>JAFBJR010019393.1:685001-1269720 GCA_016785285.1 Brachirus orientalis | reverse complement strand
TAAGAGAGACCACATCACCCCAGTGTTAGCTTCTCTACACTGGCTCCCTGTACAGTTTAGAATTCAATTTAAAATCCTCCTCCTCACGTACAAAGCACTTAATGATCAGGCCCCCTCATATCTTAAAGATTTAATTTCACCTTACCAGCCTAACAGATCACTTCGGTCCCAAAACGCAGGTTTACTTGTAGTTCCCAGAGTCCATAAAAGTAGAATGGGAGGCAGAGCCTTTAGTTACCAGGCTCCTCTCCTGTGGAACCAACTGCCAATGTCGGTTCGGGACGCGGACACTGTCTCTGTATTTAAAGTTAGACTTAAAACCTCCTTTTTTGATAAAGCTTCCTTCCATCCTCTCTCTCCCTCTGTCCTCATTTTGCAGGCTGCAGGATCCAGACCCAGTTTTGATGATATTATTATTATTATTATCATCACTAACAATAATACTGCTGTTATTATTATTATGCTTTGATTAAAAGTTCATCAGTACAATTTCTTATCAATAATCTCTGCTGCTGCTTGTATAATTGACACTGTAGTTCTATAAATAGACATAACTATTTCTAAACTTGATACAACTATTGTATATTTGCTCCTGGTCTCTCTCTTCTGTCTCTCCCTCACCTCCCTCTTTTTCTTTCTCTCCCACCTTTTCTGTCCCCCATTTTCCTCTCACCCCAACCGGTCGAGGCAGATGACCGCACATCTTTGAGTCTGGTTCTGTCAGAGATTTCTTCCTGTTAAAAGGGAGTTTTTTCTCTCCACTGATGCCTAGTGTTTGCTCATTGTGTGAACTGTTGGGTTTCTCTTCTCTCTGTAATATTGTAAAGGTTTTGGCCTTACTATGTACAGTGCCTTGGGCTAATGTATGTTGTGATTTGGCGCTATACAAATAAAATTGAATTGAATCAAAATCACTGGGTCGTCTAAAAAAAACGTCACTAACCAAAACCACCAAAATGTCATCACGACTGCCTCTTC
This sequence comes from Brachirus orientalis, assembly GCA_016785285.1. Classification (NCBI taxonomy): domain Eukaryota; kingdom Metazoa; phylum Chordata; class Actinopteri; order Pleuronectiformes; family Soleidae; genus Brachirus; species Brachirus orientalis. Next base: position 1,268,742 of record JAFBJR010019393.1, on the reverse strand, counting down.
AATAATCACCGACTGTAAAAATTAGACAGGTTTTGTTTTAACGGGAGTTGAATGTTAATTATCCTGTTTGAACACTATGTTCTTGAATCGTCTGGTTAATAACAACCTGTTATTTAATGACCTGCATATTTTACATAATGACTAAGATGATTATCCAATTAGAGACATTCTGTCCCTGAATGATACCTTTGAAACTACTTCACCCATGTTACATTTTGATTCAATGACTGCAATTGTTTGCTATCATGATGTTCAAAAACCCTATTATTTTTATTATTACTGTTGCTATCAGTTGTAACAATAATAGTATGTTCCTGTGGCTTCAGGGCTTACAAGGTGATACTGCTTATATTAGTGGCAGTATTGTTATAACATTATTTAATTCAGTTACTAAAGAAACTGTTTTATTTTTTACTTTGGGGTTTCTCATGTATTTTAGGTCAATTGGACACTCTAAATAGACCATAGGAGTGAATGAATGAATATATTTGTTTTACAACTACAAATTATGACCAATTGTGTATTTAAAAAAGGAGCTAATATATTCCATGAAACGGTAAAATGTCTCAGTTTCAACATCTGACATGTTGTTTATGTTCTAGTGGGAATAAAATCATTGCATTCTGTTTTTATTTACATTTTACACAGCGCTGTGTAGCTGAGCGCTAGTTCTGATCACATGGTTCTGAATACACTGCTTCATAATTTAAATTTTTTTTATTGTAAAAACTCTTGTATCAGAATGATACTGGCATCAGTAGATAATAGAGGTTGTGATAATAGTATTAGTACTGGACAAAAAGAAGTGTCATCCCTACTTTTAATTTAATTTCCTTTTCTTTTTCTAATGTATTTTTCATACTTGGATATGAACACCGACACTGCTGCAAAAATGAGTAACTTTCTTTGGTTGTGCTCTTTATTTACACTCTAGTGTGGTGGTCTGTCCGTTTTAACCACTGCTAACCACACTCCAAGTGTTTGTGATCCCGTGTAGGGTTTGGATTGGTGCAAAATATCTGGTTTTATATATAATAACAGGGAGGAAGAATGCAAACAGAGTAGGGAAAAAAGCGTAAATGTCTACTGAGGCTAAAAAGCACAAAAACGCAGAGGAAAATCTGACCACACTGAGGTGACACTGAAACCAGAGTGCAAAAACAAACGAGGCTAGGTGTTTACAGCCATGACAGCAGCTCGGCGAGGCTATACTTAGGCATGGCAGTGCTTTGAGTTAAATGATTGTGTCAGCATGCTAACATATTCACAGTGACAGTGACTATGTTTATATACACAAACCAGATTAAAACAATAGTGCAACCTTTTTATTGGCCATACATCTACATGCACAGTGGTGCATGAATAAAGTTTTCAAAAAATAAAAATAAAACACCTACATTAGCTCCAATAAGTCTGAATAAAACTGATCAGATTATGTACTGCTGAGTTAATTTAGTCAATGGCCCTTTTTCACCTAAGAAAACTAGACTATGACATCTATGGACACCTTTGTCAACAAATAAAAACTAGACAAAAATGTTACGGCAGGACGAACTCTCTGCGATGTACGGAGTTTAGATTGATGTCGACATGGAGGAAAGTGTCAGAAATGGTGGGGCTAGGAAGAAAGAGAAGAGACAACATATGGTTGAATTTGACGTGCAATGTTATGGGAGACAAATCCCTTTGTCAACCATGTGGTGTCACACTCAAAGGGAAAAGAACACAAAAAGGAGGCAAATCAAGTGCACACACACACACACACACACACACACCAACGCTATTTTATCAGCTCAGCTGTTGTGCTGTTGCTAAATTTAAAATGTAGGTCAAACTGAACCAACTACCAATGCTCCAAATTTTGGATTTCAAATAAAAATACCAATTGACATGCTGAAGATAATAGCAAACATCCAACAAAAACTGTATTTGATTTGTTTGTTAAGATTAATAAAATAGTTTCATATCAAAACAGTTACATCTCTGTTTTAAATTCAAACCTTAATAATAACATATTAATGGAAAGGCTGATAAAGAAACTGATACAAACTACATTTCAGATGACTAAAATATGACTAAAATTAAAAAGGTATTTTTGTCCTACCACTCTATCGATAAACTAAATCAAAATTTGCTGTCAAAAATGAACACTGATGTACTGTAGATTTTAACGTCCAGCTGGAGGTTTTTAAAGAGTTGGACTGGTCAGAATCAGACTGATCTGTCACGTAAACAGGTTCACCATTGTTGAAATGGTGACCTATTTTAAGAAGATCAAAAGACAGTTGTTAGATTATTGGCATCCATATACATCAATGACATGTTAGTGTTAAACGGAACAAACTATTGTAATCAAGGCTGATCCAAGTATTTGGCTGACAGATGAAATAAACAACTGTGTCTTAAACCCGTCATTATAATGAAAAATTGCATTGCATCTTCCTTTATTTTGGTCCTGTATAAGCCTCGCTTTCCATACTTTGTTTTTGTGGCCACTGCAGTGCAGCTTTTAAAGAAAAATGATTACTCACAAAGATAAGTATGTCTCCAAAGCAAAGAAAAGCACTTTAACTTTGTATCTCCTTGAGCAGACATGGATTTCTAGCAGCCATGTTAACAGTAAGAGTGGGTCCCCATCAGCTCGGAGAAGTCACTGAGTCTCATACAACCCTCACACAAAAAACCCGGACTAAAACATGACGCTGCAGCTGTTGAGCTTGTCTGGATTTCTTGGGCAGTAAGTCTACGCTTGGTTTCTCATTTTGTATTTGTAGTTTCATTTTTCATGTTTATTCTATTCATACTTGCTGCTGTAACCAGGTGTGGCAACAATATTCTAAATTGTTCTGCTCTAATGTCATTTATTCTGCTTTACAAAACAATTTGTCTCTTTCATCAACTTTACCCTGGCATACCTCCTACACAATTTCTGTTTACAAAACCATATTTTTAAGGTGTCAGCAGGTTCGCAATGGAAATTAATTGGTTTGGAACCTGAAAAGCTGGTAATCAACAGAAGCCAAAAACATCTGTGGGCGTGAGAAGGAAGGACTGCTAAAACTCGATAAGTGCCTCTGTGTCCTCTTGTCTTCATGCTGTATTGATGGGTAAATATCCAGCAGCGACTGTTGTGTCTACGTCCACTCACGTGGTACATTTAGCAGTGCCACAGTTGATGGTGGTGGAACTTTGGTTTGGTTTAAATTGGCATGGCCACAGGCTGATTCACTAAGAACACCTACACAAATGGAAACCATGTCCATGAAAGTGCCATCAGAGTACCACACCTGTGCCAGATCCACTAATTTTGTTTCTTTTATCTTTTGGCTTCTCCCTCTTTAGGGGTCGCCACAGCAAATGACCCATAAATTAGTTTTGGCAAATATTTATCCATGCTTGCGACCAGCACTAGGAGTACAATGGATGTTGCTCCCCATGGGTCAGTTTAGAGTGTCCACTTACCAATGAGCAATGGGGAATGGGTACCCTGTTTAGGGGAACCCCAGCCCGCCCTTGACTTGGAGGGGATTCCCTTCAGATACAAGCCCAATTCTCTTCTCCCGTAGTAATGGCTCAGCTAATAAAGTGTGAAATTTTAAATTAATCATCTTATAGGGGGTCTGTGCCAAGCTATGGACGAACGTCATATCAAGCTCCAAGGACTTTTCTTTTTGCCATTTGTTCAATGATGAATTTGACTTTAAAACTACAACCCTAACCTTAAGGGTTTAGTCACTGACAGAGACAGAAGAGATGTAAAGTTGCAGAAATAGCCCCTACGATCTGCTCAAACAACTCAAGCCCACCTGGTCGACTACAAATCCACATCACCACAACATATGGAAATTCATCAGAAACAGACAGCGTGTAAAGGAGCGTCTGGAGGCAATATTTTACCACAGAAAACAGTTTCATGGAACACATGAGTTGGGAGTTCAACTGGTAAAGTTCTGGCCTCTGTGTGTGTGTGTGAAAGTGCCTTGGTCAACTCACTTGTCCGGCCTGTCTTTTATCACAGCACAGATATATGGCAGCCCTTCAAACTGAGCATGTGATCGCTTGATTAAAACTGAACACCCGCCCTTGGCTCTGCTGATCGCAGTGGTGTGTAGTGTGGAGGAGGCAAGACGGGGTCACAACACGCTGAAGAGGTGTGGCCACTCGGGGAACGAGCAGACTGAGGGTTGGTGTCCACAGAAGCCAAACCATTCTTTGTCCCTTTTTTTTTTTTTTTTTGATTGGAATTTATTGGCTTTTTTATTATATGTAATCACAATTTCTTCCAACATATGGAAGAAATTTAGTGTCTATAAATGCAAGGATTATCTGTCTGCTGACTGTGTGACTGTTATTGACATAACTGTCCAACGGTTTCGGTTGACAGGCTTCAAACTTGACAAGTTACTAAGGGCACCAGTGTGTGCAGTGCAGACTATGACGTTGTTTGGATGAAAAGTGCAAGAAATATCAGTAGAAATGGGAAATATGTCTATCAATAGCCAATACAGAGAAGATATTATAGATGATTGTCGCAAACGCAGTACATCTGTAGTATTCCAACACTAGCAGATACACTGAGGCATGAACAGACATGAACAAATTTGTTGGCACCCTAAACACAGTTGACAAAATCCTGCACAGAAATAAAGCCAAATATTTATCAAGAAAATTTAGCAATAATTATTGTGTTGAACCTGACATTAAAGTACATTTATTCAGCTAATTCAGCGGTCCGTAGTCGCTCAGTTATGAACAGGAATCTTTCTCCTCACCCTTGAAGATGGCGGATTTAAAAATGTTCATGGAGAAAACAGATTGTGCAAATTATATGGATTGGGGGGGAATGTGAATAAGTCACATTTGTATTGTCCTCACTATGATGATCGAAAAACACCTTTACTGAATGATATGGTTTTAGTTTAATGTATACAATTTGCTACCTTTCAATTCAAAGTCTGGGGGAAAAAAGCCAGGAAGGTTTATTTGTTTAGCTTTGTCTGTGTTTCACTCTGGCTTACAGCTCTGTTTGTTATAAATAATGAATGTCTTATAAACCCATTTTGGCTGGGCATTTCCTTAATACATGACATAGTAGGACTGAACAATCTATCGTTTTGGACCGAAAATTGCAATTTCAGACAACACGATTTTGGTATCGTCAAAGCCGCGTTTTTTTTTTTTGCACTGCTCCTAACTGACCCAGGTTTTGTTTCAACTATTTTACACCCCATGACCCTCAGTCGATAAAGCGGTAGAAAATGAGTGAGAGTGAGTGAGAGAACTATTTTACACACATATGCCGCCTCCCTACCATCCTGGCAAACTCACCAATCAGAAGTGGCATGCTGCGCGAGGACAGGTCACGTGTTCTCGAGTCCAGTCAGTGTAAGCTGGTCATCAATTTTAGAAATGGCTTCAGCGGGACCAGAAGCGGAGTCAGGGGATTTGACCCCGGCAAAAAACAGCACCTGAGTCATTTGGTAGTATTTCGGATTTGAGGCTGAAGACAAACATCAGAAACAGGTGCAATGCAAAACATGTCGGGCTAAAGTTGCCACATCCAGTGGAAACACGACCACTTTATACCGCCACTTGAAAGTTCACCGCATACATTTGCATGACGAGTGCATGGCACGAAAGTCCAGTGAAAGTGAAAGTGCGGCTTCTTTTGCCAGTGTAACTTTGCCAGTGTATTATGCCACAACTACTGATATGTGGTCAAGCAATGGTGTCTTTGTTTAAAAAAAGGTGTTCACTTTTTTTGTTATAACTTATTTTTTTACAGAATAGATGTGCAATATTTCTGTTATATTTTCAATTATATGTCTGACATCATTTTATTTTGAAACTTGATTTGAAGAAAATCGCGAAAGACATCGAAATTGCAATATCTCTAAATCGCAATTCAATTTTTTCTTAAAATCGTTCAGCCCTATGACATAGTAATAAAAATAATTAATAAAATAATCAGATAAAAACACAAAAGACAATTAATTATTATTAATTATGCCTCACATTTAAAGTGTGAAACCTAATATAAGACACTGCATCCAAGGCCAAAGAGAAAAGATGTGTTATTAAAACAGATTTCAAAACGGGAAGTAAGGAAATCTGGCCATTCTTTCCAAGCGTGAACGGCTGAACGGCCGTTAAGGCAAAAAAAATAGAATGTTAAAATGGATCCTGTAGTGCACTGAGAGCCAATGGAGTGAAGCCAGAATGGGGGAAATATGCTGGTGTCTGTGAGCTCCTGTCAAAGCCTCCAACAGCAGCATTATTAAATTAAATGCAGATGGAAATTAGCCTATGGCCACAGATGTGGATGAATTTGTTGATAACCTTGCAGCATTTAAACAACGTTTAATTTTTCCTGTAAAATTATTAAATAAGTTTTGAGAATAAATTGGAGCATTTTAGCATCTTCACATCAGCTCTATATTCATGGACAGCTGTCAAAGAAGAGAGCACCATACATACATATGGAATGGAATAATGGTACTTTTTCTTTTGCTTTAAAATTAGGAAAAGGACAAAAATAACTGGCCCTAATCGTTCCATTCTTTGGCACCCTTCTCTTGCAGTACCAGAGTAAATGGTACAGTACAGTCAGGGTGTCCACCCATGACAGAAAAACGTGACTCCTTTGTGACCGGTGTAAATATCCCCATGGACGTCGAGGCCAAACGTCCACACTCTATTCTCATACAAAGCTTGACATCTTGTTGAGATGAGCAGCCACAAACAGAGCAGGGAAAGAAAGAGCATGAGAGAAGAAAAACCCATTTGTGATTGTTCCCTTGTTCTCAGAGATTCTGTAGTCGACCAAAACACTACCCTCACCAGATATGTCGGCAGACAGAAACCAAATCGAAAAAAATCAAAAACCATAACAATTTAGTTAAAGAAAAATAGAAGTATGGTAAGGAAATATGTGTATTAATAAATATTTGTAACCAAATGTGCGAGACAGACAAAATAAAAATATAGCTCCACTATATACACATTTTACTAATGTTTTATTTGACATAATTACTTTATGTTTAATCTATAATTTAATTTAAATAATAATAAAAGGTAATGTATAATTGTTTTCACATATAATATATAATTGTTTTAACATTTTTTCTTTTCAGTAAGTTGTGTTCGTTTTAGATAGGGTTTTATTTTTGAAAACCTTGAAAGAGAACTGCTAGGTTCGGACCGTTTCAGTAGGTTTACCATAAAGGAGAGAATATCGGCACACTTCACATTTAAGAGCGGCTGATTTGACCACAGAAAGCCAAACGACGGCTGGTTTGACCGCAGTTAAGCTGGACAGGTGTCACCTCCGAGTGCAAGCGCTGGCAGAGAAGTCCATTTCTGATTTTATTGTTTATGTTACGTATTGTCATGTTGCAGCATTTTATTTCATCTGTTTTACAGTCTGTTGGGGCGAGGAGGACAGATTTTGTCCGCACCACGGAAAAACCACGGAAAAATCTTATATAGATCCTGGAGTCCAAACTGAATGATAATGCTATGGTCAGCAACGACTTTTGGCTAACTTCCTGTCATGAACAGATTGTGGACAGGGTTATGATTTGGTAGGATTATTTGCGTTCTGATTGTCAAAAAATTGTCACTGGGGAAATTTACTTTAAGCAGCAGTGAAAAATCAAGAGGTAGACAAGGGACAGATACAAAGTAGGAACAGAAATAGAGAATAAAATAAAAAGAATAATAACATAAACCCATCCAGAAAATCTGTACGTCACTATTTCCCTTTATGTACGTCACTGAGAAAATATCATAACTCGTCTCTATTTACAGCTGGAGATTCGGGGCTTTTACCCCACAGAACACAAGAAGTTTATAAGAGGCAGAGTGCTGTTACGGATTAAGTGGTTTTCAACATCTTCAGAGAAAGAAAGTGTCCGTTTGGACCAACATCCAGATGAGGTTTTAACCAAAGAGACATTTCTCCTCAAAATGTATCAAATGGTTTCGTTTAAAATGGTGTTTGTAGAAAAAAAAGACACAAAAGAAATCAAACATCAGAGAAGTGTTTCAATAATCGACATAGACTTCTTCATGAAAATGTCATCTCTTTTCATACTGCACAAAAGACCTCACAGACTGACCTCTGACCTTTGAACAAGGCCTTCTAATCTAGGTTGGGAGCTACCGGACTAAAGTGTCAAGTAAACTTTGCATTAAGAAGCTACAGAAGAGTCTGAGGTCTTGACATTTGTTTCCTATTCATTTTAGAAATATTTTTAAGGTTCTTTAATTTTGAAAGCACTTAAGGGTCTGACTCCTCATTGTACTACTGATTTTTAATGCCCAGAGAGTCCAGATTGTCTGGATCTGGATCTTCCCGCCTGATGGAATGTGACAGGTGGAGTCAGTTGTTACCTTTAAATCACAACCTCACTTTTCTTTTTTGTGTTTTAAAGTGAGGTTCTATTTGTGAAGCACATAGGATTGGGTTTTGGAAAACATGCCTGAAAATACAGATGAAATATTTCACTTAGCAAATGGACACAATATAATACATTTTAAATCAAAACTGGTCCTCCATGCATGGTGATGTATAAAATATAATTTTGGTTCTTTCTCTTTTATACATATGTATTTGCACAAATTTACCACGTCTGAAAGGTGCTGGAAAATGGAAATGGACCATGAAAGTTCTGGAAAAGGTGCATGAACCCTTTTTTTTTTTGACAGTATCTAATAATGTAGCTGGCAATGATAAAATAATTGACATTGTCAATTTTAAGTTCGTTCAGTAATCTTTACAGTTGCGTATTCGTGCATGTAGCTGTTAAAGTGTAACTAAACCAGTCGCTGTAAACCAGTGTGCATGTGTATTTAGTCAATTTTAGTATAAAGTATTGAAATTATACATGTTGTGACAAAAATCTGTGTATCTACTGCCCTCTCTGGTCAAACGCCAGCAACTGCATTCGAATTTTGCCACCACCCTTTTTAGTCTACAACTGCATCACTAGTCCAAGCTTTCATCACCCTCCTGTCCAATCACCGTGAGGCTCGTTTTCCCAGACTCCTCCCCCTTTTAATAAATGTCAGAACTGTTACTATACCGCTTCTTTCTCTCCACCACTCGAAGCGCGATGTGAGTGACTGGGAGGCAGAACATCATTAGCGATGGAGATTTGCCATATACCTGCAACTGGGTGTCAGATTTCACTACCACGACCCCTACACTGCACCGGGGGGGGGGCGGAGTTAGCCCCAAGAGAGGAGGTTTAGTTCCCCTTTAAGATGAGTTAAAAATCGGCTGCTTCTGTCCCCTGTGACAGACAGAGTTAACGTTTAGCAGCTGCAGAGCCAGCTATTTCCATCAGGAGAAGATTATCTCAGGTGGAAATTAAAACAGAGATAAAGGCAAGTAAATAATTGACACACAAGGACACACAAACATGACCCAAAATAACAAATTTAAAATGTAGCTACCCAGAGGGAAAAAAATAGTATTCCAAATAGGTTTATAAAGTTATAATACAGCTCGTTATTGTGTCATCTCAAGTAGTAGATTGTCAAATCTGTATAACCTGTTTTACGCAGAGGTGTTCACAGGGACTTTGAGGCCGATATTTAATCAAACCAAAGAAGGTTCAAGTTCAAGCCATTCCCATTTAAAGAGTGAATACATGTAGAATAATGACTGTACTTCAAACAGTGGAGAGAGCTGTTTAGTACACTGTGTAGCTGTACTAAACAGTACAAATCTGTCTTGATTTTAACAAAACAAACGTGTTACACAAACTTTACAACCGATTTTCAGTGCTTTAATCCTGAGATTAAGTTTTTAAGTTTAGACGATCCGGTCAAGACGTAGGACCACACACTTGGTGTTTAATCAAATAATTACAAGAAGGAGATTCCAGGGATTTGGGATCTCACAGAAAGTCACGTGATTTAACGTGATTTAACGTGACTTTCAGAATGCAAACACACATGTTTTGTCCTGAGAAAGTGCCTCACTGGTTATTGCAAGGTTCTGCTCATGCCCCCAATGGCCATTCAAGTCGTTACTCTTTGAAATCGGGAAGACTCTGATGGATACGATGGCGTTAAAATCGCACGTGTTAGTCCCTTACACTACAGGATAATTTGGCCAGATAATATGTTCAAATCAGCCTAAATTGGGACCAGATTAAGACCCAAATCTTGCTAATTGTCTTGCTTACAGCTGAATAAATAAGATCATGTGATTTTGTGAGTTACACAGGGGATTCTCCTCCATGTGCTGCTTCAATTTTACAAAGAAAAGACAGTTTTTGAACCAGAAAGAGCAACATATTGTTAGATAAATAAGAAATTCCTCTTTGCCCGCGACATGTATAAGCCTCAAAGTTGTATGCATGGCTAGTTATCGAGTCGGCAGGTACCGGTGTCAGTGACATGCTACTTGACAGAGAGAAAAAAGAAAAAGGCCATTTATCTTATTTGTCTGGAGTGGGATCAGACACCCTGAAAGGACGGAGCTATATCTTGAGGGGATTTAATGAAAACATTATGTCAGAGTACATTAAAAAATACAGAGAAAAACACTCGGCCAACAGCTGTTCACAGTAAATGAAGATAGATTTTAAGGCTTTTTTTTTTTTCTTTGGGGCATTTATGGATGAACACATGCTGCACTGGCCTTCGGTCTGAGAGCCCACATATGTCAAAGTGAATCTGACGGTTAGATATTTGTGAATTCTCAGGAGACAGACATGCAGGCTCGGCTTTCCCATCATGCTTGGCACGGGATCTGTGAAGCTGTGGGCATGTGGTTTACATACAGTGACGGCAGAAGGTGGTGTGTGTTCCTGTCTGGGTGCCTTTATGAGGACCAAAAGGCTTATAAACCACAGGGAGTGAGGACATTTTCATTGGTCCTCACATTCTGTGGCCCTTTAAAAGGGCTTTTTGTGGGTTAAGACTTGGTTTTAGGGTGTAAGGGTTAGAATTTGGTCTAAGGTAGGGTTAGGCATTTAATTGCGAGGGTTAGGGAATACATGATGTAAATGGTCTGTGCTTTTCTAGTCTTGATGACCACTCAAAGCTGCACCCATTCACTCACACATTCATACAGTGCATCTACAGTATGTGTTTTCTTTCACAGATCTTTCATTCACATGCTGCCGGCACAGCCATCAGGAGGTGAAGTGGGGGTGAAGTGTCTTGCCCAAAGACACATCGGCATGTATGTGTCTTATCAGGACCAGTAGTCCTCTTTTTTGGAGACCAAAACTGGGTCTCAATGAGGCAGAACCTCAATTCTGAGTAACTAGAATAACACTTTATTTAGGGTGTTCAGAAAAATTTAAGTCAATGTACTTTGTCCTAAATCTGTTTACACAGTCACATTATGGGGACTTGTCTTCCTTATGGGGACAACAATCAACTCCCCATAATGTAAATGACTACATTTTAAGGTGAAGACATGCTTTATAATTAGGCTGAGGTTAGAGTTAGGTTAAGGTTACTAGTATTTATGGTTAAGGTTAGAGTAAGTCTCCAGGAAATGAATCTAAGTCAATGCAATGTCCTCTGAAGTCATGGAAACCAGTGTGTGTGTGTGTGTTTGTTTACTTGTATTTGTTACATCTTTAGGACATGGCAAAAACACTAACCTTGTCAGGACCAGTAGTCCTCATGGAGACCAAATCCTGGTCTTAATGTGGCAGAACCTAATTTCTGAGGAAATGGTTAAATTTAAATTAGATTTTATTATTAACTTATTAAAGCAGCCAGTTAGGAAAATGATAATTGAAAAGTACAACAAAGTCAGTAGAATAGGATATAAAGTAAACAGTATAATATGACAAATATAAAGTTTAAAAAAACAAATGAAAAAATAGAAATATAGTATAAAAGTAAAAGTGCACTGACCCAGAATTGTTGCACAAAGGGCTAAGATGAGAACTTTGGTTAGGTTAAGGGTTTGTTTAAGCTGTGCAAATTAATGTCTCTATAGTGTCCTAAGATGTGTGTGTGTGTGTGTGTGTGTGTGTGTGTGTGTGTGTGTGTGTGTGTGTGTGTGTGTGTGTGTGTGTGTGTGTGTGTGTGTGTGTGTGTGTGTATGCTAAAGGGGTTGAATGTAACTCTTTCTGAGAAATGAAGCAACAATGCGTGGAAAGGTACATGAGAACACACTGACTCCCTCCCCCTCTCCCACTCTTCTTTCTTTCTCTGTTTCAGCCACAGGACGCTCACCCCTCCACACACCCCCATCACCTGTTTCTCGGGACTGTGTTGTCCTCCTATTTATGGCCCTCCTCCTCCTCCTCCTCCTCCTCCTCCTCCTCCTCCTCCTCCTCCTCCTCTGGGGCTCTGCCTAGTGGGGGGGAAGTGGCTGCTGATGTTTGCACAGCTTGCTCGATTCCTGTGGAGGTTGGACGATTTGCACGAGCTGCTCAACTTCTCACACTTTCTTGTGCGTTTCTTTTTTTATGATCATTTGTTTCTTCCACCCGGCCAAAGTTCAGGCAGTCGTCACATTAAGAGGAAGTCTAATGGGTCTAATGGACCTGCAGGCTGTGATGGATTGTTCTGACTTCTAGGTCCTTGTACATTTTCAGAGAGAGAGGTCTTTATTTTTTCATGTAATGAAACACAGATGGTGTAGCCTTGACATTTTTTTTTTCACCCAGAATTTATTGATTGATGGCTTATCTAGCCATGATACAAGTCACTCTTTCTCACCATTAAACACCATATTCTGTCTGAAGACTAAAATCTCCTTCTCCTCTCACTCCTACTCCACTGCTACCTCGATCTGTAAATTCTAAAGTATAATCCTGAGACTTCCGCGATTGAAACCCTTCATCAATATTTACGCAAGTGACACAAACCTACCAAACAAGGCAGCAATAGATCACCAGCTACTGTGTTCCCACAAGCAGGTATAGATTTCATTACGTTTGCCTTTTCATAAAAGTCCCTGCTGGAAGCCATGTTTTCACTGATCAAGTGTCTGCCAGCTCCAGCTCATATTCTAGGTCCATTTTAAGAAAACTGAAATATTTTATGATGTATAAAAAAGTTGCATAGTTTCGATTTCATCCTCCTTATTTGATTTTTGCTCGGCAACAAGTTGTCTAGTCAGTGTTTCCCTAAACCTTCTAAGATGGGAGCAACTTTTTAAAGATAGCAAACTGTAGTGACCTAAATCACAGTATAAATCATCACCAGAATTTGTGCTTATATAAAAAAAACTAATTAACAGCTATGTCTGTAACAAATCATATGCACAAGATGTTTGGTTACTTAAGAATAAAACACATTTTATGGATTTTCTTTCAAAATAAATCTCAACAAAAGGTTAGTCAAATTCAGCAAATTTGTTTGGGAACCCAAAAACAGTCTCCTGTGACCCATCTGAGGGTCCCAACCTATTGTTTGAGAACCACTGGTCTAGTAATTGATGTGAATATCAAATCATCACGCGGAATCAACAGCTGTTGATTTTTTATACACTGCTCCATAACCATCAAAAACTCATATACGGCAATACATTTATGCAAAAAATTGTGTTAATGTCTCCAGTAGAGATCCATATTGTAAATGTTCTCATAACATTATACTCACTCTGCATTAGCACCTTGTGCCAAACATGATCAAAACCAGGATTTTACTCATATGTAGATCACTCACTGATGGACAATGGAGTAGAAGCCGAGAGAAAGGATTATTACACGTGAACAAAGCTGAAATTTACCAATAACTTTTGTCAATGGAGAGAACAAAGAGCTTAATAAAACACACCAGAGGACACAGACAACTAAAAGACGTCCAACAGCTTGTTCTGCGAGAATTACATACATATACAAGTGGTCAGGTTTATCAACATTCCCTACTCTATGTCCTGAACAAAGCACTTGCACAGAAACACGTCATCAGCAAAACTATAATTCCAGTAAACAGAAACTATCAGTGGTATAGTTAATTAGCTCTGGACCATTTCCATGAATGCTGATGAGGTATTATGTATTCCTTTACTTTAATGAACACAATCTCTCATTTGAAATTATAAAAATGACACTATGAAAGTACAAAGATTTTGGCTGGTTAAGGCTCAGTGTGTAGGAATCAGTGACATTTCATGGTGAGAAGGAATATTAGAATTTAACCCATCATTTATCTGCATCAGGGGAACAATGCATGGTGGGTACCTTTCTCAGGGGCCCCAGTCCTTGACCTGTCCCAGGTTTTTAAGCAGCAACGGATGGAAAACTCCTCCTTCCTCTTCAGTTTATGCATCATGTGCATTTTGTATTTTTTGTGTGTAATAAGCGTTCGCTTCAAAAGTCAGAGTTCTGCAGCAAAGAAGCCTTTAAGCTCTTGCTTAAAGTACATATACAAGGCTTATTCTAAGGCTACAAAAAGTAAATGAATATTATTTTTTTAAAGTGATTCCACATATATACAAACATACTTATGGCTAGTTTATTTGACTTATCTGACCTTTCCTTCATGCTGTTACACACTGCACCTTTAACTAGCATTTGCATTAATGATTTGCATCAGTGAGTGAAGGTATAATACAAGAGAGGGGAAAAAAAGGAAATCAGCTGCATGTAAAAACTAATGACAGGTGTGTGAATCAATCAGACACACACGCGCATGCACGCGCACATGCTTCCGTTTTGAGTAAACTCTCCATTGTCTCACTCACGCCTGCAGATTTGTGTCAGTGTTTTTTCCAGAAGTCATGAACTGTTTGACCTGAGCAATAGTATGTGTGTGTGTGTTTGTTCTTGTATCTTTATGAGCACCAAAAAAAACTTAAAAAGCCCAGGGAGTGAGGGCATTCGTGGAAAGTGAGGACATTTAAAGGGCTTTTAAAGGTTAAGACTTTGTTTTAGGGTTAAGTTATAGTTCAGGTTTAGGTGTCGGGTTGAGGAATGCTAAAGACTATGAGTGTCCTCATTATGAATGCTGCACAAACGTGTGTGTGTGTGTGTGTGTGTGTACCTGGTATTCCCTATGTTATGAATCATCTCTGCTGGGGGAATTCCTGTGGTGCACTCACACTCAGGGTATGAATATGTCTTTATTACATGTCATTAACCTTGTTCTTGTTTCTGTCCCAAGTTTGTGTCTTTCCTTCCTGTCCTCTTTCTCTCTGTGTCCTCATCTTGCAGGCTGCAGGATCCAGATCCAGTTTTTGATTCTATTGTTGTTGTTGTTGTTGTTATTATTATTATTATTATTATTAAAAGTCATTATTGTTATGCTATGATTAAAAGTTGATATCAATATAATTTCTAATATCTGTGAAGATTCTCAGTCATCCAGGTCATGGTATCCAAAGTGTAGTAAAAAAAGGCAACTGGACTTAGTTGAATTTCTTGAAGACGTTTCGAGAAACATTTGTACGTGCATATCTAGCATTAGGCCTTTGTTCATATATATATGTATGATTTCCTTACACTTAAAGCATATTTTTTATTCCTGTATTTAGTCATTCAAAGGTGAGTTGTTAACTAAAAGGTTAGATGAGTCGTTAGGTCGTCAAAGGGTCGTTAGATATTGGCTATTGTCTGTTTTAGTTTCACCTGAGTCGTTCGTTATTGGCTTTTGTCTGATTTAGTTTCACCTGAGTCAACAACTGTATTTGACTTTGAGTGTGAATGTGTGTGAAACCTCCTGGGGAGGGAGTCCAGAACAGCACTGTAGGTGGCTGATAGCTGGTGTCTCAGCCCACCTCCCCTGTTCAAAGTTGGTTTCTCCAGTTGGGCCATGCGTTTGTGGAGAGGTTGTTTTGTCTCTCCAATGTACAAATCGTTGCAGGCCTCACTGCACTGCTCCACAAACGCATGGCCCAACACAGAAGACAGACCCACTCAGGACAGGACTCAGCGAACCTGACAGAGTTTATAAGTCCCAGACTCTCCACCAGTCAAACAGAACTGAAGAAGCCTCTTGGATGAGAGGCGAAACATCTTCAAGAAATTCAACTAAGTCCAGTTGCCTTTTTTTACTACACTTTGGATAATTTCTAATATTTTATTCAAGTATGTGCGGCGGTCATGGAGAGTCAAGGTGAGAGCAAAACAATTTTCTCAATGTGGAAATACGCTCACTATTTCACTTTAATTGAGCATAAAGACAAAAACATTTTAGTCAAATGTAAGCTGTGTCTTTCTGGCTCGAAGGTCCTATCTACTACAACAAACAGCAACTCAAAGCATCTCCAGAAGCTACATGCCTCGACGAAGCAAGTAGAAGCTAACCGGGCGTCAGTGGACACACTCAAAGTGAGTCAAGTCCCTTCACCCAAACAACAGCAACTAGATTTTGACCGGACTGCTAGTCGGGGACAGATCAACAGAGCTATTGCATGGTATGTTGTTGAAAACATGCAGCCTGTCGCTACCATGGATTCACCCACTTTCAGGCAGCTTGTTAACATGATAACATGTCCAGGCAGTGACGAAAACCTTTTTCCAAGTACTTGGATAAGGACTATTCAAAAATGGAATGTGCGCTAAAGACAACATTTGAGGGGTTACACTACATTGTGGCCACTGCAAACATTGGGTCTGTCCACAATAAACACTCTAACAGTGAATTTAAACATACTTCAGATGATCATATTGATCTATTCTGCTTAACCGAAACATGGCTACAGGAGAGGGAATATGAAAGTGCTAATTAAATAAAAACTAAAAGGGGACATATCCTGCAAAGAGAAGAGAACTTTCACTATGGCACCTTCCTTCTCGCAGTAGAAGTATTGATGTCGAAGATACTGGAGATGAAAGAAGGTTTGATTATTGCAAATGGCCTATCTGATGCCACAGTTCATTTAAGAAACATTCATGGTTCTGGTTTTCCCTCCTCACGTTACAAAAAGACTGCATTCAATCAGTGAAGATCATTCATTTTTTATTACAGCACAAGGGGTATAAGTGTTTATCAAAGGAGAAGTTAGACGTAAACATTAATATTTTTAGCCGAGTGAGCACTAACATAGTTTAAGAAATGGAGAAAAAAGTGCAAAAGGTAATTTTTGATCCCTTTTTTTCCCTACACACACATACTGTACTGCACCTACCCACAGGATGAAACATAAATAAACAGTAATAATACCATAATTCCTTTTTGAAAAATAAAGTTTTAGTTTTGTCCAATCAGTTTTTTGTGAGGTTTAAATGATTTTATAACGTACAGCTTCACAGAAGATACATAAAGGGAATCTTTCACTTATTCTAATATCTGTGTCACTATCATTGTTGCTAGTTTTCAGACTTAAGTTGTGAAGAAAAAATTTTAAGCGCTAAACTTTTTTGATGCTGAAGTCACAAACCAAACCAGAATACACACAGAGAGTAAAATTTAGTTATAATAAGGATTTAAAATGGTTTAAAATAAGAGATGAAGAATAAGGATGCTTGGTGTGTGCATAAGGAAAATGAAACTGCCTGAACCAACTCCTCTTTCACTCACTGTCTTATTTTGCCAAACCATCAGGTTCATGGACAACTCCATGAACACGACTTCCTAAAAGAAATGTTTATGGAAAATGTCGGTGAATATGTGTTTCATATTCAAATCCTTCTAGAGTCCTTTTTCTATTATTTTTTTTTAATTGTTGACTTAAAATGTAAACATTTCATTATCACAGTGATTTGGTTCTGACACTAAAGCTTCACCTGCCTGTGAATGAACAAGTCTGTTTTGGGCACTTGTGGGTCAGTGTGAAGCCCTTTGTGCTGACGACATCGAGTGAAATTTACACTTATACTTAAATAAATCTTATAAATCTTCTGTCAAGAGAAACACTGGAAGAGGACAGAATTAAAAATCTAAAAAGCCACGTGAGCCACAGATTTGCATTCAGGTTAAGGTTAAGGTCGACTAATCCAAGTTTAAATCCAAGTTTAAATCCCGCGCAAATGAACTGTCCATGTATTAACATTACATTTTCTGCTTGAGCGATCATGTTTAGTTTAAATTTTTTAAAAGCTGGAATAATTATTTTTCTATTAAACTGATTTTAAAACAGATTTTGCACTGTATAATGATAGTAAAACAACACTGCTTTCACTACACTGACAGTTTTTATCAAAAGTGATGTCTATTCAGTTTACAGAATAGTGCTCTTGTATCTGTTGTGTTTTTGGACCCAACACAACACTGATTTTATCTCTTCAGATTAAGTCACTTTATTGCTGCTCTCTGACAGCATTTGAACAGGCGCTCTGTTTCGGAGTTAATGCCCGCCCCCCAGAACACTGAGTCTATTGTGATTGGCCAGCTACCATGCGCATTCCCACTCGCTTGTGATTGGCCAGCTACCATGCGCATTCCCACTCGCTTGTGATTGGCCAGCTACCATGCGCATTCCCACTCGCTTGTGATTGGCCAGCTACCACGCGCATTCCCACTCGCTTGTGATTGGCCAGCTACCATGCGCATTCCCACTCGCTTGTGATTGGCCAGCTACCAGCGGACTAACCAGCGGATGCGAGTGCTTCGCCCATCTGAAACGCAGGAACATCAGTTTGAGTGCCTGCGTGGTTTAATTTACATGTAACATGAACCATTTTAGTATAAGTTGTTCCCTATGCACACGGTTTCTCACAGCTCATGCAGCGGTTCGCTTTTAAAACAGCGAGCCGAGACAAACAAAGCACACACGATCTCTGCCTGCCGCAAAGGAGTTAGCGTATGTGCTAACCGAGACACCGGCAAAACAACACAAAAATACACACATTTTCACTCAAGTCGTGCAGCGTTTTGCTTGTAAACGGCGTCGTAAAGCTGAGACAAACGCCCACTCACTTTCTACCGCTGTTGAGACGAACACAGACTGATTTCTGCCTGTCGCAAAGTAGTTAGCGTATGTGCTAACCGAGGCACCGGCAAAACAACGCAAAAATACACACATTTTCAAACAAGTTGTGCAGCGGTTTGCTTGTAAACAGTGTCGTAGAGCTGAGACAAACGCTCACTCACTCATTTTCTACCGCTGCTGAAACAAACAGAAAAGGCGAACACACGCTGCCTTTCAAATGAAGCTGCAATTAGCCGTCGTTAGCTATTGCTACACAAGACAAGAAGCAGTCAAGCCACAAAGACATTGTTACTTCATTTGGAAAAACTTACATTGCCTTCAGGAAATCCACTACTGATTGTTGGAGCTGCTTCCTGCTGATGAGTCCCACGTTGTATTGTCCAAAGTTTGTATAACTATTCACTTGACTGCTACAAACAAACAGCATTTCGGGAAGCTTGGCAGGGATATTACTATGAAAAATGAAAGATATCCACTCTGCTCTTTTTTCCCTCATTAGGAGGGAGTCCATGAAGCGTCTGGTGTTGTTTTTGACAACCAGCAACAATGAACTGAACCTTTCTACTGACATGTTGCTCTGACAGATGCAATAGTTGTAATGGCGGAAGCGATTCAGCTTCTTCTTCTTCCGGTTGAATGTTCACGCCCACGACCGGGAGTAGCTATTGGGGGAGGATTCAATGCACGTCAAATGTTGTAGTTGTGTAACTAAACTTGACTTTTCAAAACCGCTTGCTGGAGCTCAGGTAAACAGAGAAGTAATTTTTTCTCAGAAGTGGCTGAAATGTTTATTGTGACACTTTAGTGATGTTTAGATACGGGAGGGACACGGGGACACACCAAAAAACATAAATTTCATTTTCCACTGAATGTCCTCTAAAATATACTGTTAGGAAGTTATGTTAAAGCAGAACTAAGCAGGATTTTTTTTCCCTAATTTATCAGATTCGGAGTCATCCTGATGGTTTCTACAGTACATTTGTTGTTTATCGATCTTTTACTGTAGAGTGCAAGTTCAAGTCCTTGTCAGGTTAAGGGCTGGGTGACCCAATCCCTGTTGTTCATTGTTAACTGGACACTCTGTCCCTGTATTAGCTTCAGTTACAAACTCCATCACTTTCTATATTTTCACATTCTGTATTTCTCTGTTTCCACCCTTTGTAATTTTGATGTTTTGTTAGAATCTGCTGAACTCTTCCTGAGGTTTTTCCCCATTTTTTTTTCCCTGTACAAGGGTTTTCTGTGTTTTTCCTCACTCAATGTGAGGGTCTAAGGATAAAGGGTGTCACTTGCTGTACAGACTGTAAACCCCTTCAAGGCAAAATGTTGGGCAATATAAATAAAATTGACTTGACTCTAAAATGAGAGCCTTTAGAGAGGGACAAGCTGAAAGCAAAAATAAATAAATAAATCAACCATGTCGATTATTAAAGACTGGCAAATATTGGTCTCCCTTGAATGATGGTAGATGATATTTGTGTCTAAAAAAACATATAAATCCAGGTATTTGGTTTACCTATTCAAAGTGACCCATATTTACCCTCCTTCATTCTCAGACTCAGTGTCAGCAAAACTATGCTACGTTTGGCATAGCAATGTTTAAGTGTGAGATTCTATTAAACTGGTAAGTCATTTAAAAGTTGGACACCTTGACTCTCATTTTAGACTGTCACTGCTTCATGTGCTCACTTCCTCTTCCACACTGCTGTTAAATTCCAATGACTTTGTTTACAGCTCGTCACATCGTGATCGAGACGGAGAAAAAGCTGCGTGTTGAGTCTGGTTTCATCAAAACAAATGATGACACGGTCAGCAGCCGAGAGTCCAGGTGCTGCTTTGCAAGTGACATGAGAAACTGCTGTTGGAGAAAAGGAGTGTTTTCAGGTCCAGCTGCAGCGTTGGTGCACCATAGATGAACGATTTGAATTTCAATACAAACATTTGAAGCATTGTTTCCTATGATGAAGTTAAACAGAAGAATCCTTCTATTGAGATATTTGCAGTTTTATTTTTACTTTAATTTGTTTTTCTTTTCCCTGTATTTATACAGCTCTCAATTGCAAGGATGGACATAGGCATTTTTTTTCTTGAGTAGTCACTAGTTTCAAATCTTCAACAGAACTTTATGTCAGTTTTGTAAATTAAGTTCACGTTTAGAGGAAAATAGATGATTAAGTTTGGCACATATGAGTGGACACCAGTGCGGCTGACATTATCCAGTCAAAGCCTGGCTGCAGGTGACATTTGTGAATTTCCGGTTGCATAAACTGGAATCAGTCAAATTGCAGATCTGTAACCAGAGGAGTGTGTCCAGACAGAGACGGCGCCTCCTATTGGTTGCTCTACCAAGCAGAAATTTGGGCATTATTCTCACTCACTCATTTTCTACTGCTTTATCCACTGAGGGTCGCAGGGAATTTGGGCATTGTTACTCTGCAAAAACAACCCTTAGAATAAAGAGTTTAGAATAAAGCTGGACAATAAACACAGTAAAGCATGAGTCAAAGTGGGCAGAGCATCTAAGGGGCTGTCGATATGAAAACAAGTAAAACGTTTTTATGATATCATTGTTTTATCCACACGGAAACTTTTTTTTTTAAACGGGTCCCACTTGCTTTTTCGTGTTGACAACCACTACGCTACTTGATGGTGTCATAGTGATGTTGTTGTCTTCTTCTTCTTGCTCACCACCTTCTTCTCCAATTTCAATGTAGTTCCGTAGCACCACATATAGGCTTATATATTTTGCTTGATGAAGTCATTTCCTGAAAAGATGCCATGTTTACGTAAAACTTTGCAAAATGACAAAGAAAAAGATTGTTGGATGAGGCCTTAGACAGGGGTGTCAAAACTCATTTAGCTCAGGGGCCACATACTCAAATGGGGTGGGCCAGTAAAATAATACCAATAAACAATAACCTATAAACAACAAGAAGTGTAATCAGTTTTTTCCCTTTACATTTAACAAAGCATCTTTTACAAAAAAAAGTTGTGCATATGACCTTACAGATCACACTGGATCTACAAAGGCACAAAAACATGTAGTCACTGGTATCTGGAACTGAAAAATATACAATTAGAGTCTAATCATAATGTGAATTTTTCACAAATTCATTCTGTAGGCCGGATTCTGGCCCATGGGCCGAAATTTTGACAGCCCTGGCTTAAGAGATGGAAAGTTTTTGCCTCCGGATATCAGTCGCATAAAAGACAGAGCATCTGTCCATGCTCATTTGATGGAAGGAGCTCAGGAAAGAGAGGCTTTGTCACAAAACGTCAGTATTTTAACCACACAGGACTTAATAATCAACTATATTAGAAATGTAACCTGCCCCAGCTTCAACTGTTAGTCATATCAGACTATATTTTACAGAGGAAGAAGAGGAGGAGGAGGAAAACCAGAGTTAGCCTAAAAAAGAAAATAAAAACTAAAGGTCAGTACCGTCTATAAAGCAGAATCAACATGTGGACAGAATAGAGTGGAAAAAAAGAGGCTGGTGAGGTTTGATCGCTGCATCACTTTAGTCTAAACAGTGAGTCATGGTTCCGAGATAAGTCAGTGCGTTTTATGAATGGCAGCTGGTGACTCACAGCTCTGTGTGTGTGTTGGAGAGGGGGAGCTTCCTGACTAAATGGAAAATGACATGGCCGACAACAACCATCAGAGCATGGATGAGCAAATGAAATGCACTCAAGTGAACGAATGATGGGGAAAACACATTTTCAACACACAGGTTGCTGCAGCTATGGCTTTAAGAACTCTGTGTTGACTTGGACAGTCTACTCAAAGCATTATCACCATAACCAGTTAATGCCTAACCCTAAACTTAACCTAACCACAATTCAAATCTTAATCCTAAGGACCAGGTTTTGAGACCAAATGTCAGGCACAGTCCTGGCACAGTCAGTGTTTATGCTCTTAAAGAGGTAACAAATAAAAGCACACCTACACGCATTTATTTTATTCTGCTTCGAAAACTTCCTGTTTTACATCCAGTAATGAACAATGATTGTGCGGCATGTGTTGAGAGGCTGACGCATTTTGACGTGTTCCTAAAAGCACCGTGTTCACAAAAGCAGCAAAAGCTGGAGGCTGTTCTTACCCAATAAAAAAAGTTGTGGCTGAGGGCAGAGCAGTCTCTTTTTTTCCCCACTGTGCCCAGATCAGCAGCAAGTATGAGCTTCACGGCTCTGAAACACACGGAGCAAACTGATCTCTAACCGCTTCCCCCAGTGATGGAGACGGAAAACATCAGGACCAACCACAAGTGAAGTCAGGAAGTCAAAAGTGCACTGATCGAAAGAGACGCGTCTGTACGTGTGTGCTCACACATTAATTTCCCCCCCAGCTGTGCTGAAGCACTTACAGGCCAATGTTTCTGTTACATCATAAACCACTTGGACTGTATTTTGAATTTATGTTGTCACTTTATTAGGTTTTTACATTTTATGTCTATTTGTGGTTGCTTTTTACAATTTTACACGTTTTACTTTGTGTGTGTCTCATTAGTGCAGTGTAGGTCTACTGTAGAAGGACATGGGTGCCCTGGAGTAGTGGCTTGAACTGGTGCCTCACAACAAAAAGATCACCAATTTAAACCCAGTCTCTCTCTCTGTGGAGTTTGTATGCTCTCCTTGGGTTTCCTCTGGTTTACTCCCTTCCTTTCCAGTGTTCAAAAACACACAGAGGTTAACTGGACACTCTAAATTGACCGTATATCAGGGGTCTCAAACTCACATGACCTGGGGGCCACTGAAAAAAAAAAGCATCTTTTCAGTATGACCTCAGTATTATATCACTATATTCCATCCTGATACTGCATTATCTATATTTGTGACAAAATTTAAAAATGAAAGTTTAAATGGAACAACACATAGCTCACAATTAAAAAAAAAATACTTAAAATGCTAAATTAATCTGTAAATTAAAAAAAAAAAAAACTACAGAAATACCTATACTATTTCTACTATACAGAAATACTTTAGAACTTTACATAAAGTGACGGGCCATATGAGTTTATTCATGAGATTTTATTTGTATTAAAGCAGTCTGAGAGAGCCCATAATAAGAAAATAATAAAAGTAAGGAGTCACAGAAGCTGTGGTTCAGGCGACCTCTGACCTTGTACTCAAGAGTTGATGCAACGTCCATAATTAGTGGTTAGCTTCTTCAGAATTTTGCCCCAAATTGGTCGAGGATAACATTTTTTCCTCAGTCCATCGCAACATGTGTCATACTGTATTCTGGCGTTATTTCATTTGTTGAGATTTGTCTGTTTTTGAGGAACATATGAAAATGTAAGGAACTAATTTTGACAATGTTTTCTGATAATGTATATTTTAGTACAAGAAGGAAACAATGAGATATTGGTGGTGATAAAGACACGGAATGAAACAGTAGGTGGGGTCGTAACAAACAAGGGCACAGCAGCAGCAGCAGCAATTTGGCGAAATATCAACTCAAATTCTTTCTTGCACAAAATTCAAGCACTTTCAATGGACTTTTCCATTTAGGCCCTGGTTAAATCCATAAGAAATAGCCCAGACAGATGCTGCATTTAATACTCTTTATTCATCATTTTCTCTTCAAACACATTGTACACCTATATTTCCATTCGAAGGAAAAACTCAAGTGAGGTAAAAGTGCTGATAAATGAAATAGTATAATGGTTGCAACCATCAAAGTCATCGTCACAATCACAAAAGCTGACAAAAAAGCTCTTTCGCATTAACTATTTCAAAAAAATATATGCATATAGTGCCACAAATTTCATACCTTCCCCACTATATTTTTTTTTTTAAACTTGTATAGGCACAAGTGTCCCTTCATATCATACACACATGCAAACAAACGCACACACCCCTCCACACATTAACAAACACAAATCTGCTGCAAAAAAGGAAAGGCTTCATGTAGAAACTGTAGGAGAACTTCCTCCTTCACATTCCTATGATGTAAGACTTATACTTTAGACAAGAGTAATCACTAAGATAACTCCTCCACAGCTTTCTCTGCACCCCTAGCAAAGACTCCATATACAGGTGTTCAATAAAGACCAAACACGCTGAAATAATAAACAAAGTCCCAAACAGGTAGGACAACCAAAGGCGAGGTGAGTGAAAAGCAACAGGATCGAATAACACTGACAAATTTACAGCAGAAAAAAGCAGGTTTCAAAAAAGAAATGAAAAAAGAAAAACACTTTTTTTTTTTTTTACATCCTCCACAAAAATTCATACACCGTTGTAGGTATGTCAACACTGACGAATTGATTTTGTACGATCCCTGCTGCGTCCCTCTATAGCAAGGAAAGTAAAAAAAGTCATTAACAGGAACGCATTTTCAGTCATCGGGATAAAAAGGACAAAAAAAAGTCAAAATAACCGTAAACACATGAAGTAAGGGGGGGAGAAGACAAAAAAGTAAAGAATAAGAACCACGATCGACAGCTTACATTCAACATCGAATGTCAAGTAAGAAGTTGAATTTTCTTTGACCTCGCATTCGAGATGAGAACCTACTCCTTCGCCACAATCGGCAGGCTTCAACCTGCAGAAAACACCAAGATTCTGACTGATCATCACTCAATAGAAGATAATTAAAATGGAGAATGACAGAGATTCTGCATTGATGATCAATACGTTTGTTTCAGAGGAGGATGGCGTCAAATTTAGCTATAGGTTTTGAGAGATAAGGTTTCCGAGTGTACGTATGGACGCACAGATAAAGAACCCATCCCGACGAGTTGAAGTGTGTGAGCTCGTCTCTCCTACCACAATTATAACCTTCAGTTTAGGAGCTGAGGAGTCAGAATTATCAGCAAACACAAACAAGGGCGAGTGCTAGGAGGCGCTGTCACAACATCGAGGGGTAGATATGACAGATTCACCCACCCTTAAACAAAAAGGGACAAAACAAAGCTGTCAAGAGTTATGTCCCTGAGAGTCAGCTCATCTCCCTCACAACATCAACTTTATTTTACATTCCTCTCACACGGCTGGGTTTGAAGTAAAACAAGGCCTCTAGAAAGTGCTTCTCTTAGTACTGAAGTCTCTAGCTACAGTGTCACAGTGTGGCTCATCAGTGCACTTCAGCTATTACTTTGGTTTGAGTGGGGACAGAATTAACAAGTTGGGGAGGAGGGACAAAAAAAAAAAAAAAACAACGGTTAAATTGAGAGTGTGATTATGCAACACGTGATTAGCTGGTCAGAATAATCAACATGGCTGTCAGCAACAGCAAAGGCCCAAACTTGAAAACAAAATGGCTGAAAAGACTGACAGGAATGACTGGACAAAAGGGTTTTAAAGAAAATAAGAAAAAGGGGGGGGAAATAAAAGGAAAAAAATCAATAGGCTTTAAAGGGGCTGAAAAAGAAACAAGTTCCCTCCTGATTTGCCACTTTAAAAAAAAAAATTAAAAACTTGCACCACTCTCCAAAAAAGTGAAAGGCACTTGGTTGCGTCAGTTGCTGGTTATAAAGCAGTCTTTGGTCCAGAGTGAGAAAAGAGCGTGGCACCTCACTTGTTAACAAAGAAAAAAAAGAAACAAAAAAAAAAAAAAAACAAAAAAAAAAAAACACCACAGTTCCTGTACCAAAGCTCAACGGCTGAGTCGGCACATTGTGCCCCTGCTGCACTGGGTGTGACCTGCAGATGAGGCCGAGATGACCGTTCTCTGACCACTTCTTCAACCAGCTGGGAGCTGCGAGGCAGTCAGATAACAGGCAGCACTGGTTATCTGGTAAAAAACACGAGACAGGGGAGCAGCAGCAGCAGGAGGAGGAATATGCAAGGGCTTCTCAGGAACTGACAGGCACAGGGTGAGGGGAGGGTTTGACACACAGCAGCTGCCACTTGTATAAAGAAGTTTGAGGAGAACTTTTCTCCCCTCAAACCTGAATGCTATGACATCATCAGAGGGGAAGAGCAGAGGTGACAGGTTTATGCCAGTCAATGCCACACTGCAAAATTCACAGCTAATAATAGGTTTGGCTAGAAATAGAAATTGGGAGGATGGGAGATGGGAGGTAGGAGGTGGTGGTGGGGGGGGGGGGTCAGCCTTGTGGCTCATGACAGTTGTGTAAATCAAAGTCCTAGTCCAAAAATGGGGGGGTGGTATCCCTCGCTCTCACGGACATGCTGGCGTATGTCTAAATACACCAGTGAAACAGTGTGGCGTCCGTCCTCACATGACCACAAAAGGGGTTCAAACACTGCGTGGTCTCAGCAGGCACTGGAAAGGACAGGGAAGGAAGTGATTCTGCCCCTGCATTTATACAGTAGCAAGGCTACTACTGCTGCCGCTGCTGCTCACGCACCCATCCCTGGTTCCCTTCTCTAATGGAACCTCCCCCAGAAAAAAAAAAAAAAATCCAGAAAAGAGGATAATTATAGACAGCCTGTAGTTTGAACGCTGCGTCAGAAGAGGATCCCATTTCAGGGCTGCTGCCGAGCCTGCAATGGTTGTGAGGGACGACCCTGCAGTCCCCACCATGTGCTGCTCCTTTTAAGGGAAGGGACAGCCAGTCGGCCTGACACTCCAGGACTCCCAGCCAACTTTTGCTCCAGGCAGCCAGGAGCAAGCAAAAAATAAAGTCATGCAGACCATTCTGCAGGAGTCCGTGGACTGGGACATCTGCAGGGTTTAAACAAGGGGGTAAACTCATCAGATCCTCAAGAGTCTGTCCATTTGAGGCTTGAACGGCACATTTCCAATCCAAAAGACCATCAAGACCCAGTAAACCGGATAGACAGGAGGGGAGCACGTCCTATACCGACATTCACAGTGGAAAATTAAAAGAAAATACACACAATTTACAGGCACTGTCAGGACATTAGGGAGAGCACAAGTCTCTGTGAGGGATATTTACATGTCAAAATGAATTAAAATTAATCAATTCTTCTCACTTTCCCTTTTTCTGATGTGACCAAAAGTTATTCATGTGCCACCTTTCATCCCTCGCCAAGTGACCTAAATGTTTTAACACCAATGCTCTGCTTTTTTTTTTCCAAACTGGGCTGAAATATTTTTTATTATCTCTTCCACAATAACAGTATTTTTCATTATTTAAATTTTTTTCTGCCTTTTCATGATTTTAATTTTTTTTTTTAACACACCAAATCCAGGTTTAAACTTTTTTTTCCTCCTTTTTTAAATTCCCTTTTCACGAAAAACAGCCCATACTTAAACTACTGGGGTGTAAACCTGGAGGTCAAGGCACAAAACAGAAGTCCCATTAAGAATAAGCTTAATAAACAGGGAAACAACCAAACATGAGAAAGAAATCTAAATAACACTAAAAAATATCACTTTCTATTCAATGACCCAGATGCCTCTGTAGATAAGGAATGAGAAAGGATTGCAAAAACAAAGCAAAACACTTGTCCACTTAAATATAATTGTGCCTTGAGAGAAACATAGCATTTATTGCCTCTATAATTTTTTTTTTGAGTTTTCTTTTTCCTTTTCTCTCTCTCTCTCTCTCTTCTCAGAAGCAGCAGCGGCAGTGCCCTCCTCTACATCCTTTCCCTTTGTTTGTTTTGTCAGTTACACGGCAGCCATGTTGGAATGTTCTGGTAAGCCACATAGTAGTTGCTGAAGTTGTGGTCTCGGACGTAAGGCGCTGGCTGATAGTAGCAGGTGACGCAGGACGCGTCTGGGATGGCGTTCTGCTCCGCCAGCACCCGGAACGCCATCAGCGAAATGAGGTGGAGAGTCTGTCGCCGCTCGTGGCCCATGAGGCACACCGTGCTCTCGTTGATCACCCGTCGCAGGATCATGAGGTAGTCGTACTTGCTCTTCTCCTCACCTATGAAGTGGCTCTGGAGGTAGGCCTCCACTTTGCGCTGCTGCTCACCAATGTCAGGGAAGTCGATGAAGAAGCGTGAGCACATGTACCGTTCCAGGCCCTTGAACTCCTCCTCGCTGGCGGGCCGAAAGTCCCGCACCAGCAGGTTGCAGTACTTCAGCAGGCCGCCACCTCGGATCTCCTCGGGCCGCTTGGTGGCGATGAGCTTGTTCCGCAGGTGGTCCAGTGCCACTTTAAAGTCCCCGTACACGCTCTCCCCGTACACAGTAGGGTGAAAGGCCTGCGACATGGGTGCTTGTGCCAGGTCGTAGTAGGAAAGCATGGAGTCCAGCACGATCTGAAAGGAGTCTACACTGAACTCAAACTGCCGCCGTATTGAGTCCACAAACTTTAGCTCCACGTTGCGGCCATTGTTGTTGGAAAGGGAGATGAGGCTCCAGCGGTCCTGCTCCGTGTTGACCTTGACCAGCTTCTGAACATAAGCTTCTTTGAGAGTCATTGGTGTAATTTTCTCTTTGTTCACACACTCGGGCAGAAAGTCCAGCAGGGTACCGAGCACCACCTCCTTAATGACTCTAAACTCCGTCTCATGTGGCAGGTCCACCCTGAAGATGACGTCCAGATCTTTGTAGCTCCAGCCGATGTCCTGCACCAGCACGTGGCTGGCTGTGGAGCCATTGAGGCGTATGTCCTTTACTCTAATGCCACTCAGCTCCAGGCGAGAGCGCACCCACGCTACAATATCTTTGAGCCGCACCTCCAAGGTAGGGAAGTTCCCTCGTCCATGAACAGGCACGACATCTGTCAGGACTTCGTTCAGCCGGCTCACCTGCTCCCAGGACAAGACGCTGACTGAGCTTCTGTTTGATTCCTCTTTGTTTTCCATCTTCTCACAAGGTTCTGATCAACTATGATTGCAGGAGACAAAGAAAACATGTCCCTTAGATTTACATGCAACACAAAAATTGACACTTTTTCCCCCCCACTTTATTGTGTCAGTACTGTATCAACACAAAACTGTTTTAATATAATGAAATGCTAAATAAATGGCTGAGCTAATGTTTGATCGCTCACTGTTCTGATCAACTAAGATGGAAGAATATTTAAATATACTTGTTAGATTAAAATGAGACACATATGCCTTTAAGTTTACTGTATTACTGCAAAACAACGTTAAAACCTGTTTATTTTGAAAAACTATCTCCTTTTACAGTACATCAATACTTTGGCATTAACAAAAAAATTAAACTACTAAATAAATCCTCACCTATTTTGATGGTTACTCAGTTTGAGTCATTTAAGTATAAATAAAAAAAATATTTATCTGGTTACAGCACCTTTAGTTAGAGTAATGATATTTTCTGGTTTCTTTAATTCTCTATAACAATAGATTTAAAACTGATGGTTAAAAGCAAAGACATTGTCGTGTAGGACATTTTTCATCATGGTCTGTAGCAAACAATCAATCAATCACAAAAGTAAAAGAGATTGGCTGATCACGAAAACAAACAAACATTAGGTGCAGCACTAATCCATACCAAAAAAGACTGGTTTGAACTGGTTGTAATTGTAATACAGGGTTGCACTGTGTGTCTGAACCTCAGTGCACATATACATTTTAATTAAAAAAAATGTTGTATAAACTAGATCAAAAACTTTATCAAGTTATATTTTAGATTATATGAAAGAGTTTAGAGCACTTTGCAGCCACCGGTGAGATAAATATGACATTATTGCTCTTACATAAAGATATATAAATATCAGCATAAATACAAACATTTGCACATCCTACAGGCATAATGATTAATTGCAAAGAATGGCCATACACGCAAAGGTTTACAGATTTTAACCAAATTATGGCAAAATATGGGCAAAGAGCATGTATATACATCTTAAAAAGTATTTTAAATGGGCAATATGGCTAACAATTATTTTCATAATTGATTACTCTGTTGACTATTTTCTCAATGAATTAAGTAATGATTTGGCCCATAAAATGTCAGGAAATGTTGAAAAATGTTGATCATTGTATTTCAAACCTGTAAATGAGGTTTTAAAATGTCTTGTTTTGTCCCTGAACCAAAGTGATTCACTTGTAATGATTCCTTTCTTATACGGTGCTAAGAAACCAAAAAATATTCACATTTAAGAAGCTAAATAATCTGAAAATTTGCATAAATTCTTTTTTTTTTTTTTTTTTTTTTTAAAAAAACAAACCGATGAATTGCTTATCAGAATAGTTGGCGATTAATTTAGGAATCTGAATTGCCTATCAGAATAGTTGGTGATTAATTTAGTAATCGAATAAACAAGTAATTGTTCCAGCCATAATCAGCATTTATGAAGTTTCTAAGAAAATATGTACATTTTAGGATGTAATCATCAGAAAAAAGTAGAAAACATTATCAGCCAATACTACTATCGGTCTCATTAGTATGTCTATATTTCATTAAAGTGATTGATTAAATGTCATTGACCAGAATTGTTACTTTACACAACTGCTGCAATAATATTGCGAATACATCATTCTGGTCTCTATAACTGCCACAGGAAACTTTCATATCAGCCCACAGATTAAACAAACAAGTGGTATCGGTTTACATAAATCAGTAAATATCAACTGACTGATGAATAATAATCGCTAATAACCGATCAGATTATCCGTGATTAACAGTTGCACATCAACAAGCACAAACCAAACACTTACAAATACACTTGATAATAAATCGCGTAAAATCGTGAGTGAAAACACGTCCACAAGCAGCAGCTCGAGCGCAGTAGAATGTTAGCACGAGACAACCTGCTGCGACCGTTTTAAAATGAGAGAGCGCGCGCGAGGCTTCTAGAAACAGCTCCTCGCGCGAGCCTGCTAGAGTTTTTTTGTGTTTGTTTTTCCAGAACAGTAAAAACCTGCGCTTTTGTCGGCGTTTCCCTTCACAAATTAACACGATAAGTTACCGAACAAGAGCAACACTAGTGAGGGCAATCATTTGCTCCAGCTGACTTATCAATTTACCCGTGACGAGCACATTTAAACCAGCGCTAACCCGTTTTTTATTGACAATATCAGCCTTAAATGAGTAGTTAGTGTTACTATTTCAAGAAAACGTCGTAGTTTCACTTAATGTGAAAAGAAAAAGACGATAAATGTCTGATTAAGTCACGCGAGTACGCGGCGTGAAGACGTTAAACCCATTTTAATACTTAAAACGTATGAATAAAAACGCTTTACGTGTAAACACGCACACTCGGGTCACGTTTTTGAGTCGTGAACTACTTGCTTGGGTTCACTTTCATTTATTGACAAAACGAACTAAAACATGGCGCAAACTTTGCGAACTGTGTGGCTCCGTTTCAGCAAACAGCGGATGAAATTGGTACATACGTTTCCCAAAAAAGAAGCGAGCTGTGACAGTCTTCGAAGTCCAGAAAAGATGACGTTAACTGGTCACTCGTTCCGACGCCTCCACATAATCCAGAACCAGAGAGAGGAGAACACACACGGACACAGGACGACACTGTAAAACTCAGTGTTTTAACCACTGAAACCGCCGAGGGCACACCTGTTTATATACAGCCGCAGTACGACCCGCTGAAGCGGAGGCGCAGCCGCGACACGACATAGTGCGCGACACGACACTTGGTAACCACGCGTCTGAAAACACAGCATACACCACATATATTACCGTGCAACTAAAATAAATTAACTGACTTTATAAACTCACCGTAGACTCACCAGGCGGCAGCGGTTCGCACGGTGGTTAACATTTTAGTGTATCAATGCGCCCGAGCGAAGCGTTTGATTGGCGGAAGAGGTTTTTGTGTTGCTAAGATACCAGGGGCGTCCAAAATCCATGCAGGAAACTGTCCCAGCACCAGTACGAAGTGACTAAGGTGATTTTAAAAAGCTAAAGGTCGAAAAATGTATTGGGAGAAATTTAATAAGATTTTTTTAACTTGTGTTTTATGGTATTTTAATGTCACTGAATGCACTTTGGACAACTGTCTTGTTTTTTTTATGTGCTCTATAATTGAAATGAATTGGATTGGATAATGTACTCCATGAAAGTTTGTTTATATGACTCTATAATCACTTTAATATAAAATGTTAGACTGACTCTTGACTCTACTTTTTTTTTTTTTTTTTTTGCTTTTCCAGTAGGGATAGTCATTATTGTCTCTTGTCTTAGGTCACAGGTCTTGTTTTTATTGTCAGTTCCATCAGTGAGGAGTGAACATGGAAAACCACAAAACGAGCTAAAACCGAAGGAGCTTGTCTGACTGAACACTTTTAAAGGACTATTGAACAACCTGGAGGCCCAAAATTCTGGCTGTAGATGTTCTTAACTCATTTTAACTGGTTTTAATGTCATTAAGCCTACATTTGTTGAGCACTTGCCCTTTTTTTCTATTTAGTGTCTTGTTGTTAATGTCTATTGACTTGTACATTGTGTTGCTGATTTTGGCCAGCACACTCTTGTAAAAGAGATTCTTAATCTCAATGAGTTCTTATCCTGGTTAAATAAAGATTTATTAATAGTACCTCGTACCTGGTACTTTTCAGTACCTGCTGTCGTGAGGTTCCAAGCCAACTGAGCGGATACTAAATGTGGCGTCAAGACTGCCGGACACCTCCCAATTGGAGTGTCAGTTCTGGAAGAGTCACGAGGCATGACATCCGACACAAGAACCAAACCGAACCATGCTGAACTGTAGATTAGTTATAGAGATTTAAAAATCCTAAAAACATTAATCTCTTAGAGTAGTTTGGTGTATTTAGGGACGTCCTTTGTGAATGCAAACGCACAAGTTGTTGTGACTCGAGTTGTATTTCAATGGTTGAAGATTAATGGAATTAAATACCCTGTTTATTATGTACACCCTTTTTTTTAGCTTTTAATTAATTTTTCAGGACTGCATTAATAATTTTGAGAATGTTGTTTGCTGGGTTGTTGAACTGTATTCATTTTTAGTATTTATTTTTATTTAATTTCACATAAGTATTATATAGGATATTTAATAGAACGCCTCTTTTGTAAGAATTGGTGAACATCATAATAGCATCAAAATACCCATGAGTCATATTCTGCAGCAACCACAAAATGCCGTCTTCAGAATGACCATAAAGTTGATTTAACTTGTCACAGAAAGTTTCAACATGATGAACAAATTAAAAATAAGTAAAAAATCTCCAGTATTTTTCTGTAAGGCAATTATTTTTTTATCACTCAGAACAGATAAAACTCCATCTGAACTTAACAATGGTTTAAGGAAATGAAGTTAACATTTTTTGAGGCACAGTCTTCACTGAGTAGTCAATCCATCTTTAAAGAAAGTCAGTGCCATTTTGTCAATTCACAAAACTTTGGAAATTCCTACATCTGAATCAAATAGCAGTCAACAGAATGTAGGCTGATGGCCCTGCCAGAAAATATTTCAACTCATCTTTCCAAGGAAATATGTTCTGTATGAAGGCCAAACTCACTTAACAGAGTAACATTTCCCCCCTTGATTTCTGTGGAAGAACAACATAATTAAAGAAAAAGTCCAATGTACATTTCTCTATAGTGCAAACACACACAGAGAGAAACTCAGCTGCATTGCAGAAACCCCCCTGTGATACACTCTGGAAGTGAACTCTTCCTTCACTAAGCCTGGGGTGTATTAGTGTCACCTGTCCAAGGAGACCATGAAAAGTACGTTGGACAAAGGTGCTTTTATTATGAAACACAACATTTGATAAAGAACAAAAGCCAAACGTGAGAGACACTGCAAACAAAGAAAGAGGAAAACTATCAATGGAAACCAAATAATGAAAAGACCAAATTACTTTTAATTAGCACTATTTCTGGCGGTTTAGTGGGTACATTGGGTTGTCCTTGTTGGGGCAGCCAAACGAGACACTTGACCCCAATTAACCACATACACTCTTCACAGCATGTGCATGGATGTGAATGATGCTTGATAGAAAAATCTGCTGTGTATAACACAGTCGCCTCTTTCACAGCAAAAGGTTATTCCCATGATTTTTAAACATGGGTGAACCCAAAAAAAAAAAAAAAAAAAAAAAAAAACCAACCAAAAAGCCACTGGACATCAGTGGTTGTTCTGCTATTGTCTCTTTTTTTTCACCCCTTTTTTTAACCAGTATGGGAACTGTGATGTCATTGATGTGTGGGAAAACATAACTATTCAGGTAAAGAAAAAAAAATAATAACAACATAGCACTTGGTAATAATGTTGCAGTGTCTACCATTTAGCATTTAAAAAAAATTATTTTATCATCTGAAAAATAAATATTTCTGAGCACTACGGTGAAAAGATGAATGTGTGGTTGTTCTTTTTTTAGCCCCCTTTTTAAAAAAAAAATAATTGTGATGTCACTAATGTGTGTAAAAAAAAACAGGGAAAGAAAGAACATCACCACCATTGCAATTTTCACTTCAGTTGTTTTATTTATCTTTTTTTTTTCAACTAACGACTTTTTTAAAGTGTTTGACGATAGAGTTGATGAAGTTAATGATTTTGAGCACTATCACGTTTTAAAAAGTCAGTATTGCTACAAACATTAATGCTACAGGCTATGCTGATGGCTACGCTGCCACCCAAAAGATGGCTGCGTGCAGCAGCGTTGCACCTGAAATGGCGCATCTCTGGCAAACAATAGAGCAGAGAAGAAGAAATTAGCATGTTTACTTGTGACCTACATTCCTATTGATGCCAGTCAGAGTCAAGGGTTTTAAAAAATTGCTTGCACTGCAGAGCCATTGGGAGTGTACACTGATTAAACCAGTTCTCGCAAATGAAAAACCCAGATATTAAACTGTTCTTTGACTACTGGGAATGAGGTAATGTATGTGTCAATATGGTAGGAAAGGTGTGGGATTGGTGTAAAAAACTGTAATGTAGAAACTTATGAAGCACCTAAAAATTCGGCAAATCTTCAGTGACACGTTTAGATCCTGCAACACAGAGGTAAACTGATAAAACTGTAAATATATGTTGTGTCTGTTATCAATGAATAGCCATAGTCATGGTCAGTATTAACAAAATAATGCAAAGTGTTTACAAATAAGATTTATATGATACTATACACTATGTAGCAAAGAATTTGTTAAATGGTAGAATTCTGAGACCCATCTACAATACCTTCATAGCCCACCAGGGAGCAGTGTCGTGCTCATCAAGACTAGAAAAGTGCTAAATAAATACAGACGATTTACAAAGCGCAGCTAAATCTTGTCTCACAGTATATGACATTTTATTTTTCATATATAATTTTCAAAATATTGTTATCATCACAGGTGGTGCCAAAGTGTGTTTTTGTTCTTGACTTTAAAAAAAATGATGGTTGACGTTTAGGAAGTTGCAAGAAATGTTGTCATGGGTGATTCGCTGAGGAGGTTATTCAGAACGAATTTCTGTCGAGATGCAGTTTCTCAAAAATGAGCTTTTTCCTTTCCTCTGTGGTGTTGGAGGTGAGATGAAACCATCATTCGACAGTGAGCAGTTTGAGCCTTGTCAGCCGTGCGGATGTGGTTTTGTGTGACTGTGTGTTGAAAGGGAAGCCCCTGAAGGTGTGGGTTGAGTCAGCAGTGATAGAAAGCGCAAAAAAGCAAAGAGGGGATTACTTTTGCCTTAATATCTTTGCATCATATTTTTACTATTCTGATGTTAAACGTAAATGTATTTTCAGTTCTTGATTTGTCATCATAATTAAGTGAAGCAGAGAAACTGAAAAAGGACAACTGACAGATTGTTTATTGCTTGTGAGTCATTTTTCATTCGATTGAAAAGGAGGAAACTCAGCTGGACACTGTTCAAACGGGGAATTTGTGACTGTGTTAACACAAAGTCCTGTCCCACGCTAGAGGATAGTTTGCTAGATTTTGGTCTCAAGCTGGCCTTTCCGACAATTCAATTCAATTCAATTTTATTTGTATAGCTCCAAAACACAACATACATTATCTCAAGGCACTGTATATAGTAAAACCTTTACAATATTACAGAGAGAAGAGAAACCCAACAGTTCACACAATGAGCAAGCACTAGGCATCAGTGGAGAGAAAAAACTCCCTTTTAACAGGAAGAAATCGGTCATCTGCCTCGACCGGTTGGGGTGAAAGGAAAATGGAGGACAGAAAAGGTGGGAGAGAAAGAAAAAGAGGGAGGTGAGGTAGAGACAGAAGAGAGAGAACAGGAGCAAATATACAATAGTTGTATGAAGTTTAGAAATAGTTATGTCATGTTTATAGAACTGTGGTGTCAATTATACAAGCAGCAGCAGAGATTATTGATAAGAAATTGTACTGATGAAATTTTAATCATATCATAATAATAATGTAATAATAATGTCAACAATACTGCTGTTAGTGATAATAATAATATTGAAACTGGATCTGGATCCTGCAGCTTGCAAGACGAGGACAGAGAGAGAGCGGACAGGAAGGAAAGGTGCAGGCTTGGGAGAGAAAGGTTAACGACATGTAATAATGTCACATTCATACCCTGAGTGTGAGAGAGTGAGTGTGAGTGCAACACAGGGAATCCCCCAGCAGTCTAGGTCTATAGCAGCATAACTAAGAGATGGTTCAGGTTTCCTGAGCCAGCTGTAAGCATAAGCTTTATCAAAAAGGAAGGTAAGTGTCTTCCTTCATATTATAGGCTAATTTGAACTTATCTTGAAAATCTGCCCAAATTATCCTGTAGTTTGAGCGATTAACAGACACAATTTTAATGTCATTGCATGCATCAGAGTCTTCCCGATTTCAAATTGTAAGTAATTAACATTTTATATTTACGAGTGAACAGCAATTGGGGACATGAGCAGAACCCCGCCATAACCAATGAGAGCAAGTTGACTGGGAAACGGATGTTGTGTACTTTTGTTTTAAACCGTGACTTGAACAAGCTAAGTTGTTTCTGTCTTCTCAGCCACAACGTAATCCACAGTTTATTTTTTTTGCATTTCTCAGCACAAAACATTGCACGCACAGCAGCTACTAACTGCAGAAAGTTTCAGTGAGATCCCAAATCCCTGGAATCTCCTCTCTGATATCGTTTGATTAAACGTCGAATGTGGGGTCCTGCATCTTGACTGGATTGTCTAGTCTTTGCTCTCTCGGGATTAAAACATTGAAAATCGGTTACAGGTGTCGTCGTGTCTGTGGTCAAGTCAGATCTAGTGTGGGCCAGGCTTTAGCCACATGTGACTGGCCAGGATACGTTCTGTTGCTGTCCACATTATAAACTACAACACAAAGGAGGACCTCGTCTTTACAAAAGGCAGAGTCAGGAGACGTTTAAACTTGTCAGTTGCGACCTGTTGTCTGTGTGCATTGTTCCAGGCACACGTGTGTCTGTTTGGCAGCCTAACAAAAGCCTCTCTCTAACGTGTTGACGGAAATATCGCGCCGCACGTGTTGGGTGACAGACTGAGCAGGTGGTGAGACGAGCACACCCATGCATCTACCTGAATGTTGTTTTCATCACGCTGTGCAGGCGAGGCTCTGGCAATCTACTGTGACTCAGTAAATCCAGGTCACAGATGAGTAAGCACCGGCAGCCATTAACACATTAAACATTTGCACTTTCATGAGAGTACATACTGTGCTCACGTAAAGCAAACAGACCAACACGCACGCTTGCTCCATTAAAGGTTGTTGCTGAAAATGTGCGCTAATCTTTTCAGAATGACTCAGCTATCCAGTTTAAAAACCCTTCGCTTCGTCTGACGTCACTGTGTTGTTGTTATCCATGTGCACATTATCACACGACAGAGCTGTGAAGGTCAAATCCGAGGCTGATGGTGCAATTTACACTGCTCTGGACTGAAGATAAAAAAGAAAAGTTCCCCTTCTTCCTCGTTTTTTATTTTTATTATTTATTTATTTT
Organism: Brachirus orientalis; assembly: GCA_016785285.1. Classification (NCBI taxonomy): domain Eukaryota; kingdom Metazoa; phylum Chordata; class Actinopteri; order Pleuronectiformes; family Soleidae; genus Brachirus; species Brachirus orientalis. Next base: position 1,230,234 of record JAFBJR010019393.1, on the reverse strand, counting down.
TACAGTGATTTATGTTGTCCTACAAAAAAACTTCCCTGATAATTTATTATGCACATAAAAGAACAATAACAAGAAGTTTTGGGGACTGAGTCAGTTGGGAAAGAGATAGGAGAACATATTCACAAACACTCTGAGAGCAAAATCATAGAGTGCGATTGAAGTTAGACTGAAGTTTAGTTGTATGAGCAACTTTAGTTGGGTTCCCAGATTACATACATGTGACAAGTCACATGTATGTAATCTGGGAACCCAAGAAAAACATATTTTGGTCTTAAAAGCCACCTAAAAAAATATATTTACCTCTTTATCTTGCTGTCAGAAGGCTCATTCCATTGGGAAATCGAGTTTGCTTTGCTTTATAAACTGTTCAGCCCCCCCACACCAAAGTCCTTAGACAAAATCTCAGCTTTTGTATCACAGCACACAGGAATTGTTGACCCACTGCTGCCTCCATCGGAAAGTTAAAACATGTTATCTTTGGACTTTTGTGTGTCAAATACTTAGTTCTGATTTGCTTCAGTATCACAAACTTACCAAACAAGGCAGCATTAGACCGGCAACTCCAGTGTTCTGAAGGCAAAAATCCTTTTTTTTCTATGGACTTTGACCATCTAAAAAAGAAGTTCAGGGGCAAAAATATTTATTTTTATAATAAATATATTTATATTTATATTTATTTTTATAATAAATATATATATTTTTTTTTTCGTGGGTTTTTTTAGGGGAGATGAATGGAATGGTGTTTTGATCCATTCATCCATCGTCAACTGCTTATCCAGTGGCGAGGGTTGAAGCTCTAGCAAGGGGCCCCAGACTTCCCTTTCCCTGACCACATCATCCAACTCTGACTGGGGGATCCCCAGGCGCGCCCAGGTCGACAAGAAGATAAAATGTGTCCACCTGGTCCTTGGTCTGCACCAAGGTCTCCTCCCAGTTGGACGTGCCAGGAACACGTCCCTAGGGTGGCATCCTTACCAGATACCTGAACCACTGAGCAAAGGCTCCATGCAGAGTTCCTCTGATTGAGCATCTTACCCTTTCTCTGAAGGAGACCCCAGCCACCCTTCTAAGAAAACCCATTTTGGCCACTTGTTCCCATGATTTTGTTTTTTCGGTCATGACCCATCACTCATGACCATAGGTGGGGGTAGCAGCGAAGAAGCTTTGAATTGTGGCTCAGTTCCCTTTTCGTCACAACAGTGTGGCAGAACAAACGCAAAGCCGTTCCCGCTGCTCCGTTTCTTTGGCCAATCTCACGCTCCATTATTGCCTAACTCGTGAACAAGACCCCAAGATACTTACGCTCCTTTACTCGGGGTAAAGACTTCTTCCCCACTCACGTGGGTTTTTAAAGTCCTGTATATAACCAATAATTTTAGTGCGGAAGAGGCTCAAGGGTTGGAACCACTTAAAAAAGCTGAGCTGAACCTGTTCAACACAGATATTCATCATATATTGAGATAACAAGGTAAGGAGAATGAAACCAACAGTCAAGGGATGCATTTTCTGTTGTGATGATTGGAAATCTCAGAGAAGTCGACACAGCAGAGATGGCAGAGCTTTTCACAGTCTCCTCACAGCGTTACTCCTGCTCACATGAGTCTGCCTGGTCTTTGGCAGATGTGATGTTTACTTCAGCAACATCCAAACTATCAGTTTTTCCAATAAGCTCACTCCGTCTGTCCGTACGACCGAGACACGAGGAGTTGGTTTCAGATTTTGTTCTATTTTTAAGAGATTATGACATTAAGAGCCAGAGCCTGATCTCAGATCTCAGAGTCAGCGCTGGAGAGTAGTCTGACAGCAGACGCTATTATTCTGCTACGGAGGGAACAAAAATGGTCAGGTCTGCTTGTAATTCTCTGACCCACTTGTAATCATTTTAGGCAGAATGAATCCAACAGAGTCGGAAAACTATTGCTTAAATGACTGATTATAGACATGTTTACAGAGACAATTGGGTCTGTCTGCATCGTGGCTTTGTCAAATGAACCTTACCAAACAGATATTCTTGCAGTCAGTCTTTGTCCAGTGTAACTTCAGTATGCATGTTTTTCAATAATTTTGTCTTGGGGACATTAACTTCAGCAAAAATTGAGAGACAAAGATAGTATTTGTATAAAACAACCAAATTATAGACCCTGGCTTTAATTAGTGACTGAAACAGTCCCTCTTATTGTTTATTTCTACAGGGACAACATACAATTAAAAATAATTCTACCAGAGCAAGTAAAACAGAACACTACAACTTCAACAAAAGCAACATTGTAAGGTTTTAACAGTACAGACCAGAGAAGTGAATGTTACATGACTACAATATGTAAAAGTTGATGAAATGCAAAGTTGGCATTGGTGCTTACATTATTGTACAGATTTTAACCAGTAGATTTCATGGCGGGACTTTGCAAGTCTGGTTGCTTTTTCCCTACAGTTTTGGAGTATATGTTTTTTTGAGATCACCATAAACATCCATCCATCCATCCATCCATCCATCCATCCATCGTCTACCTCTATCCATGGTCTCATATTGCTCACCTTCTACTAAACATACTAAACTGTTTACTTTTCCCTATTGATCAGGCGAGATGCTCATTGGCTCCCAGGTTAATTGAGTTTGACACCCCTGTTTTAAACTCTGCAAAGATTTTCTGCATCTCTGATGATATTTCTACACAGAACCAGTCCTACGGTTCAGTGTAGACATAAGGAGGTTATGTTTTTGCCAGCGTTGGTTTGTCTGTTAGCAAAGTGACTCAAAAAGTTATGGACTGATTTTGATGACATTCTCAGGAAAGGTGTGTAATGGGACAAAGATGATTAGATTTTGCTGGTGATCTGGATCGCCGTCTGGATCCAGGAATTTTTTGAAGGATTCTTTATCATTGTGAGATAGGACCATTTTCAGCATTTGTGTATGTAACCACTATAAATGTCCAGGGTGCTTGGCAACAAAATACAGGATAAGGGCACAATAGGTTCCATAATATATCAAAGATTGATCCGGATCCTGTGAACATTTCGGATATTAAGATCCAGAATAGGAAAAAAATAGGGAGCTTGTGGGATTTTGGTCACTGTAAGGTAACAAATAAAGATACAGACGTACAACTAATTGTAGCTGAGACTCTGCTGAACTGGAAGTGTGTCAATGGATTTGCAGTCTCTTTAATAACTATGGAGCTAGATCCAGAAGAAAACTGCCATTACAGAAATATTGATTTTCATGAATAACTATCAAACTAATAATGACATTAAGGTGATTCCAAATGCTAAGGGTATGTTTTTTGTGGTCAAGGAATCCAGTAATGTAGGTAAAATAATTCTAAGACTAATAATTTTGAAAGCAAATCACAATATAGAAGAAAATGAGCTGCTTGGCGGAGGTCTGTGCTGTCAGGAAACAACAATATTATTGCTAAATTAATTCACTGATATAATTTACATCACATTTTTTCAGCACGTTACCAGCTCTGTGTAAGACTAATTCAAATCACTCTAATGTGGCCTGGGCCTTGCAAGGCGACATAAAATCTTTCGACAAGTTGCTCGATGCTACTGTTGCTGACGCTAATCTCCACCGCAATTCCATTTTATAATTAAGTGATCTCAGACAAACACAAACAGAAAAACATTGGTACCAACATCCAAGCCTGCAAGAGACGAGACTAAAGACTTTTGTCATTTTAATTTATGTCTCTCACAGCAAACAGAAAACTTTTGCCAGGATTTGGAAGGATGGACTGAGTACAGAGAAGCTGCTAATAATGGCTTATTTTGTCCTCAGGTCAAAGGATTTATTTGCTCATGTATACTACTCCAGGATTATGAGTAACCCCAATTTACTCTACATCTCCTGTCTTCACTTCTTCTCTAAACACACTGAGGCCTTTCACTGCTCTGAGGACATGAGCAATTCTACAAACAGCTGGGATTTCCTTTTGACAAAGCAGACACATTGAGTGAATGGAGAGGATTACAGTACAGGAGTGACACTGACTGCAAATATGTCTGCAAAATATAACCATGAATCACCTCAGAAACATGTTCCACTTAAACCAGCATGTCAGAGCTCTTGTTTTGTTAGTGATGATTTTCAAGAGGCTAATTAGCAGAGAGGAAATGGCTAATAATGATTTCTGTGACTAACTGTGGAAAGAGACAAAAATAAACATTTGCTGTAAGTGGGATGAATGTAATGGTTTTCCTGTGGTGCTACTATAAGTGTATTACATGTGTAGTGTTGTATATACCTCTGTGTGTGTATGTATGAATGTGCATTTGTATATGTATAGTATATAAACCCAACTAACAAGTGAACAGTTGCTTTCTCGCTGGTGATGTTTTGCTCTATGGACGTGCATTATTGAGTTGGAGGCAGTGGGTGACGCAACAGACCAAAACACAGTTTTGACCCTCAAATGAAATAAATACAATGGCTGCACCACTATTACCAGTGTAGCCTGTATTTCCCTATATTAATCTCTGATGACATAATTCAAGATCACTCAGAGAGCCAAGGATTAAACACGTGGCGTTTTTCCACTACACATTTCGATGTAGTAGTGTGATGTTGTTGCACTATATCATGACAAGACGGCAAAGCACACGCTTTTATTTTGAAGGGTAACATTTTAGTTGTCAGGATTTGTTTTTGTTTTGTTAAATGTTGCTAATGCACTCTTAGAAAAATGTGTTCTGGGTAATGTTCATGTTAATGTTTAGACATAAATACCAGGGAAAAGACCTCTGATTATCACCGGAAGTATAGCGGGACTTTTATTTTCTAAATGGCACTTGCCACATTTTTGGTAGCTGTACTTCATTTTTTCTTGAGACGTCTTCCAGATAGAACATGTATGACAGGAGAAACTCTATGAAAATCTGTGAGTGTATATTCTCCTTCATAACAGAGGAAAATAAATAGTTTCAGAGAACATCCATGAGGTGTGTCTTGGCTATTTACACAACACAATGCAGAGTTAGACCTACTACATCGGCATGGCTTGACTCTAATCGGTTTAGTATCTGGCATGTCGTTTTTTCTATTACTGTAGTTCCTCCTCGGCGTGGGCGTCATAGCAAGGTTGCACTAAACTACTGTGATGTAATTTTATATGCAATACAAACACAAATTAGTGACAGTCAAAGCAGTAATTTTCTTTGTACTGAATCATTAGAATCAGTTGATTAAAAAGACTTTTTCACTCAATCGTTCAGTACTTCCTGCATGACCGGAGCACAGACTCCGTCTGACACAGTCACTGAACTGAAATACAGCTGAACGGGTTGTGACTCGGCTCATGATCTCTGTCTTTCAGCAGTGCTGTCGCTAAATACACCAGACTTCCCTGTTAAATATTGAGAGTTTAGAAATGTCCTTGTTAAATGTTGGAGATTAACACGTTTTCAGGATTTTAAAGTCTTTTTAACTGATCTACAGTTTGGCATTGTTCAGTTGGATTCTTGAGTCAGACGTCGTGCTCATGACTCTTTCAGTGACGACACTCACTGACAAAACAGTGCCCAAGACGTCACATATAGTATTGGCTCAGCTTGGTTGGAAACTCACTGGAGCAGGTACTAAAAAAGTACTAGGTAATAATTCTAGTGGAAAAGCAAAAAAACAAAAAAAAAACAAAAAAAAAACGAGTAGGCATGCTGAGCCAAGCCATGCTGGAACTGTATAGTGGAAAAACACCAACATTGCATTCAAATCTGATGAGTTCTGACAGATTTCATTTGTTTCACAGTTCTGCCAGTTTGAACAGATAGGGATTTCTTTTCTTCATGTAGCACCTTCAAGTGTAGTGTCTCACATTTTATTGATTTAATTAATTCATTTTAGTTATTTACTTGTGTGTGTGTTCTTGTACTTGCTACATTTTGACAAAGTGAGGACATTTTGGCTGGTCCTCAATTTTTTTCACTCCTTAAAAGGGCTTTTTCCATGGTTAAGGCCTGGTTTTAGGGTTAGGGCTAGAATTGGGTTTAGTTTAAGGTTAGAGGTAGGGTAAGGGATCTAGTTGTGCTGGTTAAGGTTAGGGTAAGGGGCTAGGGAATGTATTATGTCTATGAGGGTCCTCACTTTGATAGAAGCACAAACGTGTGTGTGTGTGTGTGTGTGTGGTGGTGGGGGGGCGTTTTGCCCAGGGCACCACAGATTGTAGCACTGCCACTGGTCCTGGACAGAGCTCACGTCCCTCAGCTTCCTGAATTACGCACTTAGCGGCAGTGTAGAGCGTCTGTTCGCGGACAAAGGAGCGGCGGGTGTCGCTACATGAGCGGTTCAGCGCCGCAGGTGGAGGAAACGGCTCTGTTCCCGGCGCTGACACCGCTGCTCACCGAGCGGCGAAGGGCGAAGGAGATGGTCGGCCTCCGTGTGTGTGAGGAAACCGAGCAGCGGTCAGAGCGGCTGAACGATGCCAAGCTGAGGCCCGATGTCAGGCTGCAGACAGCGGGTCAGTCCCTGCCCACTGGAGCCGGGAAAAAGAACAGCCCCCGGTTAATGTGCTCTTTGATAGCGAAGCTAAATTAGCCGTTTGCTACAAATGCTACATTTGTAAACGCCCCACTGGACCCTCCAGTCCATTGTACCGATACGTCAACGTCGCCGCCATATTGGTCCAGGCAAGAACGGACCGTAAATGTATAGAAGTAACGGAACAATCGTGCTTCTTCTCAGATAAAAAAGCACAATAATGCAAACATTTCACATCCATTTTCAACGAGTCATCTCTGTGTTTAGGAATTTGTGATTTACGCGAAGTAGGCGTGCCTACAAGTCTCCACTTATTGATATTTCTTTTATTTATTGGCTGTAGTTACTGTAATCAATCACAAACTCGTCAATCAAATCAAATTACATTTTTTTTATAGCAGTGAGGGAACAAAGTGAAATATAATATTTCTATCTATTTATACAGTGTATATAGGTCTGCAGAACTGTAACATTATGAGTATATTATAAATTTATGATTTAATTATAGATTGAAAATAGTAAAGCAGTGTGTAATTATGAGAATAATGGTACAGTTGCAGTGTAATGGAACTGATTGTTAAAAACAAATGTATTAAATAGTAAACAGTAATTAAATAAACAGGTGGTGTATTTGATAATAAACATTTCACTGCTATAAAAACATGGACCTTATTTATTCTGATCACCGTTTGATGTGTTTACTAATTTTTGTTGTTTCTGTCAGTTACTAGTAACTCAAATTTTAACAAATTATTTTGACTGTCAATCATTTTAAACTTGACAGTGAATCTACTGAATTTTCTCAGATTATTTCTATGGGTCATCTTTATATTCAAGGGTGTCAATGTCCTTAGTTAGTGAACACTTTCATGATAAAACAATTCCTTTTGACAAGAAATTTAAAATTTCTCATATGTTCCATATGCTTGTAAAGTAGCAAAAAGACAAGACAGCTAAATTCTCTCCACTCTTTCCTACAGATGACCAAAAGCTGATGTTGATCCAAGAGGAGTTTCCTGCTGAGCAGCAGGAGTGGATCTCCAGTGTGGACCAGAAGGAACCAAAGCTTCCCCACATTAAAAAGGAAGAGGAGGAAATGTGCATTGAACAGGAGGAGTCTGATATCATTGCAGTGATTGTCAAGAGCGAAGAAGACGAAGAGAGACCGGATTCCTCGCAGTTTTATCAGAGTCACACTGAGGACAACAGAGAAGACTGTGACGAATCAGAACTGGCCAAAAACTCAGGTCCAGGTAAACATTTAGGACCAGGTAGTGAGGACAAGATTGAAGACAGTGAGGTTCATTGGACGGAGACCAGTGAGCTGCCAAGTTTGAAGACAATAAAAAATAAAATTGTTTCCAGTGATACGACAGGGAATACAGGTGAGAAAGTTAGCTTTTCTGACTGGGGTAAATTATATGCCAACAAGTCACTTCTGCTGGGACAAATGAACACTTATTTTCAAGAGAAGCCAATAAGTTGCTCTCAGTGTGATAAGAGATTTATTCAAAAGAAGAGTCTGATCAAACATTTGAAAGTTCACACTGGTGAGATATCATTTACCTGCTCTGAATGTGGTCACAGATTTAGCAAAAAAAGCCACTTGAGGTCCCACGAAAGAATTCATAAAGGAGAAAGACCATTTAGTTGCCCTGAGTGTGGTAAAAAGTTCATTGATAAGAGCAGCCTGAGGTCACATGAAAAAATTCATACTGGGGAGAAACCATATAGTTGCTCTCTGTGTGGCAAAAGGTTTATCCAAAAGAGCAATCTAAGGTCACATGAGAAAACTCATACGGGAGAGAAACCATTTAGTTGTTCTGAGTGTGGCAAAAGATTTAGCCATGAGTGCTATTTAAAAATACACAAGAAAAATCATACAGGGGAGAGACCATTTAGTTGCTCTGAGTGTGGTAAACAATTTGTTGAAAAGAGCAAGATGAGGCTACACGAAAAAGTTCACACGGGAGAGAGACCATATATTTGCTCTGAGTGTGGTAAAAGATTTATTCAAAAGAGGTATTTGAGGAAACACGAGAAAATTCATACAGGAGAGAAACCGTTTAGTTGCTCTGAGTGTGGCAAAAGATTCACTGAAAAGAGCAGTCTGGGGTCGCATGAAAAAATTCACACTGGAGAGAAACCATTTAGTTGCTCCGAGTGTGGCAAAAGATTTATCCAAAAGAGTAATCTCAGAAAACATGAAAAGGTTCATACAGGAGAGAAACCATTTAGTTGCTCAGTCTGTGGCAAAAGGTTTGACAAAAAGAGCAACCTGAGGTCACATGAGAAAATTCACACAGGAGAGAAACCATTTAGTTGCCCTGAGTGTGGCAAAAGATTTATTCAAAAGAGCCATCTGAAGAAACACGAAAATATTCATACTAGAAAAGACAGTTAGTTGCTCAAAGGAAGACGAAACAGGAAAAAAAAAAATTTGGTTTAAGACCTGGTGAAATCATCTCAGACTGAGGAGGACAGAGAAAACTGTGATGAGTCAGAATGAGTCAACCAGGGACTGAGGACAAGATTCTACAGAACCTGAACAAAGAATAAAGACTGTGAGAATGAGTTTAAGGAAGTCAAGAATTTGGAGTGAGTGGCAACAAGTTTGCTCTGCGGGTTCATCGAGGATCCGCCACCTGTCTATGTAAACTTACAAAAAGGGGGGAATTATTTTATTTTATCTGAAAAATATGCGTCAAATTTCTTCAATACATTGTAAAAACAAGCAAACAAACAAATATATCAATGGAACATTAATGAATCATGGGGAACTTACACTTTTAAGATCTGCAGGAAGTAAAAGTGAACATTTCAACAACACATTCCAGAAACATTCTATTATTATTTAATTTTAATCCCACTGTCATACCAGTTTATAATTATAAGTTCTGAGACTTGATGTCTGTTCTGTCTTTAAATGATCATTATGTAGACTTGTGGAGCTGGGAACCAAACCCACAACCTTCAAATTGAAAGACAACTCGCTCTGCCACTGAGGTACCGTCACCTCCAAACTTTTAAGCAATTCAGTATTCTCTTCTCCACGACCATCATCTGGTTTTTATGATTTTTTTTTTTTTAAACTTTGCAACTCTGCACTAAAATACCTGCTAATCCAGACAGAAACCATTAAGGTTTTTTTAACTCAGAAAAAAGTTGAGGCTTCTATATTTTTGCATAAAATCATTACTAAACTACTCAAAATCCAAAGGCCACTGTGACTCCCTGTTGTGCTTTGCTGTCCCCCAGTGTGATCGGGCCCCCCAGTTTAAGAACCTCTGTTCTAGAAAACTATCAGGGTGGGGTCATACTTTCCATTTCTGATTTACATGGTAAGTATGACCCAGCCCTAAAGGTTTATTTTCACTCATAAGTTGGGATGAAATGGGATGAGTTGTACCCTCTGTTATCAATAAAACTGCATCTTGAAACCAAACTAGCATTTGCATTGTCTGTATCCATAGTAGTAATTTGTATCTTCGACAACAAATTATTAAAACAATAACATTTATATTAAGAATTTCTGAAGTCAGTCCACAATAAATTCCCCTCTAACTGTAGTGTACAGAAGAAATTCTGCTGGGCAGCGTTACACACAATAATGCTCACGTGGTGGAAACTTAATTCAAGCACTCATAGTTATATATCCTCACACGTTGTGTTTTTACTGACCTGTTAAAAGCAGGTACTTGTTCCTTATAATCCATGGCAGATTATAAAGGTGTTTGTTTATTTTCCTCCCAGAATTCCCTCTGAGGAAAGCAGGTAGGTGTCGGTGCTCCCCTCTGAAACGAGAGTGGTAACAAACATTCCTACCCCAACTTTACTCACAAAACAAACCTGGAATATGATATTTGTACATTCACACCCACTTTTTTTAAGTATTATCCAACACAGTCAAAATCCAACTTGTCAGCTGACTAAATAATTTTTTTTTTTTTGTAGTTTTAAATTTGAGTGATTTGAATTGTGGATTTTAAGAGAATTTTAGTGAAACTGAATATAGAAAAACATTGAATCTTTATTATTTCTCACATTACTCTCATCTCTTCCATTCGTCTGATTTTCATGTTAACTGATTGAGCTGTTTTTTTTGTGTGTCATGACCGTAAACCTGATGTTTTTTCGAGCAGGTCCAGTACCAGTTACCGTGGTGATTTGCCTCAATGAAGTTAACACACCAACACCAGAGTTAAACCTGAAGCTCTCAAGGTAACCAGGAATTCAACTTCCGACACAGTCCAAATATCATTGGTATCAAATACGGCAACAGACTTCACATTGTTGATGGTCATGTTGGGAATTTTTTGTTGCATAACTGAACACAGACATGAAGAATGAAATGACACACTGGTTTGGTTTCAGGATTATTAAAAAGATTTTTATTGATCAATTGGAGACGCAACAGAGACTGACCAGTTCCTGATACACGTACCTGCTGACAGCAGACATTACATAAGCAAAGACATGTGCGATAAGTATCTGCAAAGGTCTGTTTTTTCTTTAGTTTCATCAATGTCCATGTTGTAGCCTCTTGTCCCGCTGTGATTTCAGAACAATCACCTTCCATTTTTTAACTTTTTAAGAAAAACCACTTACTAGCATAAATTTCAGACACCAGGACTGCAACTAGCGATTAGTTTGGTGGTCGACTAATCAGACGATAATTGTTTTTCTATTAGTTATGATATTAATAATAATAAAAACTTACTCCTGTAATCCACAAACACGACGTATTACACTTTGATACTTGATTGTAATTGATCAATAGTGACATTATTGTTAAGTGTAATGGACCATTGTTGGGGCTTTTCATATTGACATGGAGAGCCTGCATTGAGTCCATATGCAAAGGTCTGCTCAATTTATCAATGTGTAACTCCACAACAGTCACACATGGCCACAATGGAATATTTTTCAATTTTTTTCTTAGTAAAGATACATGGAGAGAAGGCGACAGTGTGACCTTTCATGCGGGGAGCACAGACATTTTTAAACCAATACAGGGCTAAAGTTGCTTAAGCTTCTGGGTTACCCCAAAACATACAGTATGAACCCGGATTCTTGTATTAAACTGCAGGAAAAATCAGCTTCAACTATTTCACACTGATTTGATACCACTTTCAGTCTCATTTATATCTAGTAAGAATGTCTGTAGGCTAATATAAAGCAGCACTAGGATGACTAAGCTTTAGCATTAGCTTAAACTCCAAGCATCATTATTGTCATTGTTTAATTATGGTGACTTTTAATTTTACCTCCTCACAGCAGTGGGTTACATCCTGGATGAGCTACTGGTGAAAGTAAATTAAAAAATAATTCTTTTGAGGACTTTGCCAACAAAATAAGGGGGTTTGAAGTGCAATGCTAATGGACTATTTTACTACAGAGAAGCAGAAAGAAATGTTTTCATGATTATTAAACAACTTTTAAACAAGGTTCCCACACCTTGGTTGACATCAAATTCAAGGACTTTCCAGGACCATTTCCCTCAAATTCAAGGACCAAATGTGATGACACAGCTTAAGATGGAAGGGCAACTCTCACGTCAATAGGGGAGAGAGACAGTGGACAGTGTCCACAACACCACAAGTGATTAAGACTCAGCGTTTGTTCTGCATAGGTCTAGTCTACATACGTCAAATGCAAGGCATTAAACAGTAGGTGGTGTCGTAACAAACAAGTGCACATCAGCAGTGGGAGATATTTAAAGAGGACATTCACTGGAAAATCAGACTTCTGATGGTTTTTGGTGTATCCCCGTGTCTTTCCCTAACCATCACCAAACATCACTAAAGTGTCACAATAAACACTTCAGCCACTTCTGAGAAAGAAGGACTTCTCTGTTTACCTGCGCTCGAGCAAGCGGTTGTGAAAAGTTGAATTTAGTTACGTAACCAGCACATTTGCCGTGCTACGAACCCTCCCCCTACAGCTACTCCAGGTCATGGGCATGAACATTCAACCTGAAGAAGAAGAAGAAGAAGCACCGCGGAGCAGTCAGTCAGCTGGTAGCTGGCCAATCACAAGAGACTCTGTTCTGGGGGCGGCATTAGCTCAGAAACAGAGTGCCTGTTCAGAGGCTGGCAGAGAGCAACAATAAACTGGCTTAATCTGAAGAGAATATGAGGTTTTTGACCATAAATATTATTTCATTTATCTACAGTAAGTAGACATCAGTAATCTCAATTTTTGGTTCAAAAAGACCATTCTATGTGACCTTTAAGAAAAATCAATAGCCTTGAAATTTTTGTTTTCCAATTCTCAAACTTTCAATTTCATTTTGTGAACCAACGGTTGCAACCTTTGATGACATGAAGCTGTTTTTTTGAATGCAACCAGATGAATTCCCCACTGGTTCTTCTCAATCTGTTGTTTCTTACTTTTAAAATGCAAAGTAAAAACTTTGTTACAAACTCCGCAACTTTACAGCTTTCCCCTTATGTGGACCGAAATGTGAAATGTCTGGCTTCTTTTCCCTGTAAACCTTTTACCGCAAAATGGGCAACTGAATGGCTTTTCCCCTGTATGGGTTCTTTCGTGTGTCTTCAGCTGTCCTTTTTGAACAAATCCTTTGCCACACACAGAGCAACTATACGGTTTTTCTCCTGTATGAATTTTCTCATGTAACCTCAGCATCGAGTTTGTGCGAAATCTTTTACCGCACTCAGAGCAACTGAATGGTTTCTCTCCTGTATGGATTCTCTCGTGTTTCCTCAGATCACACTGTTGGATAAAACCTTGACCACACTCGGAGCAGCTGAATGGTTTCTCTCCTGTGTGAATTTTCTCATGTTTCTTCAGATTCCACTGGTACACAAATGTTTTACCGCACACAGAGCAGCTCAGTGGTTTATCTATTGTGTGACATTTCTCATGTTTCTTCAGATAATCTTTACTGATAAATTGTTTATCACACTTAGAGCAACTGAATTGTTTAACTCCAGTATGAATTCTCTCGTGTCTCCTCAAATCACCTACTTGGACAAAACCCTTACCACACACAGAGCAGCTGAACTGTTTATCTGCCGTATGATATTTCTCATGTTTCTTCATGTAGCTCTTATCGGTAAATTTTTTCCCACACACAGAGCAAGTAAATGGTTTCTCTCTAGTATGAACTTTTGCATGTAGCTGAAGGTTCCATTTTGTGTTAAATCTTTTGCCACACTCGGAACAACTGAATGGTTTTTCTCCTGTGTGAATTCTCTTGTGTTTCTTCAGATCGCTCTGTTGGATAAATCTTTTGCCACATTCAAAGCAACTAAATGGTTTCTCTCCTGTATGAATTTTTTTGTGTCTCAGCAAATGTGACTTGGAGACAGATATTTTACCGCATTCAGAACATTTCAGTTTATCATTAGTGCTACCTCTCGCATCTGTGGAACCAGTTTTCTTAACTCTTTTTGAACATGGGAGATCACAGCGCTCTTTCCAGTCGTCCTCACTGTCATCAGTCTCAGAAAAGTCTTCAGAGTCGACCTCTGTAACTGGTCCTAAATATCCATCTGGATCTGAGTTCCTGGCTGGTTCTGGTTCTCCACAGTCCTCTCTGTTCTCCTCAGTGTGACTCAGATGAAGCTGCGAGGACACAGTTGTCTCTTCATCTTCTTCTGTCTTCACAGTCACAGGAGTGACCTCATTCTCCTCCTGTTTGATGCACAGTTCCTCCTCTTCCTCTTTTATGTGGGGAAGCTTTGGCTCCTCCTGGTCCAAACTGGAGATCCACTCCTGCTGCTCAGAAGGACACTCTTCTTTAATCACCAACAGCTGCTGCTCATCTGCAGGAGAGATTACAGAGACTTTAAAGGACAACTATGTACATGATGCACACCAGAATCTGTTTCCATGTGGAGGAGAAAACAACTGTACATGTGGAAAAACTCTTCAATGTCTGCAAACCATGGTTGTGTCACATCCGAGTAAGGACTTTGAATATTGTCACATGTCAACACGGGTCAGGTCTGAAGCAGGGTTAGGAGATCATACAATAGCCCACAATTATTATTATATCCAGGAAATCGCATAATGGGCTACATGAAAAGTTCAGGATCAAAAACAAAAATTTCCTTGAGTGACTTGTTAAAAACAGGTTTAACTTCAAGACCAAGAGCCAGAGCTTGATAGTGAAGACTGGTGTGCATAGTCTCATGCAACATTAAGATCCGGTGATTATATACAGTACTACTCATTATTTTTATTGCAAGTAGTTACTACCTAGTTTTTCCAACTACATGAGCGCCCTTCAGTGGTGCATGGAGGAACAGCAGGAGCAGTTGCTTAATATAACAGGACTGTGGGTGGCAGGATTCCCCCACCTTGGTTGACATCAGATTCAAGGACTTTTCAAAGACTTTCCAGGACCAATTCCCTCAAATTCAAGGACCGAATGTGCTGACACAGCTTAAGATGTTACATCAACTTGTATGAGCCGCTTCACCCATGGCATCTACTTTTATTGCTTTTCAATAAAAGTGATCATACACAAAATTCAATCACTTTCAATGTCATAAATTAATTAGTTAGTATCGGTCCGATACTGGTCAAACTCATGGGATCAGTAAAACCCTATACAATGTAAAAATACTATATATGACGTGCTTCACTATAAACAGACTATATGTAAATATGTAAACAAAAATCAACAAAAGAGTTTTAGCTGAGTCATGTTTGGGCTATTTATTTCTTTTGTGGCAAAACAATATTTGTTACAAAGCTGGAGAATTGCCTTTGAAATGACACACCTCCATAGTTCATAAATGGGCAAAAATGACTATTAGACTAATATCAGTATCGATAGATACTTGAGTGTGTGTGATATCAGTATCATTATCGGACATAAGAAAGGGGTACTGTCCCATTCCTACAATAAACATAAAGAAAATAACAATTGTACAGGGAGCCAGCATGGAAGTCAAGGAGGTAATAGATTATCTGATGAGACATTTTAATTTCAACATTGATACTGTGCCGATAATACCGTACATCCTTATTTTAAAACAATTAAAACTTAAATGAAAGGACATAAAACTGTTGATTTGATATAACTACTAAGTATGACTACTAAAAAATTTGATATGTCAATATTAAAAAATAAATTAAAAAAAAAACGTAGATTGTTTTGACAGGAAGTAGCCGCACTTCGCACATGCGCAGAATAAATCGCGTAGTGACGCGTTACGGCGGATTTTAACTACAAAACCCATACAATTTAACTTTGATAGCAGGTACATTCTTACATATAAACATGATTGTGGACTGTTTGCTTAATTTCAGCCAAATAAAATCACAAAATTCTAAACACTAGACTGTTACTAGCAGATGTTTTTCTCGTCGCCATGAAATGCGATAATACCGTTAAAAAACACTGTATCTAGATAATTTGGTTATTAGGCCTTTCGGGCTCCAGTGAGCGGCACTGACCTGCTGGGTTCAGCCGGACTTCGGTCTTCACTGCGGCGTCGAGCAGCCTCTTCTGGCGGCAGAACTCCTGCTCTGACCGCTCGGTTTCCTCCAACACACCAACCATTTTACCCGCCGTCTTTCGTCTTTCTCCACCGGAAAACAGAGACTCTCCAGCCGGGGAGTCGATCCACTTATGTACCGACACCTGCGGCAGCTACACGGCGCTCATTTTACTCATTTTAGCGAAACAAAAAGAAACAGCAGAAAGTAAACAGAGACACCCGAGTTCCGCATCGACGAGTGTTCACACGAAGGGTGCGCAAACAGCGACCTCTGCTGGACTGGAGGACTGAGAAAGGAAATGCATGGGTTTGTAACATCCTGTTTTCAAAATAAAACAAAAGGACTCAGTATGCAATGCTCAAAACGTAGGACGTAAGACTGAAATGATTCACGAGACAACAACTTAATACCTGTATCCTTTTAGTAGAAATTGGCGATTTATATACATATATATACTGTATATTTCAGAGACATACCTGCATTGTTGTAAAAACACAATCCTACAATTATCAATAATTTGAGTTCAGGGTCATTCTAAGCAAACCTTAAGTATGTTATACTATATGAATTTTAAAAACCTTCAAATTAAAAGTCTCACACCTACAGTAAACATGCTAATATGTCTGGTCACATGTTTTTTGAGCTCCAACACCAAAGTAAAAAAATCATATTCATGTGACAAAGTCAAGCCTTGACACAGAAAATTGGAAAAAATATGGTTCGTTTAAACACATTTGTCCGAATACTTTGGTTTAAAACCACACATTTGAAAACAAATCCCATTCAGGTTCAAGAGGGGTAGTTTATGCTGATCTTCATTCTGATCTGTGTTTATGTAAAAAGTTGTTAGGATTATGATGTACCCTTTGGAAGCTGTGCCAATTACAAAAACACTCTGCTACTTTTACTGTTAATTACACTTTTGTCTCATTTGTTTTTACTTTAAGCTGTTGCCATGCTATTGGTGCATGTAATATACAGTGTAGAGCATTATTTTCAATTAGTATTGCTAACAATGGCTAGCTCGGGATACATTTGCATTTTTTTCCCTTACTTTTTACTTCTTACCTGGAACATGTTGAACTTGGAGGTAATGTTGTCCCCTTTCAGACTTGCAATGTAAATGGAATGCACCATGGAGCACAGAAGAATATACTGATGTATGAAATTATTTCATTTCTGTAAAACCCACTACATATGGACTTTATCTCATGAGCTGATTAAGTACTTTGGATTTCGACAGGTTTTGGTTCATTATCTTGAAACCTGACTCTTAACATTACCCTCAGTAATAAGGAAAAGCAGCTGCATAGCATTGAAAACAAGAGTTTAACCTGATGTAAGAATGATTTCTGCCTCATAGTGTTGGTTTTGCTGTGGATTTCATGTTGAAAACTTAACACAAAAAAATTGAGGGCACACACTGAACAAGATTTTATTGCAGCGGTTTCATAAAAATCAGTCAAAACTCCCTTAATGTTTGCTAAACAGTTATCATCCAGCTGGATGAAGAAGAGAGTATCTGATCCTGAGCTTCCCACTGGTTCTGGTCCACCACAGTAACCAACACGCTGATGTTTTTGTTGCATAAACTTCATAGTTTTTCCTGTTTGTGGGCTGAAATGTGAAGTGTCTGGCTTCTTTTCCCTGTAAACTTTTTACCACAAATTGGACAACTAAACGGTTTTTCCCCTGTATGAGTTCTTTCATGTGTCCTCAGCTGGATGTTCTGAACAAATCTTTTACCACACACAGAGCAACTATACGGTTTCTCCCCTGTATGAATTCTCTTATGCAACCCCAGATTTGAGCTTGAACGAAACGTTTTACAGCAATCGGAGCAACTGAATGGTTTCTCTCCTGTATGGATTCTCTCGTGTTTCCTCAGATCACACTGTTGGATAAAAGTTTGACCACACTCGGAGCAGCTGAATGGTTTTTCTCCTGAATGAATTTTCTCGTGTTTCTTCAGATTCCACTGATGGACAAATGTTCGACCACACTCGGAGCAACTCAGCGGTTTCTCTCTTACATGAACCTTTTCATGTAGCTGAAGGTTCCATTTTGTGTTAAATCTTTTGCCACACTTGGAGCAACTGAATGGTTTCTCTCCTGTGTGAATTCTCTTGTGTTTCTCCAAATCACTCTGCTGGAAAAATCTTTTATCACACTCAGTGCAACTAAATGGTTTCTCCCCTGTATGAAATTTTTTATGTCTCACCAGATTTGACTTGGAGACAGATATTTTACCGCATTCAGAACATTTCAGTTTATCATTAGTGCTACCTCTCGCATCTGTGGAACCAGTTTTCTTAACTCTTTTTGAACATGGGAGATCACAGCGCTTTTTCCAGTCGTCCTCACTGTCATCAGTCTCAGAAAAGTCTTCAGAGTCGACCTCTGTAACTGGTCCTAAATATCCATCTGGATCTGAGTTCCTGGCTGGTTCTGGTTCTCCACAGTCCTCTCTGTTCTCCTCAGTGTGACTCAGATGAAGCTGCGAGGACACAGTTGTCTCTTCATCTTCTTCTGTCTTCACAGTCACAGGAGTGACCTCATTCTCCTCCTGTTTGATGCACAGCTCCTCCTCTTCCTCTTTTATGTGGGGAAGCTTTGGCTCCTCCTGGTCCAAACTGGAGATCCACTCCTGCTGCTCAGAAGGACACTCTTCTTTAATCACCAACAGCTGCTGCTCATCTGCAGGAGAGATTACAGAGACTTTAAAAGACAACTATGTACATGATGCACACCAGAATCTGTTTCCATGTGGAGGAGAAAACAACTGTACATGTGAAAAACTCTTCAATGTCTGCAACTATGGACAACTATGTACATGATGCACACCAGCAGTGTGTGAAATCCAAGTAAGGACCTTGTATGGGTCAGGTCAGAAGGAGGGTGAGGGATCATATGACAATACGATACCCCATAATTACTAAAATGTTCTTTTTCATTACCTTCATAAAGAAAAACACCTGCCACTCAGTGAACATATGATGTACCAGAAATGAGCAAGATGCTCTTAATATGAAGGCATCTACAAACAGATTTAATGCTAAAACATTAAAAAGAAATCCATTAAGATGTTGAATTAGAGTAATTTACTTTTCATTCCTGAACAGAAAAAATAGTTCTAGTGGTTGAATATTGTGCTTGAGCCCTAATTTGGTTATAAAAAAATGTGAATTCAGTTTGTTATTAGCTATATAAATAACAATAACATTTTAGTTTTAAACACGTTTTTGAAAGATTTCAAAAATGTTTTTTTCCCTACGGCAGTTGGTCTTTACAATTTTGAGATGTAAAAAAAAATATGCTCTGTTTGTCAATAAAGTTACGGATTGACAAATATCCCAAAAGTTCATTGAGAAAGTCAAGACTGTTTCAAAAAGTACAAAAACCAAAAATTAGAAAGCGACACAAACTCCTGATTAATAACTGTCCATTAATAAATTGAACGCACTGTACCTTTTGTAAACATGAAACCCAGAGTTTTACATTTTCTTTATTAAGCCTTTCGGGCTCCAGTGAGCGGCACCGACCTGCTGGGTTCAGCCGGACTTCGGTCTTCACTGCGGCGTCGAACAGCCTCTTCTGGCGGCAGAACTCCTGCTCTGACCGCTCGGTTTCCTCCAACACACCGACCATTTTACCCGCCGTCTTTCGTCTTCCTCCACCGGAAAACAGAATCTTCAGCCGGGGAGCTGATCCGCTCATGTACCGACACTCATTTTAACGAAATAAAAGGAAAGAACGGAAAGTAAACGGAGACACCCGAGTTCCGCATCTTTGAGTATTCAGACAAGGGGTTCGCAAACAGCGACCTCTGCTGGACTGGAAGACTGAGAAAGGAAGTGCATGGGTTTGCAACTTTCTGTTTTCAAAATAAAACAAAAACCTACACCTACAATGTACATTACAAAATTTAAGAAATATGACTGATATCGTTTCAATAATTTGGACTCTGTCATTTGAGAGTCATTACTATATTGTTGTAAAAACAAAGTTCAGGAAAACATGATGGATGTATGGATGGAACAAGAACATAGAAAATCTGTATGGTTTTCTCAATGGATTTAGCTAAATTTCATATCAAATTCAAAGTTATTAGATCCTTAATTTAAGTGTTTTTATGGTGTCAGGTAATGCAATTATGTCCAGTAAGGCCTGTAATGCTATCATATATATAAAAAAAGTACTCCTACCTTTCAAATTTTCACCAAAAAGAGTCAAAAATGTCTAAAATGATTTTATTGTTTCTACCTGATTGGAGAGGCATACTCTTTGCAGACACAAGCTGTGTCTTAATCCAGGGTCTGGATCCTCCCGAGCGAAGACGGAAGTCACGCTCCGTGTAAAACGAGACAGTCTAGACTTTTTATACCAAGTACCACCTGAGAAAATACTGAGCTTTCAAAGTAACACCATTATCACCAACGTTAACATACAGTGGTGTAAATAGGCCGAGCAAAGTCAGCTACGAACTTTTCATCCTCCTCTTTTCTGTAAAATTCATTCAAAATTCCTCAGCTCCACTCCAATCACATTCCCTGGTACAGACAGTAGAACATTATTTCTGATTTCCCTCCACCTAGTACCACCAGAGGAAGGTTGCATACCACTGGTGGGCTACGTACCACAGTTTGAGAACCATGGGTCTAGCACACACAAGTCATGAGATCCCTTTCTTATTCTCATAATAAATTCCGGCAGAGGTTGAACGCTGCCCTCCACAGTTTGAAGTCCTAAATCACAGTTCTAGTTGTAGAATTAATAGTAGTGGTTTTTTTCGTTAGTTATTTTTTTCCAGTCACTTCTGGTTTTGTGTTGCACCAGTTTTATTAGCCTCTAGTTATTATTTTTTCAAAATATTTCATGTAATACTGGAAGAAATTTAGACACCGGTGTGTGATGTATCTCACATTTCAGACTGAGACAAATGTGACTGACCTGGAATATGATTTACAAATATAACTTATCTCCTCATAGATTTATGATTTGAACAGCAGACAGAATCATATATGAAAGTCAACTATTTAGCCAATGCAGTACACTCTATATTTATTAATAATTATCCACAGCAGATAATTTTCAACATGAAGTATTAGAACAAACACAGGTTTGACCAGGTCAAAAAAACCTGGTGAAACTTCTGAACTCCTTTCTTTAATCCACAAATTCTTCAAAAATAAACCCGGTTTAAATATTACGAAGAATGAGTTGAAATTACTGTGTAAGTCCCAGTGAAGATTAAATAATAAAAATGCTTCAGATTTATATCTAATTATAATTATTTATTCTTTTTCTGCATTTGTGTTAGGTTTACAATTACCCTGGCTTCACCAAGACTGTTCTCGTGCTCTGCCACTGGCACACAAAGACTATGAATCCAGACTCAGGAGGATCCAGACTCAGGAGGATCCAGACCCTGGATTGAGACGCAGCTACAGTGTCATCTGGTGGGTTTTTTTTAGTATTACATACATTAACTAAGTGGCGGGGATTGACTCAATCAGGTTGAGTTAACATAGGAGACTCCTCCCATTGAAACATAGTGACTCAAAATGTGCCCATATGGTTGAGCAGGCAGTTCTAGAGCGGTTTGTTACAAATGTGGTAACTTCATAGTTTTTTTTTCTCTCCTGTGTGGACTGAATCTCTGGAACTAGAATCAGAACAACTAAACGGTTTCTCTATGCAGTTTTTGATGAGTCCTCAATCTGCTCTCTAAGGCGTATCTTTTACCACAGTGAGAGCAACAAAACGGTTTCTCTTCTGAGTGAATGGTTTCGTGTCTTCTCAGATTAGTCCTTTTCACAAATTTTTTGCCACACTGAGCGCAACTAAACGGTTTCTCTCCTGTGTGAATTTTCTCGTGACTCTTCAGACTGCTCTTCCTGGTAAATATTTTCCCACACTCGGGGCAACTGAAGGGTTTCTCTGCTGTGTGAAACTTCTCGTGTTTGTTCAGGCTGCTTTTATGGATGAAGCGTTTACCGCACTCGGAGCAACTAAATCGTTTCTCTCCTCGATGAGTCTTTTCGTGTTTTCTCAGATTCGTCCTTTGGACGAATCTTTTACCGCATTCGGAGCAACTGAATGGTTTCTCTCCTGTGTGAATTCTTTCATGTGACCTTAAATTCCACTTTGTGCTAAATTGTTTACCACACACAGAGCAACTGAATGGTTTTTCACATTTATGAGTTTTCTCATGTGACCTCAGATTCCACTTGGTGCT
The DNA here is from genome assembly GCA_016785285.1 of Brachirus orientalis. Lineage (NCBI taxonomy): Eukaryota > Metazoa > Chordata > Actinopteri > Pleuronectiformes > Soleidae > Brachirus > Brachirus orientalis. Next base: position 1,208,041 of record JAFBJR010019393.1, on the reverse strand, counting down.
GAATCGTTTACCACATTCAGAGCAACCAAATGGTATCTTTCTGTAATGAGTGTTTACGTGTCTCTGGATCAGTTCCTGATTTTCAAATCGTTGACCACATTCAGAATCACTAAGTTCATCACTGGTGTTTGCTCCCATGTCACTGGATACCTTTTTATTTAAACTTTCTATTTCGTCAGTCTCCTTCCAGTCATCATCATCATCATCATCACCACTGTCTTCAGTTTCCGAAGAGTCTTCGATTTCGACCTCAGTACATGGTGAAAAATGTCCATCTGGACCCGGGTTTCTCTGTAGTTCTGTTCCTCCACCATCCTCTCTGTTGTCCTTAGCGTTACTCTGATGAAGCTCTGAGAACCCAAGTGTCTCCTCCACGTCTTCACTTTTGACAATCACTGCAATGACATCACTCTCCTCCTCTTTGATGCTCAGTTCCTCCTCTTCCTCTTTAATGTTGAGAAGCTCCTGGTCCACACTGGAGATCCTCTCCTGCTGCTCAGGGGGAAACTCTTCTTTAATCTGGTCATCTGCAGGAGATCAAGCAAAATGATCAGTAACTGGACATGTACACTAACAGTCAAAAGTTTGGACCTTCTCCTTTAATGTTTTTTCTTTATTTCCATGACTGTTTACATTGTAGATTCTCACTTTAGGCATCAAAACTATGAATGAACACATGAAATTATGTAGTAAACAAAAAAGCGTGAAATAACTCAAAACATGTTTTATATTTTAGATTCTTCAAAATAGCCACCCTTTGCTTTGATTACTGTTTTGCACACTCTTGGCATTCTCTCGATGAGCTTCATGAGGTAGTTACTTGAAATAGTTTTCCAACAGTCTTGAAGGAGTTCCCACAGATGCTGAACACTTGTTGGCCCTTTTTGCCTTCACTCTGTGGTCTAGCTCATCCTAAACCATCTCGATTGGGTTTAGGTCAGGTGACTGTGGAGGTCAGGTCACCTGGCACAGCACTCCATCACTCTCCTTCTTGGTCAAATAACCCTTACACAGCCTGGAGTTGTGTTTGGGGTCATTGTCCTGTTGAAAAATAAATGATGGTCCAACTAAACGCAAACCGGATGGGATGGCATGTCGCTGCAGGATGCTGTGGTAGACATGCTGGTTCAGTGTGCCTTCAATTATGAATAAATCCCCAACAGTGTCGCCAGCAAAGCAACCCCACACCATCACACCTCCTCCTCCATGCTTCACAGTGGGAACCATGCATGTAGAGACCATCCGTTCACCTTTTCTGCGTTGCACAAAGACACAGCGGGTGGAAACACAGATCTCAAATTTAGACTCATCAGACCAAAGCACAGATTTCCACTGGTCTAATGTCCATTCCTTGTGTTTCTTGTCCCAAACAAATTTCTTCTGCTTGTTGCTGTTCCTCAGGAGTGGTTTCTTAGCATCTATTTGAATATAAAGGCCTGATTCCCACAGTCTCCTCTGAACAGTTGATGTAGAGATGTGTCTGCTACTAGAACTCTGTGTGGCATTTATCTGGGCTCTAAACTGAGGTGCTGTTAACTTGCGATTTCTGAGGCTGTTGACTCGGATGAACTTATCCTCAGCAGCAGAGGTGACTCTTGGTCTTCCTTTCCTGGGGCGGTTCTCATGTGAGCGAGTTTCGTTGTAGCACTTGATGGTTTTTGCGACTGCACTTGGGGACAAATTTAAATTTTTTGCAATTTTCTGTACTGACTGACCTTCAGTTCTTAAAGTAATGATAGATTGTCTTTCTCTTTAATTAGCTGATTGGTTCTTGCCATAATATGAATTCTAACAGACTCCCAGCTCCATTAAGAAGGCAATAAATTCCAGAAAATAACCCTGACAAGGCACACCTGTGAAGTGAAAACCATTTCAGGTGACGACATCATGAAGCTCATTGAGAGAAGGCCAAGGGTTTGCAGCGCTGTCAACAAAGCAAAGGGTGGCTATTTTGAGGAATCTGAAATATAAGACATATTTAGAGTTATTTCACACTTTTTGTTTATTACATAATTCCATGTGTTCATTCATAGTTTTGATGCCTTGAGAATTTACAATGAAAATAGTCATGACAGTGAAGAACAACCATTAAATTAGAAGGACTGCATCCAAACTTTTAACTGGCAGTGTATATAGAGACAACTCTATACACATCCAAATCTAAGCCCGGTGATTAGAGGTGATTAGGTGATTAGGATTTTCATATGAAAAAGTAGAAAATTCTTCAGTGTTTGCAGAGGGAGGAGTAAAACCCCATAACCGTCCTTGGATCTTAACAACATGGGTCAACGTGGGTCAGGTATAAAACTTCTCATGTTTTATTCGCTTGATGGGAGAGAGAAAAAAATGATTTGGTCACCCGTTACAAACATGTAGGAAAAAGAAACATAACCTGTATTTAATCACAAATTATTAATGTATGTTATTGTCAAAGTTTAACTTGGCTTGTGACTGAGAGGGCTGCCGGTTCGAGACCCTGCCCGTCATGTCATGAGCTGGAGTACCTACCCCTGAGCAAGGTACCCAATTACCCGGGTCCCATGCAACAATAAAATGGCTGTGTTGTGTCAGGAGGGACATCTGGTGTTAAAATTTCTGCCTAATCTTGTGTGTGGATCATCTGCTGTGATGAATCCTCAGAGAAAGAGATATTAATAAATAAATAATTACTGCCATTTAACACCAACAGGGGTGGAGTCAGATGTACACAGCCAATAAATCAATTTTCTCCTCCTCATGTATATTCGGACTCGGCAAGTTGCCCGATCTGCCTGTCTTAGTCGGACTACAGCCTTAGCTCGATTAAATCGTGCATGTAAACGTACCGAGTGTGAGTGTGATGAAGCTGTGAGGACTGTGATGTTTCTCCTCATCTCCTTCACTCTTACCAGACACAGTAATGATTTCAGTCTCCTCCTGTTTGATGCACAGCTCCTGCTCTTCCTCTTTAATGTGGGGGCGCTCTGGTGAGATCCGCTGGTGGTCGTCTGCAGGAGATCAATCAGAATGATCAAATCCCTAACACACACATCTGTAAAGTCAGACTTTAAGGTTGACCGATTAAGATATATGATGTCAGTCTTTTTGCACTATAATGCCAAGGTTTGGAAATCACTTACATTTTCTGACATAAGAAATAACCGATTAAATGTGGAAAGAAGCGACAGATGGAAAAAAAATAAATATGAACATAATTTACAAAAGTAACATCATGTTCTACTGACGAAAAGCTTTAAGGAGTGATAGAATTTTTTTTTTAAGGGGAAATTTTTCCTCACGTCATAAATGAAGTGAAAAGGAGAAAATCACTTTCCCATAGACTTCCACTCAGAATTCTCTTTCTAATCAGTGGTGTCGCCTCCTTGTGGCTATTCAACAAATTTCTACTAGGACTAGTCCACCATTATTTTCAACTTGGACTAGTCCACTTTTTGTTTAAAGGTCTATGGGCTGTCCACATGGACTCAGTTGTCTCTGGGCGGATGTTAACAACAGTCCTGTGCGTGGCATATGAAGCACGCAGCTATGGCTAACTTTATTAGCTCAGTTTAGCCTGTCGCTCGGGTTTTAGCGCTGTAACTGAACCGGGACTGACCTGCTTTGCGCGGCCTGATGTCGGTCTTCGTAGCGGGATCACGACGTCTCTGGCGGCGGATCTCCCGCTTTGACCGCTCGGTTTCTTCAGCCAGACCAACCATCTCTTCCTCCTCCGTCAGCCGCTTGTCAGCACCGTCTTCGGCCGCAGAGTCGATCCGCTCATGTACCGACACCCGCGGCCGCAACACGGCGCTCATTTTTTTTACAATTTCAGCGCATTTTGAGTCTCGTAGCGAACAGAAAGAGACGGCGGAAAGTAAACAGAGCGTCGACGACCATTAGCTGAGAAAAGAAACAACAGCGACCTCCGCTGGACTGGAGGACAAAGAAAATGCATCACTGAACACAGCCTTTATAAAGTGAATTGTTTAGGAAATTCACACAAATACAACAAATGTATTGCTTTCATTTTAGTAGAAATAACCCATATTTTGTAATTTAAGAGAGATTTGGAGACATTTCATATTTAAAGTTTCACATCTGGTCTAGAAATTGGCCTAAATCCTGACAATCCAGTTTCTGTCAAACTAAAGTGCTGAAATTTCAAAATAAAAGTTCCCGTATGTTCAAACAGCAACTATACATGAATGGAATTACAAATTAAATCACTTACTTGATCCATTCATTTTACACATTCATATTTATACAGGTTGCACCTCACCAGGGAGGCTTTCAGGAGGCATCCTAACCAGATCAGACATTGCAGAAGCTTATTGAAACAATGCCACAGCAAATGCATGCCATAATCAAAGCTACAGGTGGGCAAATGCTTTATTTTTGCCCGAGCAGTGTATATACATACAGTATATGTGTGTGTTTGAGACACACACATACACTGTATATATACAGCCATTTTTTAATTGATCTGAAAGTGAAATGTAAAAAACACAATCCATTTAGTTTCCAGTAAAACCTTCTTTTCGTGTGAAGTGACTGATTTCAGCCGATTTAATGAAGAAATGAAATATTGTGGTGGAAGTGAATGCACCAGTTAACACTGCAAATCATCATATGATTAGGCTTAAAAATAAAAACAAAGAGAAAACTCTTACTGTCTGATCACTTTTCGTAACATCTTTATTGACTTTGTCTCAGTTTTAAACTTATTTACAGATACTTTAATTTGATTTTTTTTATTACTTCAGTAAAAATACAAATACAGAACACTCAATTTTCAAAAGCGCTGTTGCTCCCAGCGACTTCATGGCTGCCCTGGTTTCTCCTCGGGCTTTACCTTCTTTTCTTTTCGGATTATGAGAGGTGATGATGTCAGAGACTGGGGGAGGGAACACCGAGAACCAAACATGATGGCTGCCACCACAGATGAGACAGAAGACAGAAGATGGTGGAGATGATGACAGGGTGGAAAGTGGAGGAAATGTTTACTCTTGAAGAACAGGGAGGCGAAATATCGTCAAAATTATTGTTGTGTTGACGTAAAATAAACGCCACAAACCTAACAAGATGATAAAATGATAAACTTCATCAGTGAAAAATTTTTCAGTTTCTTAATTCCTTCTTATTTATGACTGCAATAAAAAAATATTCCCATGTTTGTTTAAGTGTATCATTTTAACAACATTTTGTGCTCATCTGCTCAGGATCGTTCCACATTCGGACAAATCAAACCAATTTCATTTGTTTACATGAAACAAATCAGCGGAAGCTGTTAAGCTTTTAAAATATTAGGTTATTTAAAAAAGTGTTTTTTAACATGTTTACTGATCAGGGATGAGGGCAGATCATAACTAAACACAGGTGTTTGTGTTTATTAATGTAAAAACCATCCGAAATTTTTCTGGCATTTAAATGGTCTAAAAGTCTTTTATTTTTGTCTCTGTAGTCTCAACTTCAGCACACTTTAATGTCTATTTAATGTGCAAATAAAATACTGATCTTCTGTCTAGGGATGCTACTAACAATTATTTTCATGATCTATTAATCTGTTGATTATTTTCTCGAATAATCGATAACTAGTTTGGTCCAAAAAATGTCAGTGAATGTTGAAACAAGGTGGACTGATGTCTCCCAAGCCTCAAAATGGTGAAACTAATTCATTTTTAATGATTTCTTTGTGATATGAAGCAAAGAAACCAGAAAATATTCACATTTAAGAAGCTGACAAATCAGCTCACGTGTTTTAGTTATAAAAAAGAAACAAACACTTTAATTGATTATGAAAATAGCTGGTAAATTTAGTAATCCATTCATTGTTGCAAACCTTCTATCGCAACAATATTTCCCCAAATGCAAAGCAAAGAATGTGGAAAAGCACAGTGTCAATTGAGGCGTCAAGTTTGAAAATACAGAGAAGCCACAAATCAATCACACACACTCTTATAGAAAATATCACAACATTTGAACACATACTCTCCCTCAAACACACACAGGTTTGTGTAGGGGTCTTGGCTTGTGGTCAGTGGAGGGTGTAGTTTTGGACAGGGTTAGGGTTAGGGTTACCCCTAGCCCTTGGACACATTATTCTGAAGTAAAGTTCAGATTAAAATTGTGTAATATATTATTCACAGATTCTGCCTCTGCTGCTGTTTTCCCTCCCTCCTGGTTTGTGATTCTTCAGGTTCACATTTCTTTACATCACATGACTCTTGTGTGCAAGGAGCATCTGGAAACAGCTGTTATGGGCCTGAAACTGCACATATTTGTACTTTTAAACAATATTTCCCAATTTTGTGTTGGACAAATGTGATTACGTTTGTTTTAATTTGCTAAATTCAAAGTGCAAGTTCTGGAATTATCTCGGTAGTCGGATACTGGGGTTCTTGTTCCAGGCTGTGATTAATTATCATTACTGATTAAAGTGTAGATTATTTTCTTAATGTAGCTACGAGTTATTTCAAATGTTGTTTGTCGTTTTCCAAAATGAAAAAATAAATATCTCAGTAATTTTCATTGCAGTAATTTATGTGAGGATATTGGAATATTGCAATATCTTGTCTTCCTCTGCGATAGTCGTGTTCATACCGCAGTATATATTTTATATATTTTTTTACGATTATCCCATCAGTAATTTTGTCTGCAAATCAAAGATATTCAGGTTATTCTCATAAAGAAGCAACAAAACCAGGAAATATTCTGAAATCCGAGTTTTTCTTATTGAGAACAAAAGTATCGGAAAACAGTAGATGATTACAAACTGACTATTGATGCAGGATAGGGAACTACATTCCACGACCACGTAAGCGCAGAGGTTCGCTCAGGTCTGCGTGACAAACTACAATTCTTACACTTTCCAGCTCCATTTGGTGGCGCTCTCTTCTTTTGGTCCAAAGAGACAACACAGAAGACGGTAACCAAAGAGAAAATTGTTTAAAGTTATACTTTTTTTTGAGAACGAACAAACCTGCTGACATTTATATGCCTGTGGAAACGCAAAGTGGCTCTCCACAGACACGGAACGTGTTAAGTATCACCCGATCCTCAGGCTTCATTCATGAGGGAGAACTGGTTTGTTTGGTTGTTGACAACAGACCGAATGATATCAGGGACGCGGACAGTAAATCACCTGGTGCTGCTCTGGACCTGACTGACACAGAAGTTGTGTTAGTGGTGATAAGTGAAGGCAGAATTAAGCTGGTAATTGCACACACACACACACACACACACACACACACACACACACACAAAACAGGGTTTATGCTAATGCCAACTTCTCTCAAACAAGGCAGAGCTCTCGATAAATCACACCAGAGTGAAGCACATGCTTCGTTTCAAAGTTCCGAACATTTGTCCCCAAACAGATTTAATGTGGGTTGTACCATTTTAAAAAACTTTTGAACAGTGTTGAAGTCAATAACTTTTGCAATAACTAAAGAAACCAGTTTATTTGAAAAGGAAACGAGAAACACTGTTCTTTTACTGGTTTATAAGAATGCAAACCAGTATTTTATTAATGCTTCACTGCCTGGCCCTATTTGAAAGTTTGTCTGAATAAATATATGATGCTGACCTTAACTTACTGGATTGTAAAAGCTGAAAACTATATTTTTTAACCGAAAATGGTTCCAAACGAACAAGGTAACAATGGTTTCATAATTTCCTGGAGTCATGTGGGAACCTGAGACTGAAACTTTCAGATGTTTTATGACGGACAGTTGGGGGGGGGGGGGGGGGGGGGGGGGGGGGGGGGGGGGGCGGAAGGAGCAGGATGATGGATGAAAATGATGACAGGTTTTAGTTAATGACGCCTACAGTGAGTTGGCAGCGAGGTGGTGAATCAAGGTTGAGCAGAGAAAATGTGGCAGTGAGTGGACGTCTTCATTTATTCAGCTCTTCCAGTGCAACACTGCTTACTTTCCTCCTCCTTATACAAAGTGCACATACAAATGATTTACAGCAGGGGTTGTTTCACACACGCACATGCGTAACTGTAGCTGGGTGCCAGCCTCATCTCACCGTGAATGATCTGAAATGATGTGAATTGATTTATGAAAAGGCGGGCAATAAGCAGACGGGAGAGATGAGAGATGAGAGAAGTGGCGATAAGCTGGAGAGGAACTCTGTGATAGTTTGATAAGAAAACTGTGGAGAACAGAGATTAAACAAAAAGCAGCAGCATCGAATCAGGCAGCAGCAGAACGGTTCAAGGGAAAGGATGCGGTTCCGTGATGTCTGGAACTGTGGGAAAGGGAGGTGGGTGACAATGAGGAGGCCAGCTGCTCTCCTGCTGCTGTTTCTGTTCCACGTAAAACGGTCCACTTTTAGATTTTGTTTAGATTTTTTTTTTTGAAAAAAGGAGGATTTGAGGAGGTGGATGATGGTGCCACAACCGGCATAGTGTTCCAGGTTAAAGGTCATCTGATGAAGATTAAACAGGAGGTGGATTAGAGATGGGTCCGGAAGAAACAGAGGGGTTTGATTCAACCCTGTTTCCCCATTCGAGATTTTTTCAAACCAAAGGACAAAAAAAAAAAAACAACAACTTATCAACGGACCCTGTGAAGTCCTCACATCAGTCTGTTTAAGTATCAGCGTCAAAATGACCCTTCACAAAATCCTTGGATGCACTCTCAGCGCCTCATTTGAAGTCTGTACGAGAGGAAAGTTTGGTCAAATAAAACACTAAAAATAACAGTAAAACAAAAATAAATCGAGCCACCAGTTTCTTGGAGCTCGATCCTTCAGAGAAAAGAGTTCATTCAAGCCAAATGTGAGGCTGAGCAGCAAAACCCCCGTCCTTCTGACTGGAGCTGAGAGGACAGAGAGAGTCAAAGAGAAGAACACGGAAGAAGAATCGAGGCAGAGTCAGAAACAGAGTCCTCTCCGCTCCGCAGTGGTCGTCTCGCTCTCTGTGTGTGTCTCCACAGTCCAAAAGCAGCGGAGAGTCTGTAGATCAGAATGTAAGTGTGTCCAGTGTTGGTGGGCAGGGTAATTTATTGTATATTTTTTTAAAGGGGGCAGGCAGACATGTGGCACCCCCTACAGGTGCTGTTGTGCAGGCAGAGGGTCCATCTCTCTACCGCTGAGCTGGCTCGCTGCCTGGCAGGGTGATGTTGCCCAGGTGGAGGACAGGAAGCGGGTGAGCTTCTGTGTTGAAAACCCAAGTTTCCAATGGCAACAGGTCATCGCTGGAGAACAACAGGTACAGATACCTGAGGGTGGGAGGGTGAAGGACGTGTTGGGGTGTTGGGGGGGGGGGGGGGGGGGGGGGGGGGGGGGGGGGGGGGGGGGGGGGCGAGAAAAGGGGGTGAGGAAGCACACAGTGGTCAGACCATCAGCTTGAAGGTGCATTTTAACTTAGGGTTGCAATTAACAATTATTTGAAACAATGATTAATCTGACTGTTATTCTCTCTGTAATGGAACTAAAATGCTCATCTGGACACAGATTGTTTTTAACTGAAAATACAGTTTTAACAGAAAAACTGTTTGACCTCCTTCAACGTGTAACTTCATCGTCCAATCAGGGTCGACCTTTGTCAGATATGGAGCTTTTTTTTTTTACAAACACAAACAACTCTGTTGTAGGAAAAACAGTTGATTGTTGAGTCTCATCTCCAGGTCGTTCAATACTTTTTTTGGGATGAAGGTTCTCTCCAACCTCTCTATATCGACACAGGATTGACTCAGATTATTGTCTGAATTTCACTCTTTATTGGTTGATTTGCTGCACATGCAGTCGTTACCAATGCTGGAATAGGAGTCTTTCCACTAAAGGGATGTGTACATTTAGCTGATCAGCAGAACAGCCAACAGGAGGCACTCTCTCCCTCTCAACTATCACGAGTTACATTTTTCTAAAGGCTGGAAACAGGCAAGAGGATGTGTACATGTCTAGTTCTCTCCCAGATCACTTGATTTACAGTACAATGAGAGATTATTGGGGAATGATCAATCAAAAATGCCAATAATATGTTGCCTACCCCAGCTTTAAATTGTGACTGCAGTTACTACTTGATGTTTTGAGCAGCATCAACATGTCTAAATCATGTTTTAACACCCATAATAAACAAAAACATGGTAAGGAGGGGCAATTCAAGTGAAGAAAAGTCCAACTGTGTGGGCAATATTAGCTCAAAATTATATCAAGATATTCCATAATGATATAGAAATAACATTTGCGACTATATTTTACATAATCTCAAAAATAAAGGTGTTTGTTTTGATCAGAAATGATATAAAATTCACATTAAAAACATATTTATGATGCAAAATGACCATATAAAAACTCTGCTATAAATAAACTATATATATATATATATATATATATATATATATATATTTAAATTTTTTTTTACAATAGTAAAGATTTGGAGCTTACATTTAAAACTAAACATCTTAGGTGTGTTATTCTTTCTGAAATCTAAACTTCATTCACATAAATCTACACAAATGTCGCCTCAGCCATCATGACACTGCAATTTACAAGATAAACGCCGACTCAGCAGAGAAGCAGAAGTTCAAACGCTGCATCTTTGTCCACGTCAGTGCGACAGGAAGCCAATCAGCGAGTCCTGATGTGAGTGTGAACACATGGACACAGCAGAGGCTGCAAAACAGCCAGACATTCAAATGTCATTGTCTCACAAAGTTACCAAGTGTGGCAGGTGACCTTTCTGCACCAAAGACAAATTTTACTGGCATTTGACGCTTTGAGGGCGTCAATTTCGGGCCCATTAAAGTGAAATATGACGATCTGAAAACAGAGAGCAGACGCTGGAGATGAGTATGATCTGTTTTATGATCATCTCTGACCTGTCAAATTGATGGAGTGGCAGTAACAACAGCATACACCTGCTAATTCAGGTCAGTTTACATATGCAGCTTTACTGGTGGGCGATAACAGCACAAAGGTGCCAGCAGGGGGAGTCAGAGAGCCACAGCACTGGCTCACAGCCTGCACTGTACCGCCTCTTCATCCATCAGTGATGATCATGATAATGTACCACAGAGAAATGAGAGCTGGCCTTTACATCAGTCATCCTTCAAAACATTGTGCGGCTGCATACGAAACAATGACTATGCACAAAGGTCTCTAATGGAAAGGCATTAACAACAGATGCCAGAGTGTTAACCTGTTATTTCTCTTTAAAGAGCTCCACAGATTCTCCTAACACTTGAACACACACAAAGGAGAGAAGTGATCTGAGGTTTAATGGCTCAAAATATGGAACAAAAACACAGATTTGTGACTCTAACAAAACGGTTAGTGTTTAAAAAAAGGTTTTTCACTGGACTATAAAGTGCCTGTTTTGAACTGTTTAGATATAAAAACATGTTTTCTATGTCAGGAGCAGCATTGCTAGAACCATAGGGTGATGCATTACCAGACAACAGTGTCGTTTTACTCGTTTTACTAATTATGACGCTAAATGTGAGAACATTTCTGGAGCAGTCACCTAATGAACTAAGGCCTCGTTTACACAGAAATTAAAACTTTCCCTATACGATCTTTGTTAACTTTGTTATTTTCCATAACATGGCATTGTTTAAAGATACAAACTCCCCCAAAACAACACTAAACTCTGTAGTATAAAAGACAGGCGTGTATGCGGCGCTGTAACGCTGTCACAGAAATACACCACAGATGTGGAGCATGTGTTGTGTACAAAAACGACAAAAACAAAGATGTGACAGCATAAGCAAGAAAAAGAACAAGAACAAGAGAAAGGTGGCGCTATGAAATCATCGATTTACCAAAGATGCGTATTGGTTGGATCTACAAAAACGCATGGTTGGCATTTCCATTTTCTAAAAATAATGGTTTATGGCCAGTTCAGTGTGGATAAAAAGCAGATATGAAACAGAACTTTTGTAAATTCTCCTCATTTCTCGTACGTACGGACCCTGAATTGCACTAAATACACAACACAAGTGTATTAAAATAAGTTCATCAGCTTTGATAAATTTTTATTTGTCCTGTTATATTAGAATGGTGTTTTTTACCTTTTAAAGTATGTGACACAGTAACATTCACATGACTGTGTTAATAAAAAGCCAAGTGAGAGCTGAATCTGCTTTATGTGAAAAAATAAAATCATTCTTCACTGAATGTGAGGCTTCAGCAGTGTGAGTCAGACGAAATCCAGTGTTTCTGGACTGAATCTCAAGGAGGAGACATGACCCAGGACGGACCAGACTCTGACTGAAGCATTCCCACTTGATCTGTGTAACTCAGGCTGTGTCAGACTTCACATTAGCTTTCAGGAAGCATCACAGAACAAGCACTGGAGATTTCTTTTTTCACCTCATAAAACATTCACTTAAAACTGGGAATTTTGATGCCAGTATAGACTACAGCACAAGTCAGGCTATATTTTTCTATCTAATCTTTACTGAGCCAATAAACTCACCAAACCGACTAAAGCATGAAATCGACACCATAGGCAGAGTTTGAGTTTTACACTTTTTAACCAACAGTCCACAGTGTAACTACTGTGGAGTGACATGCAGTGACTACCATCTACATACAGCAATAGAAGACAAAAGTGCCAAGCTTGTGATCAAGTCAAACAGCAAAGCACATTGGCTTAAATGTAGAGTGGGAGATCCTGGAAAAACCGTTCGAGCAGGCTATATTTTAAATTCAAAAGTCCAAGCCCCTTTCTTCAGACTTCCCTCTGAAGCCACGCCTCCAGATCATGCGATCGCATGGATTCCAAGGGCATAGGTTCGCGTATGGGCGCAACCTATACCAATATTTGGAGAAAGCCAGAGTGTCCCTACCAATATTAGAGAGAAAACAAGTGTATATGTGGGTGCAGTGCTGAGTGAACAAATGACAACACAGCTTACACTTTTCAGGGCTTTTCAGGTCAATCCAGACGTTAAGCAGGCAGGCAAATTCTTTTTGAAAAACCTGAGCATGAGCCCAGCCCGTGTTGGTGTTTTTACAGTCCTGTCCGCGCCACAGGTGACTAATATTTTTTAATTTCTGTGTATTTTTTAATTTCTTAATTCATCGGTGATGATAGGGGTGTAAAGAGGATTTTAAGCAATTCAGTAAAAAATGCCCCAGAAAATATTCTCCCACCCCACCTTTAATCAGAGTTAATTGATTTACATGGGAGCCGAGCTCACATGAATGTAGTGAAGTCATAACAACCATTATTTAATCACAAATAATGCAATTTTTGATGCAATGCCAATACAAATAGTCAAAAAGAAACCTACTATCATACTAGGGAGTTTACAGGGGATAATAGTGGAGAAAGCTACGTTAAGAGATGCGCCATCCATGTTCAATACATAGACTTTATGTCTTTGTTCTTTATGTTGTGAATAAACAGAGAAATCCAGCACTTTTAACTTTTCACAGACGCTTTGTTTTCTTCATTTAGACAGAGATCGTGATGTATCGCTATATGATGGTCTTGCTATCATGATATTATTGTGATATTATTGTTTTCCTTCCTCTATCTTTAGCAAGGCTAACATGACCTAAAATGTAACACTAGAGGAATTATAGGACTTTTTCAAAATGGGTCCTATTATAAATCTAAGTTTGTAAGTGAATATCCCTTGAAAACCTTACAGAATTGGTCCAGTCAGTTCATCCGGCAGATACAAGAAAACAGCAATCACTTTAATGTTTTACAGTCGGACAAATGCTAAATTCTATATTTGGCCACTAAAAGTGCATTTTTTTGACCATAAATTACTCAAATATTAACTGTAAGAGCCTCACAGAATTTACTCAAGCTAGCTATTGTCACTCAGTTCTCACTCTCAATTCCCATAAGACACAAGAGTTGTTGCAGGAAGACGAGGCAGCAAATGCAAGTGTCTGCCAAGAAATTCCCAGGAAGATATTATTTACTTGATTATTTTTTTCAAATCATGGCTGAATATCAAGTAAATTCCACAGCTGTCCCCATTTAGTCTAATAATTAAGGTGACTGCACTTGCACTTTTTATTAAAAAAATAACTCGAAAATTTGAGTACTAATTAACCTCCACCTCCATAAAATAACTGTATTCATCACTTAAGTGACTAATAAATCAACAAACGTTATGTTAATTTATAGATTAGACAGATTAGAGGAGGCTTACTTGAGCGTCTCGGCCAGGAAGAAGCTCTGCTGGACGTCGTCATAGGTAGGGTTGGAGGAGTAGACGTCCTTCACCCCGGAGAAACCTCCGCTCACCCTGCAGTACTTATCAATGGCCTGAAGGAAACAAGAAGAAAGGAAAGGAGGGAAGAGAAGAACAGAGGAGAGGGGGTACAGAAGAGCACAGTTTTAATGAGCGTACAAAAGTGTGCTATAATTAATTTCTTTGCTTTTGAGAGATTAAGAGCGCGTCCTGGGAACACGCATACAGGAAAAAGCAGCTGTATAAAACATTCCTCAGTAATTTGTGTTTTATAAAGCAGTTTCAAGATGTAGCAAATCCTGTGCATAATAAATTATAAAGGAAGGCCTCATGTTGAGCGCTATATTTATTTAATCTTCTGATTTCTACAGAACAGAAAAATTATCATTGATTTTCAGAGCGAGATGTTCTTTGTAAACCCGTCTTTTTCTGTCAGTTTTCAGTTAAATTCTGTATAACTATATATACTATCTATGATTTCAAGGAACGTCTGTCTGTTAATCACAAAACTGTCCATCAGGTCACATGTTTAATCAATAAGTTGTTTTGTCCACACAGTGTTGGTAAATGTTGAATTTTCCCATAAATGGGAACATAACAAGGACAAATTGGTAAAATAAATAATTTTGAAATCAAAATCGCAACTAGAAACACTAGTTAGCAAATGGCAAAGGATGCAATTTAATCTCTGTGTTTTTGCTCGTTCTAGAATCAATTTAAAAAAAGCTAAACATTAATGTTAGAAATTATGCATTGCAATAATAGTTAGTTACAACAATAGTTAATATTCTGATAGGGGTGTCATGCGGTAATACTCCATCTTGTTAAATAGAAAATCTAATTGCAATCACAATATATGCCATGGAAAAATATGCAATTTACAAAAGCGACATCATGTTATATTGAGGAGCTTTAAACCAGAAATCGAGGACAATAATTCCTCTGAGAATATTTGGATCAACTGAGGAGTACCGAGCTGACACACACACACACACACTCACGCACACTAACTCTCACACAAACCAGAGCCTCATTACAAATCCAGAGATGATCCAGCTGGCGACACAGACAGCATGTTATTACCTGGGTACATTATTGATTTGCAGGGACGACTTGTTACAGTGAAACCGACGGCACCTACATAAAAATTCTGGCAGCATTTCAATCCTGCTCATCACACCTTATCGTCTTTCACTATTAACACATGTAATTGAAAGCATTATCTCTGTCCTTGTGTTCACTTGCTTCCTCTCTCTCTCTTTCACACGCACACGCACACACACACACGTTTGCGCTTCTATCAGAGTGAGGACCCTCACAGACATAATGCATATCCTAGCCCCTTACCCTAACCTTAACCATCACAACTAGATGCCTAACCCTAACCCTTACCCTAACCAAAACCCAGTTCTAACCCTAACCCTAAAACCAAGTCTTAACCCTGAAAAAGCCCTTTTAAGGGGTGAAAAAAAGTGAGGACCAGCCAAAATGTCCTCACTTTGTAGGAATTATACGAATTTTGGTCCTCACTCTGCAGCAAGTACAAGAAGACACACACACACACACGCACACGCACACGCACACGCACACACGCACACACACACCCTCTCCCTCCATCATGTCCTCAAATGACCATTTCGTTGTCAGCAAATTTCTGTCGCAGGGAGTTTTGCCTGTAAATCTTGTTCTTCATGGGCTGTTGTGCCAGGCGTGCATTCACCCCTCTGTATCCATCCACACACACACACACACACACACACACACACACACACACACACACACACACACACACACACACACACACCAGCGGTGGTTGGTGATCTTTGAAACAGGGGAAACTCATTTCAGGCCCAGTTATTTATACATAAATTCAAAGACCGATGTTGACAAACGGACAATTATAACAAGGAAACACTATAACAATGTTTTAATTTACAGTGTACACTACCAGTCAAAAGTTTGGACACACCTTTGGACCACATTAAATGAGAAGGTGTATCCAAACTTTTGACTGATAGTGTATAATATGTACAAATGGAAATGGGCTAAATCACCGAGCAGAAAACACACAACAAGCTGATATTTGTTTTCACTCACAAACTCTGCTTCGGACTGAGAAAGAAACATGTGTCCTGTATTTTTCCACAACACTGTCAATCAAAAAGTGGTTCCGCCTTTCCTCACTTTCTTTCCTCAGTTCTTTACTTCCTCCTCTTCCTCACTTATTTCCTCACTTCCTTCTCTTTCTCAATTCTTTACTCCTTTCTTCCCTCAATTCCTTTTCCTTCTCACTTATTTACATTTTCCTTTCATCATTTCCTTTTTTCCTCAATTTTACTTCTTCCCTCAATCCATTCTCTTCTTCATTTCCTTACTTCTTCCTTTTCTCAATTCCTTCTCTTCCTCAATTCTTTACTTCTTCCTTTCGTCATTTCCTTTTTCCCCTCAATTTTACTACTTCCTTCCCTCACTCCAATTTCTTCATTTCCTTACTTCTTCCTTTCCTTCTCTTGCTTACTTCCCTTGCTGTCTTAGAGCAATCACCTCTGTAACACACCCCCCCCCCACACTTTCTCTTCATTCTCAACATGCAGCGCCACACAAATTTAACATATAACACACAAAAAGCAACATTATACAGATGTATTTACAGTATATATATTCAGCATAGGCCATACTTAATAATGAAAGAGTAGGAAGGACGAGGCCTTCAGCACTGGCTCTCTTTAGTGCCACTCATACTCGGCACAATCACACGCCATGAACACACTTGCTAGTGTATTCGCTTGGCTCGAGAAAATGTGTGTTTGCACTTACTC
This sequence comes from Brachirus orientalis, assembly GCA_016785285.1. Lineage (NCBI taxonomy): Eukaryota > Metazoa > Chordata > Actinopteri > Pleuronectiformes > Soleidae > Brachirus > Brachirus orientalis. Next base: position 1,191,075 of record JAFBJR010019393.1, on the reverse strand, counting down.
CCTCTTAGAATAACAAAGAAGAGAAGTTTCACTGTCAAGAAAAGACGGAGGAAGCTGACAAGAAGATTTGGCAGGAACTAGAGAAAAAAGGAGAATATGGAAAAAAAAACAAAAAAACCCATGATGAGCAGGTCGGTTGAGGCTCAGTCATGTCGACTGGCACACGGAATACAAGCTCTTTAATCCAGTGTCAGAGGAAATGGAGGGACAGGGTCTTTATGTCTTTTTAAAGCATTTCATATTTAAATACAAATGGAAAAAACAAACATATCACAATTCCTCAAGCTATGGTTGGGGCTGAGGGGGATTTAAATGACCTGTTGAACTGATGCACAATGATTCAGGTTTGACAGATTCACAGCATGATTTCTGCTGTAAAAAGCACTAAAGACCCTCAACTAGGTCAAAATCAATTAAATCAATCGCTGTTGATGCACAACACAGTTTCTCTCAGCTGAACCCGCCTTGCATTTCCTCACGGTCCTTCTCAACCTTTCCCTCCCTTCGTCATCAGCACCAGGAGAAATTCTGCCCGTCACAAAGCTGTCAAAACATCATTAAAGGCTGTAGTGTGTAACATAAACAAATATCCATTAGATTCAAATCACTGTCAAATTAAATTGTCAAACACAATGATGATTAAGTTTTCAGCGCCACACAACTCTCACTGTTTCTCTGTATAGCGGTGGTTTGATTGCAAAAAGTTTGACATTTGACTGAAAACACAAAGAAGTGTCCACCCAGAGTTTCAGAAGTGAATTTTCAAGCTGTTCCATGGGATAAACACTTCTCGTCTCGACCCGCCCCTGTCCTGCTGCTGTATACAAACAAATGCTCCCTCAGTCAGGTCATCAGGTGTGATAATATTGCTTGACAGACCCTGTTTTCAGCCAAAGAGAGGCAGAATGCTAATACAAACAACAATATAAACTAGAGAAGCACTCGGAGAGCACAGACCTCCACCAAGCAGCTCATTTCCCTCTATAATGTAAATTGCACTCAAAATTATTAGTCCTAGAATTCTTTTATCTATATTATTGGATTCCTTGACCATGAAACACTCCCTTAGCATTTGGAATAACCTTAATGTCATTATTAGTTTGATAGTTATTCACAAAAATCCATATTTCTGTAAAGGCGGTTTTCTTCTGGATCCAGCTCCATAGTTATTAAAGAGACTGAAAATCCATTGACACACGTCCGATTTAGCAGAGTCTCAGCTACAATTAGTTGTACGTCTGTATCTTTATTTGTTACCTTACAGTGACCAAAATCCCACAAGCTCCCTAATTTTTCCTATTCTGGATCTTAATATCCGAAATGTTCACAGGATCTGGATCAATCTTTGATATACAGTATTATAGAACATATTGTGCTCTTGTCCTGTATTTTTATCAAGCACTCTTGACATTTATTGTGGAGTTACATACACAAATGCTGAAAATGGCCCTATATCTCAATAATAAAGAATCCTTCAAAAAAATTCCTGGATCAAGATGGTGATCCGGATCAGCACCAAAATCTAATCATCAGTTCCTTAACCCATTACAAACCTTTCCTGAAAAATTAATTAACCATAACTTTTTGAGCTACTTTGTTAATAGACAGACAAGACTAAAACAAATGCTGGCAAAAACATAACCTCCTCGGTGGAGGCATCCAGACCACGTTTTGGCTCAGCACCAAAATCTAATCACCTGTTCCTTGTCCCATTACACACCTTTGCTGAAAGTTTCATCAAAATCTGTCCATAATTTTATTTATTTATTAAAGTTATTTTGCTAACAGACAGACAAACAGATAGGCGGACAGACAAACCAACAGTTAACTTTGGTGTTTATTATGCTTTATACCAGTGGTCAGTAAGGGAAAACCTGGGGGCCAAAAGCAGACCTAGCAGATGAATTCAAAATCAGTTTTTTTTTTTTTAAATTATTTTAGTCATGCAGAATTCAGTCTTTTATTCTGAAAACAGATTAATTGAATCAAGGAGCAGTTTTAAGACACTAGTAACAGTCTGTGTCAAATTCAAGTTACTATTTTTAACCCATCATATCTATTTAATTTGCCAATTCTGTACAACATTGAAGGGTTAAGATTAGGAGGAAAAAGGTCAGTAAGAAAAAAGAAAGGATTCTATTGCTTAGGAAAATAAAATGACCCTAGACCAAATTTAACTGCTGAACACTGGCACTATGCAATTAGCAAATCTTGTCAGCAGACACATAGTAGTCAAATCCTTTGATAAATCTTAAATATGTAAGGGTCATCAAAAAGGTAAGAAGACTTGGCTTATCTTTGCTCATTCAAACTGGAAATGGTCATATACTGAACACTGATAAATGACCATCATTTTTATTTATGGCACTCTGACGTCCAAATTTCCCACAAACCTCTGACCAATCACAAAACTGTTTGTAAGCGCGTAGCACTGAGGGCATATTGATCCAAGAATGCAGTGTGAACATTATTTGAACCAACTTTAATTACAACAACATTGTTACAACTTACAACCGCAATAGAAATAAATCGTAACAAAATACATCTATCAGCAAATATAAAAATCTAAGTATCAGATTTGGTTTAGAAGTGAAAAAAAAAAACGTTAATCAGGTAGGAAACGTACTGATTAACCTCATATCTGCATTGAAGGCTAGTGACACTCACGGCCATCCACCAAGTGTGACAAATTCAAAATGTCCCTTCTTCGCACTGACACAATGTCAGCAACACACAGAACAAAAAGACCCGACGAGATACTCAGTCCAAAATTTAATTTAAGAGGATAAATCATGAGGGAACTGGTATCAACACACAGTCAAAGAGTTGGCATTAAATCGTTTCAGCTGGAGTAAAAGTTAAGGAGATAAATAAATTATCTTTTCTTTCATCTTTTTTTATATACCCAAGAATGACACTTTAAAAACAAAGTTGCCTGTATTATTAGAAATCGCCGGGTTTGACAGAAGTGTGAACCTGCCACTGTTTCTTCCTGCTAATATTCTTTGCGTCAGTGATTGGAACTCGAGTGTTTCAAGTACATGAACTGAATCGGCAAAGCAACAGTGAACTTTGTCAACTTTACCGACTGTGCTTTATTTATTGTACTTAACCTCTTCTCCTACATCATCAACAAAGATGTGCTGCCATTGGAAAATCTATTATGTATTATAAATGAATACAAATTCAGAATGTTAGCCTTGAGATCCCCACCATGATCCCCAAAGGATAAGAGATAGAGTGCGAATGAGTGATATTACAAAATAATGCAATAAAGCTGCAGAATATTGCGATGACAAAAGTAAAAGCATTTGATTTGTTATGTATTGATATACTATAAACATAAGTCAATGATGAATTCTAAATATAACAAAAACAGTCTAAACTAGATTAAAAGACTTTTTATACAGGTTTATACAGGAAGCTGTTGTAGCCAAAGTCAGTGGCTCTTATTTTGAAGGCCAGGATGAAAGGAAGTGATGATGGGTACGAAGACAGAAATTTGACAGCGTATGTGTTTGAAGAATAATCAACTTTATCAGCCGATGTTCATACAAAGAGTGACAATGTGTTCACACTCACGGGTATTTCACGAATTGAGAAGCTTTTAATTCATTGTTGACTGAGTTAACTTTCTCTCCAGTGTGTGTGCGTGTGTGTGTGTGTGTGTGCGCGTGTGTGTGCGCGTGTGTGTGTGTTTGCTCACACGCAAGATACAGAACTGGGCAAGAAAAAACGAGAGGAGAGAAATGACGAAGAAATACGCTAAAAACACACACTGCCCTGAGATAAAACAAATGTTTCTTCATAGTAGAGGAACCACTGAAAGTTAATAAGCGAAACATGCTGCACAATGCTCGCTGATGTCGACATATAACATAGAATATCATTAAACTGAATGTGCAGGAAACATTTATCACAGTTCAAGCCATCGTTTGCAATATGTATATTGCCCATGTGGATATCACGATGACAATAGATTTATGATATAATGTACAGCCCTATTATCCAAACAGAAATGGAAGTTTACCTATTCTATTTTATTTTTTATTCTATTTTTTCCAGAAACATCTTTACACACACATTCCAAACACCCCAAAAGGAGTCTAAATACTGTAGAATGCATGCCAGGCCTATATGTGGGACTGTGACGCTGCCACCGAAGACACCAGAAAAAGAAGACGATGTGGAGAGGTCGGATTATGACAATCATTTTACTAAATATTTTCACTTGGAGTAGTCCAAAAATAGTATTTCAGGACTCTGGAAACACTGATTCTGTGTAGAAAAAAGGCAAACATGATACAAAACTTGTTCTTGTGTGTACAAGCCCCAAATCAAATGGATCAATTTATGACTCAAAGTTTGTTGTTGCAACGTACAAACATCTCTCATCCTCAAGAGTGAGACAATGAGGAAAAAGGCTGACAATTCACCGAGCTATTAGAACTTCTGTCTTCAAAGCTCTCCTCCGCTTAATGATGTAAGAAAATCAGAAATCCTTTGTTTGAATGAGTGGGTCTTACATAATCCTGCCGGGTATTTCTCACTGTACAAAGTTAATAAAGAGGCTTACAGTCACGAAACTCAAAACAACAAGCAATCCAATTATTTGTGTCATAATGATGGATGAAACCATGACTGAGTACTTTAATAAGTGTGAACAAATGAACGATCTTTACCTGCGCTGCTTCCCAGCCCCACTTCCTGTACTTGGGATCGTGGGTGAACCTCCACATGTACCAGTAGGTCTCAATGACTTCCGGCCGCAGGATGTAGTACTTCTCATTTTGCCGTACGGCCACCGCCTCCAGGCCGCTGTCAAACTTGAAGGCCTCCGGGCCGAGCTTCAGCACTGAAGTGAGGAAGAGGAGGAGGAAAAAAAGGAAAGACAATAAGAGAGGAGAACAAATTATTCTTAGCTTGTTTGACCCAATGATTGAGTTGCTTTTAAGTAAAGATCAGACTAAATGACATAGTGACTGAGTGTGTGTGGAAGCAATAAAAACCTTCATCCTTGCTGATTTTATAGGTTTTTCATGTTTTTTCTGCCAAAGAAAATTAATGAGAAGCTGCCAAAGCACTGACAGCTTTTGTGGAAAAATTAAGACACACACTCACTCACACACACACACATTGTTTTACAGCAATCTCCATTGGGACACTCACTGACATAATGCATTCCCTTGCCCTTTAATCTAAGCTTAACTGCCACAAACATAACCTGGACCTAAACCTAATTTTAACCCTAAACCTTAAACCAACTTTTGACCCTCAAGAAAGCCAATTCAAGTTGTGAGGACCAGCCAAAATGTCCTCAAAAATAAAGATTTGAGTCAAAATTTGTCCTCACAGCCAACTGCAGAAATGTAAACACACACACGATGACCGGTCATCACCGGTAACAACCTGACTGTGTTTTTCATTCATCAAACTGCCAGCCACCTTCACCAGTTCCTTCTCCATTTCTCCCTCCCTCTCTTTCTGCTCTTCCTCCGTTGCCATGGCAACCTCTACTCTCGCTCAGAGCAAGCTCACGACTTCTGGCTACACACACACACATAGAGATAGAACAGTAATAATGCACAAAACACACTGCTTTTTCTTTGCTGTGAACTTTTGATCCACATTGGAAAACATCCCAGGTGGGCATTTGAAGGTCACTGCTGAATAGATAACATTTTTTATGCTTTGTGCAACTAAAAATATAGATCCACCCATCTGAGAACTAGGAATTATCATGACCCCACAGGGCAATTGCTTCTGTTTTTATTAATTATTTTTTAAACAAAATGACAGGAGGGCTGCAGCTATTGGTTAGTTTCAGTGTCAATTGATCTATTGATCAATTTCACTTCTGTTATCAAACTGGAAATGCATCAACTTGACAATTAAGTGTTCTTTTTTGTACACAAAACCAAGATATACAGTTTATTGTCAAAGAGGAGCAAAGACACCAGAAGATATTCCCATTTAAGAAGTTTATGCGTGTTTTTATTAGATAAAAAAACCCACTCAAACATATTAGCACTGTCACTTTTTAGCCTAAATGTGAATACCCTTTGGAAAACCCATTCAAGTTGAAACCAGAAAGCACTCAGAGAGTGTAGACCTCCGCCAAGCAATGATAAAGAATCATTCAAAAAATTCCTGGATCCAGTTGGTGATCTGGATTGGCACCAAAATCTAATCATCTGTTCCTTGACCCATTACACACCTTTCCTGAAGATTTCATCAAAATCTGTGCATAACTTTTTAAAGTTATTTTGCCAACAGACGCTGGCAAAAACATAACCTCCTTTGTGGAGGTAAATATACAGCCAAGAGAAGCATCACACCACCTGGAGTAATTACTGTGTCATCCAGCAGAGGGTGATGTGAATGTAGCTTGGCCTAAAACCTGGCAAATTAACAAAAAAAATCTGCTAACTCAAGCTTAGCTTAGCAGTTAGCTTGTGAGGAGGCATCATAGAGGTCGGGTGCTCGGGATGTCAATATACAAGACAAATAATAAGTAACTGAAAATAATGTTGTCACGTGTGTATGTACATCATTAAAGGACTAGCATGCGATGTAAAATTTGTTTGACCATGATTTCGTGAAAAAGTCATAATCCTGTAATCTGTTATCAAAATCAACGGGAATTCATTTCACAATCAACTAAATGATGCAGCCCAAATCAGATGTTAGCACATAAAATGTATTTTTCAAAACACCCAATCAAAACCAAATAACCTATTAAAGGTCATTAATTAAAGGTCCAGTGTAGTTAAAGGTCCTTTTCATTTGGCAAAAATGTAAGCGTATGGTTAAATGATTGCATGAGGTTTTTCAATTTCTTCAGAATGGGCCTTTAATATTTATGTCAGAAGCAGGGTCAGCTCTACGGAGGCCGTCATTCTGTTGTTACAATAGCCCAGAGCGAACAAATTGAACATCTTTTAAGTTCTGATGCTAACTGAAGGCTGAACACAAGTAGAGAGTGGAAGTAGATTATTATTTATTATTATTAATTATTCTATTGATTATTTTCTCGATTAAGTAAGTATTTTTTGGTCCATAAAATGAAAAATGTTGATCAGTGTTTCCTAAACTTGTAAATGATGATGTTGTCCACAAACTGTAAAAAGAAAATATTGAAAAAGTTGATAATTAATTTAGTTAACAATTAAGAATCTATTAAATGAATTATAGTTGCAGCCCTAATTGGAAGGGAAGGGAAGGGAGAGGTGAGGGATAGTCAGAGGCAACAGGCTAATTCACCAATAAATGTTGCAATATTTTACACACTGTACCTTTAAGTACTTGATTTAAATTAAATTGGCATTGTCGGCACATGTGAGTGGCACATGTGATGTGTTCCTCACCCGTCCTGTCGTACGACTCGTGGCAGGTGTGTGCGATCTCCGCTCCCAGCTGCAGATAATGTCCGGCCTTGTCGTCGGGCGAACCGTCGGCGCCCAATGCAAACATGCCACCGGCGAAACAGGCCAGGTGGCCCATCTTCCTCTCCAGGTGGCCATTTTTCCACTCACCGATGAAAGTCAGGCCACTGTTGGATTTGCGTATCAGGTGGCGCTCGATGGCCTGGAGGAGAAGGAGAGTGTGTGGACAAAAAACAGTGGAAATAAGCAGTGAGATTGTGTTTGCTGGTGGAATAATAAGTGTGCAAGTGCATTTGTATGTGGGAAGGGATCGTGACGATGCATGAAGAGGGATAAAATGTATGTGTGTGCATGTGAATGTATCATCGCGGTCAAGTTGTGTATGAATACATGTGTAGGTAAGGAGGTGAGTGGCACTCGGAGAGCACAGACCTTTATATTGTTATTTGCAACCAAAATTATTAGTCCTAGAATTCTTTTATCTACATTACTGGATTCCTTCACCATGAAAACATACCCTTAGCATTTGGAATCACCTTAATATCATTATTAGTTTGATAGTTATTCACAAAAATCAATATTTCTGTAATGGCGGTTTTCTTCTGCATCTAGCTCCATAGTTATTAAAGAGACTGCAAATCCATTGACACACTTCCGATTCAGCAGAGTTTCAGCTACAATTTGGTGTTAGTTGCATGTCTGTATCTTTATTTGTTACCTTACAGTGACCAGTAACAGTGTCCTACTTTTTCCTATTTTTCCATGTTCTGGAACGTAATATCCGGAATGTTCACGGGATTCGGATCAATCTTTGATATTTTTTAAAACCTATTGTGCCCTTATCCTGTATTTTTTTTGGCCAACCACCCTGGACATTTATTGTGGAGTTACATACACAAATGCCTAAAATGGCCCTATCTTGCAATGATAAAGAATCCTTCAAAAAATTCCTAGATCCTGATGGCGATCCGAATCACCACCAAAATCTAATCATCTGTTTCTTGTCACATTACACACCTTTCCTGAAAATTTCCACAACTTTTTGAGTAATTTTGCTAACAGACAAACCAACGGTGGTTAAAACATAACCTCCTTGTCAGAGGTAAAAAAAAAAAAAAAAAGAAGAAGTAAGTGGTGAGAGAGCAATTTGAAATCCAGTCACATCCTTCACCTGGCAGCATCTTCTCTGCTCACTCTGACGCACACAGTGATTGACAGGTATCTTCAGCGCCCACAGACCACCATCATCTGCCTCCTGTCACAGCTACTCTTACTTTTTCTTGGAGAAGTCACAAGCCTATCCCTCTCTTTTGAAAAAGATGAGCACCAAAAACCGAAAACTATCAGCAGTGGTTGACCTTCATGTCTTCACAGACAAAAAAAGAGAATGAGTGACAATTACAGTTAGAACTGTTGCTTTTCTTGTCAACGGATGAACCAGGATTACAGATCTGAAACTGAAGGGTTTGCTGCTCGAGATCAACTGCATGTGTGTAACTATTCATTACCCAGACAGAAGGTCTGATGAGTTAGAAGTGTGATCACAGCTGACTGAAGTCCCATCTAATTTTCAACCAATATAATATAAATAAAAAAATGCTGCATTGGCAACATAACTAGATTATTGATCTAAGATATGCTGATAGACTGACAGAAGATATGCAAGCTATTGTATGATAATTTTACATCTGATTTTTAGGTTACATTTAAATCAAACTAGGGCTGAGTGATACGGCCTCATATATGAAACAGTCTGTTTCTCCACATCACGACCTCTGGATGTTTAAGAAATTCACCAAAGAACAACAATTTCCAACCCCTGGTATTTGAATTTGGATGAGTTTTACCATTTTAGAATGTATCTATTGTAGTTCTTTTTCTTTTTATTTATTTCTTTCATTTAGTTTTTTTTAATCTTTAATGTGCCTTATCTATTTCATCCATACAGTCAATGTGCACTGTTTTTTAATGAACTTTATTAGTTAAAAAAAAAAAGATTATGTGTATTTCACTTAATAAAAAGACATTTTCTTCCTTGAGGTAGGACATTTTTGATTAAATCATACCTCTATGGCATCATCATACGTCTTGCGCGCCTCTGTATCAGTCTTGTCCGATATGAGCCATGCCTTCAGCAGGTATTCGTAAAAACTGTCCCCAAGTCCTCCCACTGAGGTGTGATCTAAGGAGAGGGAGAAAAAAAACATTTAGGGGAATAAACAGCATGACAAAGCAAGAAAGTGTGACACAAACAAGAGAAAGGAAAAACAGTGAGACACAGAAAAATGAGGAGGCCAAGGTAAATTATTCATTTTTCGACTTTGCCTCAAAGTTCTTGGCAGAGAACAACATATGGCATGAAAAGCATCTATTCAAGCCCTGGGTGTTTTCTTTCCCTCTTTACACTCACAATATATTGGCGGTATGTTTCCTCTCTCTTCCTGGTTTGTTTATCTTTTCCCTGATGTGTTCACATTTCAATATCCCCAGTCGTCCTCTTGGAGATTTACACAGCTTTCATGCTCTGTCCTAATTTACAGGACATCACACAATGAGGATGAGACACTGGCCAGCACTCAATAAAAAAGTTAATTCTATTCTACAGAGGGTTTTCTGAGTAAAGTTGATCTGAATTTTTAATGACACTTTGGAAAATTTCCCCAAATGTGAATTATTGTTTCATGAGTTTAATTATTACAGCACAAATACAAATTTAAGAAAACGTAAATGTTCTCTGAAAATCATCAAATCTATGCAGAGTGCTAATATCCAACGATAACAGGCAAAATGTGGTGGTTTCCCAAGGTTTCCAATTCTTAGTTTGGCAAAGGAAAACTAGAGATTGCACTTGGAGAGCCATAACCTCTGTCAATGCCGCTAAGTTTCCCCACTTTCCCCTAATTTGCAACGTTAACAGTTGTTTTGTTTTTTTTTTTCCTCAATTTGGATCTGTATAACCACCAAATCAAAAAATGTTCTCCTTAGGCAATAAGTTAAATCTAAAGAAAATTTTGTTCAAACATATGCTTTATATATCCTTGGAGCTGGTCTTGCTTTACCTTGACTTTATCGCATCTTTTTATGAAGGAAGGGTGCCAAAGAATGGAATGGTAAGGGCTGCTCATTTTGGTACTCTTATGTACCGTATTGTACCAAACTGAAGTGCTCCACTTGTTGCATGTTTTTTTAGAAGTTCTAATGGGGCACCCAGAGTAGAACTTCTTGATGTGCACTCAAATTTTTGGACTGAGGGAGGAAATGGTAGAACTCAAGAGAACCTATGTGCACATGGGGAGAACACACAAACTCCACAGAGAAAGTTTAAACCCGGATCTAAACTGCTGACCCTCTTTTGGTGAGGCAACAATGCTAGCCACTGCACCAAAAATTGCAAATCCTGTTAAGTAATGGGGCACCCAGAGTAGAACTTCTTGATGTGCACTCAAATGTTCTATCTCTGAGCTAAACCTTGTCATGGGTGGTAATTTAAGAAAATTGTTTATCTCCCCCCCCCTTTTATTTGTTTTGCTCACAATGACTTTTTCTTTTAGCTCTCAGTGAAACTAGAACATTTGCTATTCAAACTCTACATTTGCAGATCTGTGTAAATAGGTGAGTGTTGTGTCTCATCTATGAATCTCAGATTCTTATCTGTGAGCAGTAACCATGCCAGTAGGTGAAATGAAGGAATATTCAAAAACAGATGAGCAATAGAAGCAATGAACTAAGGGCAGAGTGCACTGGTATGAGCACTGACATCTGAGAATATCACTTTGTTTATTTATACAGAAAAATGACAGCTAGTTTGTGAATAAACTTACTTAATGGCAGATTTACAGACATTTAGAAAAAATGTATTTTCAAACTATAATTCTAAGATTAAATAAACAAATGAGCCAACAAAAGGCTTTCAAGAGCAATGATGATAGACCAAAGCACATCTTCACAGATACTAATTTAAGCTTATTTTAGTGGTTCTTGTACTGTATTTAATGCTTTTATTTCTAAACTTTTTCTGATATCAATAACAACATTAGCAGACGTTTGCGCAGCATCAGCAGCAGTAGAGCAGACGTAATGACTGAGACTTTCTCAGGAGTGCTGGCTTTTATTTGGTGATTAATGATGCATGTGTATGAAATATAATGTTTTGTCAATGTAGCATAAAGAATGTCTTATCTAAAGAAGAAATTCCCATCCCCCACTTCAAACACGGCAAAAATAACCACCTGGATGTGGATGGAACACATTGGGCCAAGTGAAAATTTAAAGACTCAGGTCAAGTAAAAAGGTCATAAATTTAAAGATTTATTAGCTGCTTTCATATTTCACAAGACACTAATGGAGTTTTGTGCGTTCCTTTTTAAGGCCCATGTTGCTTTTTTTCTACATGTGTTGTTTAGTTTATTTTATTAACCACAGAAAAATTTACAAATTGGAACAAGTTCTTTTGTGAAGTAGTTTGATCTGTTGATTCTTTTTTAGTTGTAATGATTCATGACCCTATATAAGAATGTACAGTGCAATTACAAATAATCACAAAAAGGTCTGGGAACTTAATAAACCAATAAATAATGGTAGAGAATTGAACTTTCCCTGCAATTTTTTGCCCATTGTCATGTTATCACCCAGTGTTTCAATCAAGTCTCTTCACATGAAAACCAGACTCGTTTTTGCTATGCTACTTTTCTCATTTGTGTGACAATCTCTTGCTTGCACACATCTGACTCCATGAAACCAAAGCTTTTGCACCCCAGTGTGTACAAAACATAAATAAATAATGGTGCAAAACTCCAGGTGAATGTTAGCACAACACCATTCACAGGAAATTCTGAATGTACATAGGAAAATAACAATACAATGCATTTTACATTACAAACTGGAAAAGCAAGTGTTGATTTCAGTGGTGTCGTATCTATTTTTTTTTTATCACCTTGCAATGTTTCACAATCAGCTCCCACACTATTTTAACTTAGCATCCACCCACACATGATCTTCGACTCCTCACTCATTTAACTGCCAGTCAATGGAAAAGGGTCATGCAGGGAGCTTGTCAATCAAAAGCAGGCTTCAATGGTCCAATAAAAATCAAACAGATGAAAACAAAATGTCTTCATAGAGGTTCAAACACACAGGGGTCAAAGGTTCATGTTGCAGAGGTGATGATATAAATATCTATGTTATCTAGGTCTTTTAATTTACTTCCATGCAGTGCCAACACTACAACATTTGTCTAGATTTGTACTACTGCAGGGTGGTGCAGACGGATATATGTGTGCGTTGAGTTAATGTGGCCAAGAACAATATGTAATCCACCATAATTAATTACTGATTTTACTTACTGGAGAGTAAAGAAAATAATTAAAAATGGATAAAAGAGCAAAAACACTTAATTATTTTTTTTGGGGGGGGGGGGGGGGGGGGGGGGGGGTAAATCTTGAGGCTGGCTTTGGGTTAATTATCAGCAATTGTCTCGGTTGAAAAAACAACTGAGTCAATGAAAGGTTTGTAAATGGGATTAAAATTAAGGACTTTTCCTACATCAGAGCCAGAACAATAGCTAAGTTAAAACAAACAAAATATGTAGCTTAAAATGTTGACAATATAGGACCCCTTTTAAAGATCAAATGTTTAACATGAACAAAAAACTAATTAATAAACAACACACATGTAAAGTAATCATACAGAGGGACAGATTTGTGATAGCACAGCAATCGCTTCCACGTCTTGTCTCATCCTCTGATTGGCTGGAGCAAAACAGCCAATCACTTCGATCTCTGTCATTGATGGATGCTAATCCCACAAGCAGAATTGGTCATAAACGCATCAGTCGAGCTACAGTCGGTGCCAATAATGGCCAACAGTGCCACACGCTGTGGTGAGTGCAGGGCACTCGGAGGCCAAATTAGGCGATTGCCACAGAGGATCACCTGCTTTTTCAGTGACCTGCATATTTGATTTGGAAACATTTTTTCATGCCGGATGCTCTTCCTGACGCAACCCTCCCATTTATCTAGGCTTGGGACCAATCAATGTCCTATCCAATCAATGAGAAGCAATAGGGATTGGGTGCCTTGCTCAGAGGTCCCAGCATCCCTTCGGTTACAAGCCAAGTTCCTTTTCCACTAGGCCATGGGCTGCCCTAGTATGACTCGTACCATGCTTGGTATTACTTCTTGACAACATTCAGTGGACACACTGTTCTGTACACTGGTTTCCTCTTATGGTCCAAAGTCATGCAGATTGGGATCAGGTTATTTGGACTGTAGTTGTGTGTGAATGATTGTTAATCTCTGTATGTCAGCTCTATGGTAGCCTGGTGACCTGTGAATGGTGCACCCTGTGTCTCATCCAATGTCACCTGTGATTGGCTCCGGCTCCCTCTGAAACTCTCAAAGGATAAGTGGTACAGACAGATAATGGATGGGCAAATTCATCGGGTTGTGCCCCGTGAATTTATCTTCAGGGTCAAACTGCCTTGTGTCACAGTGTCCTGAGTCATCTGATGGAGAGCATTCAGTGCTAACAACCTTTAGTGTTGTGTAATAGCAACCAGGCACTCCATCATGGCAATGCACCTGCTCAAACATGCAGGTTTCCTGGCCACACGGACACAAACGTCACTCCCATGTCTGTCCTGCTGCCCAGATGTGGCTCCCTGTGACGACTGCCTCGCACCTGCAGTGAATTTGAGCTGAAAAGTTGCCATTTTCAATGACTTAAGCTCAGCCATGGACTACAAGTGTGAAGCGCTAGGAGCGATGTACTGCAGAACAACCTGACTACTTTGAGATGGATGTTGATGCAATTTAAATCGGGTCCTCGTTTTATTGCACATTGCACAGTATGTGCGTGCTTAAATGGCTTCTGTTACTGTAGGTCAAACAGGGAAGGGGAACATTCTACCATCTTCCAATTCAAATGACGTAATTGGTTTTCAATAAAACACAATATGGTGTGAAGACGAGCGATTAAATTCGGGTGCTTTTTGTTTATGTGTTTGGTCTTGATGAACAGAAGCAATGCAAAGTGTATGCAACATCCTTCATCTGAAAACAGGGTCTTATAAGAAATATCAGACATGACTGAGGGAGCATTTGTGTGTATACAGCAGTAGTAAAGGGGTCAGCAGAGACAAGAAGAACTGGGTTATTTAAGTTTGTAGAAGACGCTTCACTCAAACCTGTTTGCAGTCGTCTCACTTTTGTAGCTCAAAGTTGCCTTTCTTGACAGATTAAAAAAACACTATACACTATATACACTATACACACTATATACTGTGTAACACGGAAGAGTTGGAGGAGCTAATAGACCTTATCAGCTTTGTGTGAACTCATTTGACAATGGTTTGACTGTAACACACATTAATAGAAGTTTATTTTTAAAAATGACACACTACAGTTACAAGGTTTCACTCTGTTTTGGTGATATTTCATTTTACGGGAGTGGAAATGTGGTGGTGAAGAGAAGGGTTTTTGACAGACAAACCTGTGTGCACATGTGTGAGTGGAAAGAAGTGTTAGTGTAGTATTAGTGTGAGTAGGTTGAACAGAGAGAGAGAGTAGGAGGTGTGTGTGTTTAGGATCTTTTCTGGCATAAACACATAAACCTTGTCAGGACCAGTCATTCTCATGGCGACCAAAACATAGTCCTAATGAGGCAGAACCTCATTTCTGGGGAACTAGTTCAAGGAATTTTGGTTAGATTAAGGTTAGGCTAGACATTAACTGGTTATGGTTAACATTAGGAATAAAGCCTTGGGTAGTTTGTCTAAATGAATGTAAGTCAATGCAAGTCTTAAAATGGCTAGATGAGAAAATGTGTGTGTGTGTGAGAGAGAGAGAGTGTGTGTGAATAAGGCTGTCAATCACAGTTGGATCTCATTAAGACAGAGGGACTCAGCCTTATTCCTCATTAGTCTGATCTAACTACTGTCTAAACACCTACACACTGCAATAAGGAACACAGGGTGATAGATTTGTTGACATAAGCTTCAACCATTTCAAATGCTTCACACACTGACACACCATTACATACATTTCTAACCTACAGCAACAAACATTATAAACCAGGTCAAAGACATCTCTGTGCTAACACAGTTGGTTTATCCTAAAAAAAAATTGACTATTCTAACAATTCATAATTAGTAATATGTCAACAAGTAATGGTTGTTTACTTGCCACAACAGCTCAAGTCACAGACACATTAAAGGGTGGTGGTTTTGTGATAACACCAAGATATCAGTGCACATAAATCTAAAGTGAATCATCCTCACAGCCACACTCCCCAGTGCAGCATAAATGGCTCTGTAATGAATTCAAATGGATGTGTCCATGTGTCCCTGTCTGACTCTGCAGCAGTTACAATATACACATTTCCACAATCATGTGTTATAAACACAGTATTTGACACTGTGCAGATTATTTGTTACAGAAACATGTCGAACAACGGAAATGAAAAATACCTTATTCAGGGGCCATATTTTTTCAGAGATGTCATCTACAAAACCCATGGAGGTTGTGGCCATTGGCAAAAGCTAAGCTGAACTAAGATCATCCGGTCAGCAACTTTTTTTACTTGCCACCTTCAGGAGAGCTACAGGTGCGCATGAACTACCACATAATTTATTTTTTTCTTTCTGCTTCTATCTCTTTAGGGGTCACAACAGCATTTGGTACTAGGAGTACACTGGGTGATTTCCCCCTGTGGCTGGAGTCAATTTATGGTGTCCAATCAACCCAATAAACAGGGAGCAATAGGGACTGGGTACCTTGCTCAGAGGTACTCCAAACTTTGACCTATTGTGAAGAATGTCCTTGTTTTTAACATTTGTACTATTAGGTTTTCAACTGAGGCAAAGTACTTCCATTCAAAAGAATTGGAGAATTATGCATCCACCCATTGAAGCTTCTTTGCAAAGGACACATTTGTTACCCATATGTGACAGAACAGCCTACAATAATTGCTCCTAAAATGCAGCCTCTGAAGGATACATCTCTTTAACTGGAACACATTTATAGTGAGATTTCTGACTACCACATTCTGCCTCCCCTCACTAATTGTCCACCACTTTGTTCTCCACATGAAGGTCACAGAGGGCTGGTGCCAATCCCAGTGAACATGGGGCAAAAGGTGGGGTACACCCTGAACAGAGACAAACAACCCTTCACTCTCTCACTCACACCTATGGTCAATTTAGAGTGTCCGGTTTAATAGTGTATGTGGAGAAAACCCACATGCACAAGGGGAGAACATCCAAACTCCACACAGAAAGGCCCTCAGTTTAACCGGCTACCTTCTTGCTATGAGGCCATAGTGTTAGCCACTACTCCGCCATGTGACCCTAGTTCTGCCGCTAATTAAATGTAATTCATCCATCCATTGTGCATTGTTTCATCCTCCACATGAGGTGTGGAGTCCATCACTGGACAAACAACCATTCACTCACACACTCACAAACTCACACCTATGGGCAATTTTATGTGTTCAAATGACCTCTGCATGTTTTTAGACTATGGTAGAAAACGAGAGAACCTGGAAACCCCAACATACACAGAGGGAAAAGGAAAACAGGCAAACTCCCAACAGAAAGGCCTAAACTGTGACACAAACCAGCTAATTCTAAATGTGAATAATTAAACCTGCACTGTCTCCATTTTAAAGAAAACTGAAAGTGAAATTAAAACTAACAATCAGTTTTTTAACCATTGGTGTTTTAACAAAAGTTAAAACACCAATATATTAAATATATATTTTTTTAATTTATATTTTTCTGTCATGACACACCAGCAACCTCCTCAGCCAGTGAGACTTTAATTAGCTGGTGTAATAGGTGCAAATGTAAACGACTGCTAAGGTTAGAGTGCTGCTCCACAGCTGGACACACTGACTGAACCCCATGTCTTCATTAGTGATGAAACAGCAGCACTCCCTCTATGTGAGCCTTGGTGATTATAATGGCTCCTCCAATCTTGTTAAGTAATGAACATTTTAAAATCGCTAATGGCACTTAATGGCTCAAAACTCCTTT
Source organism: Brachirus orientalis (assembly GCA_016785285.1). Classification (NCBI taxonomy): domain Eukaryota; kingdom Metazoa; phylum Chordata; class Actinopteri; order Pleuronectiformes; family Soleidae; genus Brachirus; species Brachirus orientalis. The sequence continues at coordinate 1,173,660 of JAFBJR010019393.1, read as the reverse complement.
TGTCAACGTTATCGAGCCATACGCAACTAATGGACGTGCATTTATAATAGAAGCACATCTACCATCAGAACTGGCTGTTAAATGGCAGACAACTGCGGCTATGTCACATCCACAGGCTTTAAAGTTTTGAGAGTGTTCTTATACTTATATCAGTATAATTAGAGTTTATACAATAAAATAAGGGGTGGAAAAAAGATATCATGTCATTCAATATCATGAAATGTTTTTTTATCATTTCCATATAAATATTTCATTAAAAAACTATGCACAACCCATGTTTGCTTTATGAGAAGCAATAGATTAATTAAATCAGTGTTTCAACCGTGCTGTAATCAAGCAGGGGTTAGGACAAGGTTGGAAGGCAGCTTATTAGTGTGCCCTCACCACAAGACCATAATAAACATGTAGGTAGATAAATAGATATGTAGGAGGGGGTGTGTACAGAAACACTGTGTGCTCACAAAGACACACAAATACAATGCAAATAAAATGCAGACAAAAAAAATTTCATATTAAAAACTAGAAGTACTCGGACAACGCGAACCTCCACCAAGCACTAATAAGGCCTTCAAAAAATGCCTGGATCCAGAGGGTAATCTGGATCACCACCAAAATCTAATCATGTGTCCCTTGTCCTATTACACACCTTTCCTGAAAATTTCAATAAAAACCATCCATAACTTTTTGAGTTATTTTGCTAACAGACAAACCAACGGTGGTAAAATGGTAAAAACATAACCTCCTTGGCAGACAGACAAAAACAAACGGCAAAAATATAACCTCCTCCTTGGTGGAGTTAATGAACTGCAGTACCGCAAGGTGGCAGGACATGCACATAAATGAATGTAGTGCTGCATGTGTGTCACGTGATCAGGCTTTGCATCGGCGAGTGCTCCGGTATATAATTACAAAAACATTCCTGTATCCAGACGGCGTTTCGGATCATCACCAATATCTAATCACTGTCCCGTTACACACCTTTGCTGAAAGTTTCCTTAAAATCTGTCCATAACTTTTTGAGTTATTAACAGACAGACAAACAGACGCTGGCGAAAACATAACCTCCTTGGCTGAGTTAATAAAGACTCACTCACTCATCCACACACAGACATAAAACATCCATCTTCACCTGAGCTCACTATCCATCTGTTAGTGATCAATAATTCTACTCTCATTTATACATCCTGCCTTTGGCTCAAAGTCTGTGCACTTAAAAGCAACAACAGTTCATTCGATGAACCACCTGTCCTTCCAATAATGAGCCTCTCCATCCATCCATTCATGCATTCATCCATCCACAAGTATGGTTACATCTTGTTAAAAGGCAGCAGTTATTAGACATCAGTTGGTTTTTGTGTTAAGTGGTCCCAACTGGCTTATTTTCTCCTCTATGCATAGTCTATTTATGTTTTTTCCAAGTTTTGTATAAAACTGTAGCTTAAAAAAAACAAACAAACAAAAAAAACAAACACAAGTGCATTCAATTTAAAACAGATTTCATCTTTTCATTTCCTCTCACTGAACAAAGGAGAGCAAACCCAGCACAGATAGTCTTATCTGATCAATGAGCAAACATTACAGCATAAACCAATATTTAAAAACCAAGTGAACAAAGAAATGAAAGAATGTTTTATTCCACAAACCATCAGTCTTCATGTATCTTAATATTCATATTAAATGTTTGAAAAAGGGAGAAAAATATGAAAATATACAGACAGTATTTATGAAAAATAACTTCACCGGTCGCATAAATAAACCACTGACAATGTTTTAGAGACTTACTGTAGAATCAAGCTTTGTATTTAGACAATAATACATTAAAAATGTAAAAATCTACTGTCACAGCGATTCCACTGCCCATCGTTCCATTCATCACTCTGAGTGAGAAAAACAAATGATGCCTCACCAAGCTTTAATTATGTCATTTGTTAAAAATTACTTGAACCAATTTAATGACAGGTTTCAGAGTAATGCACGTCTAACTTCACTGAATGAGCTGTTAATTTCCCTGGGCAGCCAGCCAACACCTGATCAATATAGTGGGAATATAGCATTCCCTCTCCTCCACCTTTTCCCTCTTTTGTCAATTTCTTCTCATTAAAGAAGAACCACTCGACAGTATTTTCTTTTCTTCCCTTCTGTTTCTCTTCATTGCACTCCTCGGAACTTGTTAAATTGAGGAACATTTTGACTTTTTCCTGCGTTGACTGCTCATAAATCTGTGATCATAAAATCTAAGTTTATTCATTAATTAAATGCTGTAAGGGGAAAAAGTCAGCTGCAGAAAATAGCTTTGGTCTCCCTTGGTATTTTCTCTAGTTTTTTCTTTACATCAACTAATAAAAAATGATCACAAGTTTTACTCACGTTGGCCCCAGCGGCCTGTTCGGGGGTTCAGGTAGTTTGGGTAGAGCCCGTTGGGTCGGTCCATTTTGGCGAGCAGCTTCCGGATGTGCATCACCTGTGATCACATCAGAAACAAAAGTAGAGAATGATCTATTCACAACAGACATGTCTGACTACATCTTTGACTAATTTAATAATGTGTTGTTTTTAGAAAGTGTAGTGCATTTAAACCATAGAGAACATAACCTTTATTAAAAGTATATTTTTCACTGGTCAAACAACACACCATCATCCCCCAACATCTGGCTTTTGTCAACAATGGTAATGGATATGTTCAGCATTCACTCCTGTGAGCAATGGTGCAGGAAAAGAACAGTTTGTTCTGTTCACACTTAACTGGCAGAGCTGTAAAAACAGAACTAATTTCTTCTACACTTTCTTTATATTTGCCATGTTCAATCGATCAAAGTGAGGCATGGGTCTTCACCTGTTTCTTGAGCAATTTATGAAAACACAGATGCATTTATAAACATTTATATAATCAAGTATACAAACACACAGAGTATAACTTCTGATTGTTACCTTCTGGTAATAGGCAGGGTTTCCTGTCAGATAGGTGAGGTGGACAAACTCCATGTGAAGAGTCCCAAACTCAGCCAGGATGCTGCTGCCGGCCGACGCCCAACCCCAGTTCCGCCCAACACCACTGGAAAAGTGAGGAAGACGTGATGTGGGGTGAGGGAGTGAGAAGATGGTGATAGCAACAAGACAAGAGAGAGGAAGGGAAAGGAAATGGTGATTGAATGATGGAATGGACATGAGGAAATAAAAATAAAGAGACAAAAGGGTTAGATTTGTATACCAATTCAATATAAGGGGCACTAATGATTATAGATGAGGTCAATATAGCACTAAATGTAATACCTGTAAATAATATTCCAATATTAAGCAAGATTAGCTTTCGTAAAAAAAAAACATTTTTCACTCCAGTGACAAAGGGCAACATTGGAGTTCACTGACTGATTGACTAATTGCAGCCAGTGCAACAGGTTCAATACATGAACACGAGTTTGTCTCAGTCACACCAGGTAAAATGACATTTGTAACATGTAACATGTGCAAATGTTTCAGTTTTACATGACTGCACAAGATGAGAAGCGTGTGTGTGTGTCTGCCACCTTATTTATCCAATCAGGAAAGTCCTATTTTTTGTCCTGTGGGCATCAGTGTATGTGTGTGTACCACAGTATGTATATGACAGTGTCTGCACATATTGTCTTTGGCGTGTGTGTGTGTGTGTGTGTGTGTGTGTGTGTGTGTGTGTCTGAAGGGAGATTAAGTGAGAACACAAAGCATCTGCTCTGGAACGAATAAGAATTACCTTGAGAAAAGGAGAACTTCACTTATATGAAACATTACAACAGAAGCAGCCTGTCAGCACATACAACAGGATGCCGATCCTTCACAGACACGCGCACACGCACACGCACATGCTGAGCCAGGCTGCTTAGCAACAAAGTAGCCCACGGATTAATATGGCAATTTCACTTCATTTCCTTGTTTCAGTCAGTGAATACGTACTAAGTTTATAGCAGAGTAGTGGGAAATAAAGGGACAAACAGATGACAAGAACATTTTCAATAATTTTATTGTTAAAATAAAAATGCAATAAATGAATAACATGAACTAAGATGGGCAAGATTCTAAATTGTGGCAAAGTGTGTCAGGTAGGGCTGACAGTTTTTCCAAAAAAATAAAGTTTTTCACACATATTGCATGACACGCTGTTCATTTGATATTCGTTGTACTCAATTTTAACCGGATAACATCATAAACTGTGTGTTAAGTTAAGTTAAGTTAAAGTGTGGCTATATCACACATCTTAGTCTGTCCCTGTCTTTTACATAAAGTATAAATGGGCTTTAACACTGATCTTAACCTCAGAAACAGACTTTGTAACAGGAAGTAGCCAGCCCTAGACTCAGGTTAGTTAAAGGATGAAGGGGGATGGTTCTCAGTGGCAGCATCACTCACCTTTTGAGGTTGACCATGGCCCAGGGGATTCCTGTTGGTGTATTAAAGGCAGGGAGAAGCTTCTCGGCTAACTGTACCGCCTTTAGCTTGAATACCTGGGAAGGAGATGAGGGAGAAAGAGTTAGCTTTAAGATTGTTTCTTGTCAAATTCAATTTATTGTCTTCATTCAGTCTACTCAGCTGTCCACCTATTTACCTAAATTCTCCTCAAACGGCTGTCAGGCACACACATAAAACAATTGCCAACAACCCAAAACAAATGTGCAATGAAGGCAACAAAAGAATAAGAGTGAGGTGACAGCAGACAGACGTTTGCTAAATGACTGCTACACAGTGTCAGAGGCAAACAGATTTATGGAGGACACTGGCAGCCTCATATATGGAGAACCTGCCTTCAAATTGTGCTGCAGTGAGGTGAAATGTTGCAGTTTACCAGTGAGATGCCTAGGAAATAAAACTTAAGGGTCAAATTGCATCAAATGAGCAGAGGCAGAGAACAAAGTACCGTGTCAGAGTTGGATTTCTATTATCATGACTGGCTTCTAATTTATAGTGACGACTGAGGAGGGAAGGATGTGTTCGTTTCGAGATTACACGAGTCCTCGTGCTTGTCTGAAAGATGAATTCCCAGGAAAAATCTGCTGCAGCCCTTGTTCTATTCTCTGCATGCCAGTCAAAAAAGATGAAAGCCCGTTAAGTTCATGCTGGGGTGAACTGCCTGCATACGTATGCCTGAACATATGCTGGATGAAAGGAGTAGAAACTGAAAATATGTTCCTGAGCAAACAGCAAATGAGTTAAAAATAAAGTTTACTGAGTTAATTTTTTATCTTGTACAACTCAAATTCTCTCATTACCAATACATTTCTTCAGTAATATGCTTGTGTGCATTCATGCTAAATACATTACTGTTAGTCTCCAAATGTCATTTATGATTTTTTCCACAATTGTTAATCCTCAGCAATACAATACTGTAAGGGAAAATTCTATTATTTGGTCTTCCTTAGCTTAATAACTTACATATTCCTATATAGAAACCTATAAACTCATTATAGTCCAGCTGCAACTCAAAAATCACATATTATTACAGTAAGGCCTCTGTCCAACCTTTGTTCCCATAAACTCTCTACAGAGTGTTCTCTATTGTATCATTGTTGTTCCTGGATCTGCTGAGAATAGAAACCGATAACACAGTGGAATGCAGTCGTCCCCAAGGTTGTCCCTAGGTATCAGCAGAGGAAGGCGCTGGATATTTTGACCTGTAGCCTTGCATCTAAGCTAGGCAGTCATACAGTACCTTAACTGGAGGTTTCACTGACAGAATGAGAGAGGACGCCTAACTGTTAACATCTTGCTGCTCATGTTTGGCATGGTTTCAAGAAAATATTTCAACTTAACTCGTCACTGACTCCACAGATTCCATCACTGGTCATCCAACATGTTAATCAAGAATCTCCCCAACAAATACAAAGTTTATTTATTTAAAAGCAGTACATTTTGAAGAATTTAAGCTTTTATATTTACATTATTCTTTATTTAGGCCAAAGGACTTACTTATGAACTGTTGTATTGATCTTAACATTTGAACATCAAATTAATCAGTTAATCCCAGTTAATATTTCATACCAAATTTGAAAAGATTCCCTTAAAGTGAGGGGAAATGAGTAACTGTCACCACAAAGCAAAAAAAAAAAACAACAAAAAAAACCTTTGACCTTATACCATCAAAACCTGAGCAGTTCATCCTTTATTCCGACAGAACATTTGTTCCAAATCAAGAGAAATCCCCTCAAGGCATTCTTTTGATACCATGTTTACAAGAGTGAGACAGACAAACAAATGGAAAACCATGTGCTTTTTGCCTCCACTGTCAGGCTCTCAGGAATAAAAAAAGGGAACATGTGAGCTGAATAAAACAAGATGCTTTTTGAAGTTACAGATCTAGATTACAGAGTCACCAAAACTGCCAGCAGCTGCCTGATAAAGCAGATAAAAGATCCACACACATGGCTGTGTGATATTATCCAAGTGTTATCAGAAAAGTCCAGAGAGAAAAGAAAAACCACTAATGGATGCAATGAATTTACAATATGAAAAGTAACTTATACAAGGCAACTACACAATGATGTCGTTGTAAAAGTAGAAGACATTCACGTAGAAGAAAGAGAAAATCATTTCATAATGAAGCAGAGAGAGGCTGATTCTTCAACACAACCTGTCAGGCCTGAGCACTTTTGTAGAGAGTCCGGACAAGCGCTATGGAAAATTCCTGCTGCCTCACAAAGTGAGAGTGAGCAAAAACACATGCTGGTGTTTGCAGAATTCTTAAGCAGCCAGTGGGGCATCTTACAGAGGACGAGGAGGTCAAGCTGAGGAGTTAAACATGAGACAAACACAGATGGTGTGAACAGGGAGACAGAGAGAGAGAGAGAGAGAAAGAGAGAGAGAGAGAGAGAGAGAGAGAGGGAGAGAGAGATGGAGAGAGGGAGAGAGAGATGGTGTGGTCGCAGCGATGTAGAGACAGGCTAGTCTGAGATTACGCAGTGCAAGAATGAGAAAGCAGAGAATAGATGTCTCTAAGAAGGATGAGGAGGGATCAAAGTGGGAGAGAGTGGGAGATAAAACAAGGCCTGGTGTGTCTAAAGAAAACAACACCCTGGAAAAAATAAATCCACAGTATCATTTCCTGAGGATGGACAATGTCCGAGCTGTAAACAAACACATGTGAGAATTCTATTGGGCTTAAATCAAAACTTATGAGTTAGGGTTGAGTGGTACAAGTCATTGCCGTGACTAATAAAAAGAAAAACATTACGACACAGGGGCCACTGAGTGCGGCATAGTAAATAAAATGAAATAAAAGAAGTAACCATAAATAACCAAAGGAAGCAACGATGCAACAGGTAATGCCCGTTGGTTATAACGACCCTCATCCTCCAAATGAGGGTCGTGTAGGGCGAAAGGTGGGGTACACCCGGGACATGTAACCAGTCCATCATATAGGCCTGTAATGCAAAAAATGTCCAGCTGACAGATTTGGAACACTTTTGCAATGTATTAGTTTAAGGGTGTGTACACATATGCAACCAGTGTGTTGTATATTTATTATTTTTTGTATTTTTCACCCCAAAACAGATTTGTTTGTTTTTCCAATTGAACTGTACAGGTCACGGGTCACATTAAGGTTTGGAAAAGTTTTGAAATTATTTATTGTGGTGTCATTTTATTACATCACAAAAACCTGGTATTTTACCAGGGGTGTGTGCACTTTTTATATCAACTGTATATGATGGCAATGAAACTGACTTCTATTTTTAGATACAACAGGATGCCACACTATAATAATATTACCAAACCCAGGTGTGATCAGGATTTTTCTTTTTTTAAACGAATCAATGTTTTTCACGATTAGACCTAAAAGGACAAAACAGCGCAAAAACAGCACATATGAAGGAGGACACGCATTAACACAGAAACCATGTCGTGTTTGTCCAATCATCATAAAAACCTTCATTGATTCACCGCCTGCCTGCCGGCTGCACTGAGGCCCCTTAACATACTCCCATCGCCTTTTATTACCAATCCCGCTGCTGATGTCATCAAGCAGGGACAGGATCCAAATGAGCCACCAGAGGGAAACAGCCAGCCACCTTTGCAGATTAAACACTACGGTTTATGATGATCATCTTCCTTTGCTGCTTTTGTCACAAGGCAGGGATGAAAGAAAAGAAAAGAAAAGAAAAGAAAAGAAAAGAAAAGAAAAGAAAAGAAAAGAAAAGAAAAGAAAAGAGGACTGCTGTTAGGGAAAAGCGGTCGAGCCAAAAACTAGGGCTGTATTAGTGGTTGTTAAAGTAGGAGAAACCTGCAGAGAGCAGGAGACGGAGGACAGAGTCTGCTTCATTAGTGTCTGCATGTTTTTCTTATCTTGTTTATATTAAAACAAGGGATTATCAGATTTAAGAGAAGTGGAGCTGCAGACAAACTCAGAGGACAAATGCTGACAACAATCAATTAGTAAGCGGTGATTATTTTACAGAAACTACAAACTGCTGCAGTCTCACATACATACTTTACACATCTAAAATGTTTTATACATGAGTGTATAGCTGTGTGTATTAGGTAAAAGGTCCCAGTTGCTTACTGTTAAAATTTCAGGTTTGTCCCAAACTGTAGATACTAGGGATTAGGGCTGAAACTATTTTCATAATCTAATAATCTGTCTGATTATTTTCTTGATTAATCGACCATTTGGTCCATAAAATGCAGGAAAATGTTGAAAAATGTTGATCAGTGTTTCTCAAACCCATAAATGATGTTCTCAAATGTCTTGTTTTTGTCCACATGATTCAGGTTTAATGATTTCAAACAGAAAATATTCTCATTTAAGAAGCTGAAAAATCTAAAATTTTGTTTAAATTCTTAAAAAAAAAAACACTCAAATAAATTGATTGATTATCAAAATTGTTGATTCATTTCGTAATCACTTAAATTGTCTCTTTGTTATTGATCATTGACATTGACATGTTATTTTTAATCAACTTCATAACCTAATTTGTGTTCATCTCTTTATTAACATAAACTAAATCCTCAAACTATCGCAAAAAGATTTAAATGAAAAACAAAACTTAAAAGGAAAAGAAAATACATTAGTTTATTTTTTGGTGATGGGAACCAATGTAATTTTTATATTGGTGCTACGGTAATAAAGAAAAACACCATGTCCTGTACGAGAGCGATACAAACACTGCGTATGTCTACAAAGCTGATAAAATAAAGGGTATACATAATATATAGTGTCATAAGAAACAAGAAACATCTCAAAATTTAATTTCACAGCACTTCAAATCTTATATTCTGGTTGGAGCTACTGGGTTACAACTGAAATAACAATATCGGACATGGATTTGAATCAAACACGTTGGGGGAAGAGATGCGGCACGGAGTCGTTACTGAAGCTCATTTCATATTCTTGCTACTGAATCAAACTCACTCAGCCTTCACGTTGACAATCCTGTCCTGTTGTACCAGTGAATATCAGAGGTTGTAAAATGTAACACGGTTAAATTGTCAACAACAAAAGTTTTGTTGCCATCCTTTTTGTCATTTTTGTCACATCTTCAAATCACTGCAACAAAATAACCACAAGGCCAACGTGCAGCTGTACTGCTGACACTGAACTCAGTGTATCATGGAGACATATTAAGGATATTGCCAGCTTTGAGGTAAGAATCCTTGGGGAGGTCAGACCCAGACAGTTTGTTGTCTGCCATTTCCCAACTTAATTCTCCTCCATCTTTGGTGTTCAACTTTTTAAAATGCATTACAGCACACTTCAATATCGATCAGTGAAGGATGAACCCCGCTGTTAATACACACGAACACACAAACATGCATAAAGATTTGAAACACTCAAGACAAAATAAGGCAATAAATTTGATCAGTTTTTGGAGAGCACACAAATACAAACCTCACATACAGTAGATGAAAGGATTAGTATGAAATTAAACTGTTATTAGACCCAAACAGAAATGCCACTACATAACTTTATATACTTTAACTGACTGAATGCTTATTAAACCAGAACTATGTAGGATTTTTACCCTAACTTAACAGCTCCAGAGTCGTTGTGATGGTTAATGTCATGTTGCAGGTGTCTCCACTGCTCCCTACTGTTAGCAGAAAACCAGCCTCGCAAGATCATGGCCACCGACCTGGAGTCCTCTGAATGAGGAGGTCTCGCAGTTTCACGGCACTGCACACACAGCGTTATTTATTTTAGACGTTCATCATGGCAGAGCCAGCAAAAAAGAAGCAGAGAAACGTGTGAACATAGGACCGGCTTTTTTTTTTTTTTTTTTTTTGAACGGCAAGAACTGAAAAACACAGACGTATGCCAAATATGGACATGGCTCCACGGCTTGTGTTAACCAAATCCGAAAAACAAATGCACATGACCAGGAGAGGAGGGGAGCAGTTCGCTTTAAATAGCCTGTGACACTTTAATAAACATTACATTTATGAGCTTAAATTATTGACATGACATGAAAAAACATTAATTTGGAAGAATTCCATAAATGACAGTGACCTCTCTGCTTGATTTGTTGGGATTAATAACAGTTCTTGTTACAGAGTGCAGGTTCCTCCCTCACCAAGTATATTTGTCATGTATTGACAGTGATGCAAGACAACCAAGTTTAAAGATAGGTTCTGGAAAGGCTATACTTTCTTTGGTTACTTTAAAGCAACACTCCACTGTGTCTCATCAAAGCTCCGCCCTCAAATGTCATTTTCTGTCACGAAAGACTCAATTTTGGCGGCACTTTCTCTGGCATTTTTGCATACGACTAGCTTGCTAATTTCTGGTTATCATCTCTGCAGTGTTTTACTCTGGCTCGGCACTGATCACAGCTGATATAGCTGTGATCAGTTCAAATGGTATTTAAAACTCCCCTTTAATAGGAACAAAATGTCCGGCTGAACCAGGCAATGCAATTAGCATGAGGTCATGCTGAAACATGCAGATAGCCACCCCAAAGATGACACTTTCATCTGCCAACATATTGCTTGGAATGATGGCACTTGTCGGGGTCCACCGGGCTAAATTTGCTGCATCATATGTGGGCTACTTTTGGCTCACAATCACATTAGCCAGTCTGAATCTTTAACAAATGTGTCCAACATTTGTCTGTGGATATTCAGGCCATAGTAGCTCAGTGGTAGAGCGAGTCTTCTTTCAAGTGGAAGATTGTGGTTTCAATTCCCAGCTCAGCTAGTCTACATGCCGATGTGTCCTTGGGCAAGACACTTAATCCCAGTTTGCTCCTGGCAGCAGCGTGTGAAAAGGTATAAAATATGTGTGATAGAAAATTTGCTGCAAATAGTGCTGTATGAAAATGGGTATGAATGGCAAAAAAAAAACGGTTGTCAAAGGCAGCTTTAAGTGGTCATGAAGACCAGAAAAGCACTATAAAAATACAGACCATTTACAATTTATTAGTTGTTTAAGAATATTCAGGCATATTCAGATGTGCCATTTCACACATGGGACGCTTTTGGATCACTCACATTTGTTGGGGCCAGATGAAAGCCAGTAGTATCAGAAGTGGCCCACATCTTGATGCTATCTGGATATGCTCATTAAATGTATACAAAGACTGTTAGTCAGATCTCTGTGAACCTGCATCTTTTCAGCCTCTTCAAGCTCAAAGCTCTGCAGAGTTTTTTTTTGTTTTACATTCGTACAAGCTAATTTTCAGTGGCTCATGAGTGAGACGCTGCACTATAGAGAAGAGCACACAGTAATACAGTGCTGTTTCATGCACTAATGAAGGGATCAGATGATACGTGAGCAGATACTGATCCATTTGACTACAACCGACTCGATAAGTGTGACAATCCATGATTGCCTCTTGACTGCTGAATCTTAAATTTTATAATTTAATCAACAAAATTAAAGTGGAAACATTCTTCCTGCTGTGTTTGTTACCAGGATATCATCCACTACATATATTATGGCATCATTTAAAGATCATATACAGAATGATTGAGTATCTATTAAGCCCTAACGGACATTGACACTTTTTTTTGCCTCCGTTTTCTTTTGCCAGTTGCCACATAACGTTTCTCTCTTTTCTTTATTGCCCCATTAGCAGTGTCCTCTATAACCATCCTTCACACCCACTTCCATTTCTCTTTTCCGATCATTCTCTCCAACCATTCTCCCACTTCTTCAGGATTAGTTATGGCAAAAGGCTGCTGGGTTGTTTGTTTCGATGGCCAAATTCCCAGACAGCAGATTTACAGTACAGCAGGGAAGGGCGAGGAGGTTATAGGGGGACATAGGCTGGTTTCACAGCCCTCACGGCAAAAAACAATTTTAGTGCTGCCAGGGGTTGGAGGTTTGATTTCTTCTGGGATCCAGCCATGCTTACAAAAAATGTGTGCAATCCTCCTGTAAAGCCCTTTGGATGAAATCATTTGCTAAATGGCACATCGATATTGCATTCCAGGGACAGCGAGCTGTAATCCACCAGTCAAACACGTCCTAAACTCAGCCAATGATCCAGTTATTACACACGAGGATATAACTTCCAAGCCGTGAGCAGCTTGGAGAATCTGAAATCGTTCTAAAGCAGATAGATACAAGTCTAGTCAGATACATGCACAAGAGCAAAAATATAACACAAGCTATAAGGACGCCAGCAGTGCATTCACTTCTTACATGAAGATTTTGCAAACTACAAGTGATGGAAGTTAGTTTCATCAGATCCATCGTCTAACAAACACCATGTTCGTCACCTCAGTCCTGTCAACAGTGAGTTATCATCACTACACTCTTGCATAATCAGATTTCATTAGTTTCAAGGTCTAGAAAACATTCAACATTTTCTGTCATTTTATGGACCAAACAACTCATTGATTAACCAAGAAAATGATCAAAAGCCCTAATCACATTTGAGTTATTTGATTTTTTTCTGCATTCTAATTCTTTTTTCTGAATCTGTTATGTGCACTTTGCCACATTTCGACTTCATACAAATAAAGCAGTTATAATAAAAAAAAAGTCTCATTCTACAAAAAATGTTAAAACAATACAAATTTCTCCCACTGAATAAATAGAGGTGAAATTGTAATCAAAAAATGAGTCTCCACTGATCATAAAACCACTGAGGCAAACAGAAATACACTCTGTGAAAGGAGATAAGACTAAGTAGTTTCTCATAAGACTTAATAAGATCAGCATTTTCACACTGCAATAAAGATGCTGCTTTTATACACACACACACACTTACTGTACACACAGTTTCTGGTGTAAGCAGTGGGCCACTGTTGACATGTAATGGAGCCTCCTAAACAGATTAAGGGTGTGTGCGTGTGTGTGTGAAATGTGCTGAATGTGTCTGCTTGGCAAGAAGGACCCCAAGGCCTCACAGGAGCAACAGGATCAAGTCAGCTGTTGTATGTGTGTGCGGTTACTTCTCTTCATTTCTGTGGTAACAGTGTGCTTCACTGGCTGCTGTTGTCATCAGGTGTCAGGTGTGTAACATCTCTGAAACTCATAACAAAACAAAAAAAAATCAACAATCATGTCTGGAGATACGATGTGACAGAGCCAGAAAACCCACACACAACTCTGACACTCTGCAGGTGCGGCCTGTTGTGCTTCATTACGTCACTAATGTCATGGAACTCCTTCATTATTTTTGCAATTAGCAAATCCAAACTGAAACACACTGGACAGGTCACCAGACGATCATAGGCAGGGCTCCAGGGTGCGCCCAAGTGTCGCATTTTATGACCAAAATTTGAGATAGTGCAAGTAAATTTTCCATCTACTTGCACACATGTTGTTTACCACAGAGCTGGTGGGTGTGGGTGTTGCTCACAGTTCCGTCAGTGTGCAGCACAGCTGGACAAAAACTGCATAACTACTGTAAATGCAAGGAACATATACTTCACTGAGGGACTGGAGAACAAGAAGACAATGCTGGATTTGCAAGATCGTCGTTGATTTATTTGAAATACGGTATGGTGTCAACATGGGGGCTTTTTTTCTAAAAAAAAAAAAAAAAAAAGGATGCTTAATGTTGTGTTGGTGTTTGACTTCTTGTCCTGCTCTTTCTGAATTCTGATGAATTGAAGCATTGTGTTCCATCACCCGGCAAAAACAGAACACTCGAATCTATCAGTGTTACAAAATCATAAAGTATTAAATTATGAAAATCTTCAATAAAGAAAAGCTACAATATGATGTTAGTAATGTTCAGAACATCTATTTAAATATTTAATCTGTATTAAAATAACTAAAAACTTGACTTATATTTCACATTTTGCCAATTTGTTTATTTCAATTATCTTTTACATGACAAATGTGGCAAGAGGTCAGTGAATATACAGTAACTAAATTATACATTTTAAACATTTAATAGATGTTCTTCTTCTTTCAGGATCTCCTTTTAGGGGTTGCCACATTGGATCCCCCCACCACTACTAATTTTTAATTTTGGTGACAACTTAGAAGTCTAAAACATTTTATTTTGCTGGGATAGTCCCACATAATGTTATCATATTGTCTGTACTGTATCTTGTTGTAGTTCTTTAGCTGGTCCTTCTGTTGAGAGGAAACAACATTTCCCCCCACAAGGAAACCTGAAAATAGTACAAAGCTGTTTTCATGAAAATGTGGGACATTCAGGTCAGTGTAAAGACTATATAGTGTTCAATGAACTTTTCATGTCATCTTTCATGAATACAGCTAAGTTTCTGCATTTCTCTTGGGGATTGAGAGGAAGAGCAGATGTTCTTAAGGAAATAAAGAGTCCGACCTTTACATGAACGTCTGATCACCTGCATTTATTCATCTTTCCTTCATTAAATGCAATTAATTAGGTCTCTGTTCTTTTTTTTTCCTATATTGTGTGCAGAGTCCTTTTTTCACATCGATCTGCTTGTCATAAATTTCTCATTCCTTCCTCTGCATCAATTTCTCTTTCCTCTTCAGCTCCCAGACTTAATCCTGTTTAGACTACCTTAAAGCCAAATTTCTTCTCCTTCCTATGTAAGCTTGCACTTTCTCAATGTGCTTGAATGAAATTATTCAATTTTAAGGAGTGCAGATATACCCAGTGTGCATGGAGATGATAAGTCATTTGTTTGTGCAGTGGGGTTCATAAAGCTGTGATGAAATTAGGATTTTCCTCCCGTTTGTTACACCATCTTGTTTTCCCTTGTTGTCTAAGTGTGTGAGTATGTGTGCGGCAGCCTGTTACTGAGCATGTCATCACTGCAAAATCTGCAAAAAGGGGGAAAGGATTCCCAGGGGAAGCCAGACGGCTGCTGCTTGGAACAACTCTGGTGGCCTCAATACGTACTGTTCCATCACTGACAGGAACATTGATTTACTAAGGTTTTGTCGATTGCATGCTGCAGTTTTAAACCACTTTTCTGTTTTCACAGTCAGTGGACGCCATTTTAGCCAACTTCCGAATTTCCTTTCAAAGGAGTCAATCACAAACCCCTGGCATGCTAGAGACAAGCTTAACGCCATGACGGCAGTGACGCCGCATCTTGCAGTTTTTGTAGTGGTTCAACATGGCAGCCACAGTTTTCCGATTCTGCTTTTGCTTCCATTTTGAGTCACTTCCTCCACGAAGCTCCCCCCCCAGGCAAAAGTCATTAGACGCCATTACAAGACAGCCAACTCCTACAAAACTGTAACAAGCATGTTTGTTGACAAATGTTCAGTCGCTCTGCATATGTGATCTGGTTTACTGCATCTTGAGCTACGTCTATTGGCCAATCCTCTTGAAAGCAGGAGGTGACGCCGCCCTGTCCGGACTCATACTCAATCTGTCTGGCATTAGCCAGGCTAGCTTCACAAGGTAGTGCATGAAAAACCTAAAAGACTTTGAACTTGTGGGATTAACTGGAGAATCAACTGCAAGCCAGATTCTATCACCAATGTGGTTCACACGAGACATTTGTGCAACACAACCCAGAAAGCCAGGATCTATCAACCTTATTCCTATGTCCCATGAGTCCTTGTGTGAATTATGGGTGCAACTTCTGGCACAAAATCCAGCATTTTCCATGGTAACTGGATGCGAATCACCAAGAGTGATTATAAAAATTTACTTTTTTTGAACACCTTTTACAACCTGTTACAAGTGGGGTGATGTCACTGCCTTCTTCACCATAGTGTGAAAGTAACACTTTAATTGTTGATTTTACCCCAATTCTGATTAGGAAACTAGATACAAAATTTGTGCTAAATTTAACTCAGTGTAAACAAAACAGTAAGAGTTAAATATAAATAGCTAAATTAAATCTAACACTGCTGGACTGCTTTTAAGTGTATATGCAATGCTATTGCTATGCAATTTGTGTTAGATTCAACCTGTGGTGATTTTCAAACTGCAGGATGCTCATGCATTGCAGGAACATTGCGATCCTGAAGCCATGTTAATGCCACAGACGCCATAGTGTTTTGCCACTAGAGAGAAATAATTTACTGCTGCTTCCACTTCTGTTACCCAAGTTTCATCCACAATCATTTCTCCAGTAGAACCTCCAGGAAAAATGTGGATGAGGGGAAAACAGATATCAGTATCTGTGGTAACATTAACACAACTCATGAATCCATCCAGTCTCTTCCTTCAAACAGAGTAGGAAGAAGGCTAATTGAGCTCAACATTTCAAGTCAACAGTGTGATGTAAATTACACAAATTGTGTTTTTTTTGTGTCAACGTTGTAACCCCACAATGAAAGATTTGCTTTGCTTTTGGTGTAAATGCACCATTATTCATGAGATGTGATTCGTCTGCATCTGTACCCACAGACCTGCCAGACCCAGAGTGGAAAGCGCCGGCTGACATTTGAATGCACAGCAACGGTGACAACCTGATGTATGAATATATTCTACATCTATTTGATGTGGCTTGCCTTCCCAGAGAAAATGTTAGCATACTTACTTCCATACAAGTTTTTTAGTGTGTTTATGTTGCATCTAAGTATAGCACAACATTTAGAGTCTACAGTACCAGCTCGTTCTTAAACTCCGCTCACTACCAGACACAGTCGGCCCCTTTCCCTTCATCCCAGGACTCCCCGCCTGTCAGTCGGAGATGCTCAGATGCCCTGAGTTTGTTTGATGGGTTCAGCGTTTGACCAAAAAATGAGTGGGAGTCAATGCTCCTCAGTGAGTTCAAACAGACAGCCAGAGGATAACACGGCAGTCAACTGTCACCAAGTGCTGGACAATATAAGCTGCAAACACAGACAGAGAGCACAGATAGTACCAGACAGGCTACTAGAGAATATCAGGTTAAACTACAACCTAGAACTGATGCAGTGAGCAGTAATGTGTAGAGCCACGAATAGAGTGTTCTAACAAAGTTACTTCCAAAGATTACTGTTTGTCCGTTAGTGTGTTGTTGTGTTGTGTTTTCTACTATATTTCTTGTCTTGAGTACTTATACTTTTTGGGGTATTTAAGAGTTTTAGTTCTTAGCTTTCCTTTTCTTTTTTATTACAATGTGATTTTTTGCACTGAAGTCCATGTGAATTGACAACGAAAAATCTTGACTTGACTCTTAAAAATGTGGAAAAAGCCCCATTATGACTGCAAAAAAACCCAGTAACCCAGTTTTAAAAGCTGACAAAAGAAATATAGTGCTGACAGAACTGTGCATTAACTAATCTAGACAATTGTGATTTCACGGATAATTTTTTTTCATGAAAAATATTTTTTTAAAGAAAAGATGCATGTATACTGTTACTTTTATGTCTTTTATGTATTCTATATAATAGTTTTGGAACAAAGGATTAGGAATGCATGCCATTCTCAGCAGAATAACTGTAGTGGCAGACACTGGATTTAAAATGTAATCTGGGTTTTTGGCACACAGGCCAAGATCAGACAATATAACAAACACAGCAGGTTTAATAGACTGCTACCTCTCCAAATATTATTTTATTTTTATTTATTTTGCACAATAAATAATATATACACTACCAGTCTCATTGAATTCAATGAGAAAGTGTGTCCTTTTGACTGGTAGTGTATGTATTCATCTGCAAAATATTGTTAATTTCCCTACAGAAGAGAATAAACCTCTAAAAGGTCATTTATTTTCACACACACACACACACACATATATATATATATATACACATACATATATAGTTTACATAGTTAGTATACATAGTTATTGGCCAAAGCACTCCAGATATATTGGCGTATCAAAAATTGGCAAAAGGTCCACTTTGACCTTAGTGGCAACTGATTGGGATGTGATAGAAGGATAGAAATGAGAGGATGAGGAAAGGAGTGAGAGACTATTGGAGGATGAAAAGAGATTTTTACATCAACACATCTCATGTCTTCCTTTTGTTTTCTTTGTCCCACCCACTCTTCTTTTTCCTCCATCTTGTTTCTTCCTCCGCCCATACATTCCTCTTCATTTTTCTCTACTCTTCATATCCACACCCAACATCTCTGCTTCCAATTTTTCCTTTATTTTCATCACTCCTTGGCCACTTGAGTCGTTCTTTTGTTCTACTCTCCCTCCATCCAATTCTCCCCGTCCTTTGTACTGTAATTTTCTCTGTCCCTGCATTTCTTGACCACCCTCCTCTTCATTTGCTGTTCCACTTCTGTCATTCTCCGTCTCCCCTTTCTTTCTTTTCTCCATCCTTCCTTCTATGCATCCGTAAGGTGGTTTGTGCTTTAATAGTTTTTATGCTTGCAGAGTCTGCAGCTTTTCTTTCAGTTGCTCTCCCTCATCTCATTATCCCACATCACAATGTTTGGCCTGTTTCCCTGACCTTCTCCCTTCTCTGCTGTATAATCTGCTGTTCCTTACTCAAATCAACCCTGTCATTGTAGTCCTGCTGTTGTTTTTCGGTCGACAGCAACAAGGAGAAAGAAAACATGTTTAGGTTTTTTTTCCTCTTCCTCACAGCCAGAAAAAAAAATAAGACTTAGTTCAAACTTTACCATGATTTATTTTGTGAGGGATGAGAAGTAACCAACAAAATGAAAATGGCATGAGCTTCATCCATTCAATCCATTCATTTGATGCAGCTCAAAAAATGCAACAGCACAAAAATATATTAGTTGAAGTGTTTTCTTAAATTTGAATTTGAAATCAAACACAATTTTTATTTCTATACTTCCATGTGGGGCTGCTAAAATTAGTTTATTAATTATTAACTACGTTGATAACCAGTTGGAGGTTTTTAAATCAGGAAAAACAATTTCTCAAAAAACAAGTTTTTCAGCTTCTTCAATTTCTTAATATTTTCCGTCTGTTTCTTTGCTAAATATAACAAAGAAATCATTAAAAAGGAATAATTTTTTTGTGGACAAAGGTCTTGGGAAACACCAACTGCAACTTTTTGGCTTCAACTGGATGGAAGAGGATACTAAATGGTGAAATAAATGAATGGAAAAGAGCCATTAGGTAAATTAATGCGAAAATGGGTAAGTGAAGAAAAAATACAAAAGGAAAATGATGCATTATGAGTGTAATTAAAGAAATACAATTCAATACTGAAAGGGATGTCACAGCAGAGAACATCACATGAGGATGTGTACATCTTAAAGTCATAAAGATCAATGCATTGTAGATAGAATCTGTAGGAGGCATTAAACCGAGATCTAAAGCACAAATCAAAGCTCCTATGACTGTAAACACCAACATCTTTTAAATAGTAGCATCCTCAGTGCAGCAGATTTATTTGATTTATTTATGATTCAACCCTGAAGAAAATTTGGTCTTAAAAATGAATTCATTGCACCGTTTGCCATTTTAATTAGTGCATTTATGGAAAAACTTTTGAAAAATATAAAATGACTAAGAAAATCATCATGTGGAAGCTATGAGAGTGTGAGTGGGCCACTACTAGCCTACAGATGTCCAACTGGACACAAACTTTGGTTGGCGGCCAAACACTGTCAGATGGCTATGGCAAGATAGGGAAATTTATGCCAAGTCTTGTATTACCAGTGTCATTTTGTGTGGCACACAGTGTGACTGCTTTCAAAAAATCTAAAACATTCTGGCATTAAGAAACTTGGGGAAAACCCCAAAGAGAAAGATGATGAAAGAGACTAAAAACTAAACACAGTGAAGAACAAAGTGGAGGGTGGGGATGCAACACTGAGAAACAGGAAGAGGGACACAAAGGAGACAGTGATCAAGGAGAAGACATGAACAGGAAGATAAAAAAAGGCACATTGGGAGAAGACAAAAGAGATACGAGTCGCACACAGAGAGAGAGAGAGAGAAAGTGGGGCAAAGATCATTGAGATGAGCAAAGAAAATGGTGTGAACAAACAGAGAAGGTGGCGAGGACATCACAGAAAGATGTGGAAGCAGGAAGAGTAAAGGTACGGAGGGATTGAGTAAACATAATCCATCACTGCTGCTCTGTTTTGACTCTAAAAGCAAAACCTTCCTCTGAATGATGATTTCAAACTCTCCTCCATTTCTCTCTGATTAAGTGAATCTTGCCCTCATTTCCTCTTCTTTTGTCTATTGGCATATCTGCAGTCTCATTCCTTGCCTCAATATTTCCCTCTCCCGTCTCTATCATTATTTGTCTTGTTTCCTGGAGTGTTTTTTTTCATCTTCCCTTATTTTCCTTTAGCTGTCTTTGTCTTATAATCACTGACACACTCAGTTAAAGACAAAACCTGGTCTGATGAGGTTTTCTGTCCGCTCATCTCATCCATGCCTGTTTTCTCAACGACAGTTGTGTTGGAAAGTAGCACCTTATTATTCAGTCTCGCTATAATAGGTATTTAAAGGTCTGAAAATCCAAGATCAACCAATCAAGTTTTCAAACTGACTTTCTGATTAATAACCTGCAGTTTTTTTCTAAATCTTTATAAAGAGCATGTTTATGTTAATCAATTAAAATTAAGTGGCTTGGATCCAGTAATATAAAAAAAAACTGGGGGTGGGTCAAATATTGATTTTAATGATATTCTGTCGTCCTTCCTCATGGAAAGCAATAATACATACGCCAGGACAAACACTGATATTTTAATTAATAAATTAAGCCACTCTAACGTAAATATTCCCTGATAGTTTTACTTACCAGGCATCATTACTTCCTGTCTCCTTATGCTCAAATGAATGAGGGACACTTGGGTGGAAGTAACTTGGCTGAAGAAGAGGGAGTTTACATCGGAATAAAGGTGGTGAAAGCTACGTTAAGATATGCTCCATCTTCATCCACCTCCATCATTCAATCCATAGACTTTATACACTTTGTTTGAAGTCTACATAGACTTTATACACTTTGTTCTCTGTGTCGTGAATAAAGAAATCCTTCATTTTTAGCTTTCAACATTTTATTTTCTTCAGTTAAACAGATATCATGATTTATGGCTATATAATTGTTTTGCAATGCATTGATTATTGCAGAATAGTTGTATCGTGATATTATTGGCATCATGGACCATGTATCGCAAGTCCTCCCTCCCCTCTCCGTTCCCCCACAAAAACATCTAACATACAATTAGGGCTGCAACAAATAATCAACTGTTAAAACTAAATTCAATGAATCAGTTTGATGTATTTTCAAGCTCTGCGATTATGACTTCTTAAATGTGAATATTTTCTGTTTTCTTTGCCAGTCTGGCATCTCACTCTTTGTTTTCTGAGAGGATGTCGTCAGTTGGGTTTCCATCAACTCTGATATCACAATTTTCTTGCATTTAATGGATACTATTAATTGAGGAAAAATAATGAATCAATAATGAAAATATGGTTAGCTGAAGTCCTACATCTACCCCCCCCCCCAAAAAAAAAAAAAAAGATGCCGACTGACTGTGAAAATGTCAACCTAGATCTGCTTTAATGACTTAAAGTTAAGGAAAGAAAGGGCACTTCATATTCATGCTTTCACTCATAATTCACCCCCAGGGGAAAGCTACTAGTTGAATGGAGCAGTTGAGAAGTTAAGTGCCTTGCTCAAAGATGCATCCCGAGGGAATGAGCCATTCATCATCTTCATGGTGCACTCCCATCACTTCCTGACACTCTCCCACTCATCCTCACCATTCCATTGGAAGGATTTCCCCACCTTTTCCTCCACTCCCTCCGTCACTGTCTCTCCCCTGAGGCCTCTCCCTCTTTTCATACCACCCACAACTTCTATTTTCACTAGAATGGGCTCAGATGAATGAGGGTGGGGAGGTGGTTTTGGGTGAGGAAATTGCCATTAAGTCTAACACAGAGTTTTTGTTAATAAAGCACTTTGTGTTGTCACTCAACAATTTACATCTTTGTGAAATAAGTTGAGAAAATGAAAGTTCAATGCAGTACAGCTTTGCAAATTAAGTATTTTTTCTGCAAATTTCCAAATATATATTATAATGAAGACCAAAAAGAAGAAAATGCCAAAGCCTTTGTCATTATTTATATCCATTTTAATTAAGACAAGTTTTAATTAAGACAATGGAAATTGCTCAAATTTGTTGTTTCTAATTAGGATTTTATTTGATTTACCTGAACATTAGTTAGCAATAACATATCGGCAACTTTAATTATGTTAATGTTAAGCATTAAACCTAAGATTGTTGAGTAAAACATTGGACCATAACATGGATGAGCTCCACTTTCCTCATTCCACTGCTCAGCAAAGGACAGGTATGTGGGGCTGCAGAGGGCAAAAGCTCACAGAGACTGGACAGATTAAACCTGGAAAAACAGCCTGGTTTGATTATCCTTGATTTCTGCTGAGGCTACAGATGGTAGGGACAGAATTTTTCATCAACAACATGAATTCATGGCCCCAATCGTCCTTGTGTCAACAGTCCAGGCTGGTTGTTGTGGTGTAATGATGTGGGGAATGTTTTCTTGGCACACTCTGGGCCCTCAATCCTCGGTGAACCCCACAGCCTCTGTGACTATTGTTGCTGACCATGTTTATCCCTTCTATCTTCTAATGTGTTATCATGCTTGAAGAGGCCATTTCAAACCAGTTTCACAAATATTTCAGAATGTGTGGTCAGAACTTCAGTGACTAGACCTAAATCCAGTAAAATACTTTTGAGATGTGGTCAAACAGAAAAAAAGACAACATGAATGTGAGGAAATAATGTGATGAGATGATGTCAAAGTGTGGCTCAGGCCACATTTTTCTGTATGAACCCGACCCAAACCTAAGTCAGACAATTTTTGTCCGAGTCTGTTAAATAACTGATCAAGCTAAAGTATGCTGAACCTTACTTTGACTGTAAGTGCAGGTGATTTGTTAACCTTTATTTATGATTTTAGCAAAAGACAAAAGTTATTGTTACATCCAGGAGGAAGCGCTAACCTTTAATACTAACCACTTAAACCTGTATAAACTGGTTTTATTCTTGAAAAATGTGTTATTTCAAAAATGCATAAATGTTCTTTGTATTTTCTGAATGTATTGAAGTAAAGGCATAAATTAACAAATCTAAGGCCTTTGCACAGTGCTGAAATCCAAGTACTGTGGTTTATTTTAGTCGCTGTGTAGGAAAAGGACGCCATCCACTATGGATGGCTTCAGTAGTCTCTGTGTTGCTTTCAAAGAGCTGTCGTAAATAGCGACCACCAGTTCTGTCCAGAAACACTGGAACTATTCCTTATTTTTACTTGTATATATCTATTCATTAAACGTTTATAAAGTATTATCAATAAAGCAATTAAAAATAAACATGCCATTTAATTCACCCTATTTAACTCAATGTTTTACTCGGGTCAAGTAACCATGCTACAGTAAGTTGTCAAAAATGCTTTCAAAAAGAAATTGTGTAATCCATGCTAAGGCAAAATTACACTATTTAAGAATAAAGACTGAATCTACTTGTTATGTGAGTTTCCTAATAAAGTGCTCAGAGAGTTAATTTGCCATCAGCAATTATTCTTTAAAGCATAAAATGTATAGTAGAATTGGTGACAAACAATATAATTGGTCATGTGACACACAGCGACAGCCATTTTTTACTCCATTTCCATTTAAATGAATATGTTTCAAATTCAATCCTAGTGTAAGTCAGTTAATATCATAAAGATGGCCAACATTTAAAAGCCATAAATATTTATTCCTATAATCATGTGGATAACCGTGCTTACACTTTAAACTGCACAGCGCCCCCTCCTGATATTAAGGAGTTGATGCAGAGTAGGGAGTTGCCCTCAGTCCTAATGAGGTCATTAAGAAAGCTGCTGCTTCTGCTGAAAATTATCTGCCATATTGTTGCCCTGGACACGACTTATGTCAGTATTGGGTTTTATCAACCTGACATTTTCTGTATATCTGTTATTTGATGTGTAGTCGCTGCGTTTATATTAATCTGGTGACTCTAATAGAGAGTTTCTTAGCTACAGCTTTGAAGCTGCCTGCTTTGCCCTGCATGTCAGTATTTTCATAAGTTTTCAGATTCTAATTGCTTTTTCTATCTTGTTACAGTTTTAAAGTGTTTGAAGTGGATCTTCAATAAACACTAGAAACTTTATGCCTTGTGATAATTGGAGGATTTCTCCCTGTTAACTAGCTATCTCACTTTGTCTATGGAACAGTCATTGCGAGGGCAGTAAAACATTTATAGCATATAAGAATATACAGGGTGTAAAAACAATAAAACTGGACGCACAACATTATTAACTACATTTAAGTTAAGTATATCTGTGTAAAGAGGAAAATTCTGTGGTTGTGGGTGGAAGCTTTCAGTGATATTTTAACAACTTTTGGGCAACTTTTTGAG
Organism: Brachirus orientalis; assembly: GCA_016785285.1. Lineage (NCBI taxonomy): Eukaryota > Metazoa > Chordata > Actinopteri > Pleuronectiformes > Soleidae > Brachirus > Brachirus orientalis. The sequence continues at coordinate 1,149,028 of JAFBJR010019393.1, read as the reverse complement.
TAGCTTTAATTTAAAAAGGTGTGGTGCACCTCTATAAAAGCTGCAAATAAAGGAAAATGACACAGCCCTCTCAGAAACAGACCACTGATTGATGCTGTTGTTTGTTTGGTGCATGACTCTTGTGATTTAAAGGTGCACTATGGGGCTTTTTCAATGTTTTAATGTGGAGAATAAACTAACAAGGACATAGATCAGACTTCACAGAGCCGATACTAAAAATCAGTGGATGTGTTTTCAGGCAGTATTATAAAACAAAATATCTGACAACAAAAAAAAAAAAAGAGGTGTGCTCATTTGTCGCTCAGTGTTTCCCAAGACCATATAAAAAATGTGTTAGGGAGGAAGCACCATGTGGATGCTGAAGTGAGCTTATTTTTGATGTATTTGTTTCCATTATAGAGGAAGCACTTTTTGGCAAGGCATGAAAGGCAGGGATGATGGAAGGACAGACTATAGGAATGAAAGAGGGAATAGAAAAATATTACATGGTTGGATTCAGCTTTTACCCAGTGACTTAACAAGATCTGCAATCTGCCTGGGGACAGAGCATTAAGTAGAGAGGAGAAAGGATGAGGGGAGTTGTGCTGCATCCCATTTTAATTGAAGTGGAAGAGAAGTCACCCCCAAATTCACAAAGTTGGAAATAAAAATATATCTCGGACTAGCTATTGTTAGAAAATACCGTTCTATGACAACACTCTACATGGTATTTTGCACACACAAACAACGTAGAAACATGTCCACGGTTAGAAATCAGAGAACACTATGTGTATGACTGATTTACTGTGAAACAAACACAACAGAAGTGCTACTAATTGTAAAAGCAGCCATCCAAGGTTGTGCTGAGTTTCCAAGTTGGAAATCTGAGTTCAGACCTCAAAACAAACTTACTTCCTGTCCAGAGAGGTAGTAGGCGGCCAGAAGTCCTCCTATGAAACGAATGTTGACCTCAAACACGGACACCTCGGCATTCTGGGAAAACAAGAGAGCACATGTTTAAAAATTGAGATTTGGGAGTAAATCCTTTTTGACTATAGGGCTGTACGAAATGGCCAAAGGGGAGTTGACAGCAGAAAGGCAGTTAAAAATGTTCTACAGCTACTGAAAACAGTTAGACTCCAGCCTGCCAGCAAGTTGATTTCGCTCTGCAGACACCTCTGGTAAGGACCAGCCAACTTCAGGATCTCCTGAAATAGGGAACCAATCAAAAACCTGTGGCAAGCCTAACACAATGTCAACGATCCAACATAACGACCACCGAAGAGAAGCTGTCATTCAATCAGGCTGTGGCTTCCATTTTAAGAGACTTTCTCCATTAAGCTCCCCCCAAACAAAAGCCATTAGACAACATAACACAATTGCCATCGCTCCCAAAAAAAACTTAAAGCATGCTTGTTGCCCCATGTCACTGGTCTGATTGGTTGTAGGTCTGTCCAATTGCGCACAAAGACATTTGCATCTTTATCTGTTGGTCACACCTCTTGAAAGTGGGAGGTGACTAAACCTTTTCCAGACATATTCATTCTTTCATTCTCAAATGAGAGATTCAGTCTGGTGTTAGACAGGCTAGAAAACTTGAAAAAGTCAAATATTTACCACAAGTCCATTATCAGTGGAAAAATACATCAAGGTCTATGCATATTTATTTGATTAAATTAGCTCAAGGTAGTCTCCCTGGCTGTTATTTTACTTGAGATGTTAATAAGAGAAGGGAGTCAACATGCTTGTTTACACTGCAATTTTGTTGTTTGCAAAGTTCAGCTTAATTGGAGGGAACTCTTAAGGAAATCTCATTTTCCACTCTTAAAATAGCCCAACAGATAATCACCCCGTTTCCAGCCTTACAGCTTCTCCAGACACCACAGCAGCCTAGAATTAGCATGTGAACTGTGAGCACCTGGTGGTAAAAATACTTCTCAACTACCCCATTTAAGTTCTTCATGTGAAATTAGGGCATTTTGTCTGTGACTGACAGCTTCCCCGATGCCAAGATAATGCTGAAGCAATGTTATTCAAATGCACTCTATGCAGTTCACCATATTTAAAAAACTTAAATGCAAGCCAGCTCTGATATTTTCACAGAGGAAATAAAAATGTTTAAGAGATTAGGGCTTTAACTGTGAATCACTGAAAGGAAGTCGGAGTGACCTCGATATAAAGTAAAGGCTCTCAGTAGGACACAGACTGAGACATTTTGTCTGGAACTTAAAAATGTGGCTTTAAAGGTTAGAAATAATGTTCAGCATTGCAGCTTGTGATTTGATTTGCTCTCTCTTTATTACAGCATAAGGTAACTATTGTCTTTACTGCGGATCATGTGTCAACAAATATTCATAGACCATTTGAAAGTGATGTCCTCTTGTATTGACCCAACTACCCAGTTATTATAGGACTGTGGCCCCTTTTGTCCAGATCATAAATTGTCCTACTAATGCTGATGGGCCTTTGCAAATACAATTACAGACGAGGGCAAATCTTGGCATATCAATTTCCACAAAATTTCACTGTAAAGTTTTACCTTCTGACAATGATGATGGCATTATGTCCGAACATAGAGAAGTTTAAACATATGACAAGTGAAGCTTTTCATCCAACATCAAACCTCCTATGTCGTGATCAGTGTATCATTTGTAGTTGTCTGAACAGAATCAGAGAATCAGACTTCACACCTGCATTGTCGCACACAAATCTAGAGATGCGTGATATTTTCAGCATGATAATCAGCCAACATTGTCTTTAAAATGTGTTATCAGACATCGGCAAACATGGTGAGATCCCTGAAATGACTAATGAATAAAACACTAGGCTGAATAGGCTGCTTCCTCCTCGACTTTCATGCTAGTGACCTCTACAATTATTGTTTATTTATTTTGCACAATAAAGAAAACATAAAAGCAAAATATTAAGTTAATTACACTAAATAGGAGAATAAAAGGCTAAATGACCTCTTTTGTTTGGGTGCAGGGAAACACACAAACATAATATATCTTAAGATACCTTGGTTACCTTGATATATAACTATATAAACTATATACGTATAAAATCCCAATATCTTGCATCCTAAAATTAATCCCTTTTTCTGCCTTTTACTCTTGTGTCAGCAAAGACAGTGAGAGCTTAGCAGCAGCCACAATTAGCCTGGAGTTAAAGAGGTTTTGCATGTTGTCAGAACGTGTGATAATGTTCTATTCTTACTTAAAATGGCTCCCCCGCCCTCTAAGATCCCATGTGTGCAGTTGTGAAGAGTCGATTACCGACTGGAAGAGGAATGAGGTGCGCAATGCTTCTCATCTCAACTTTCCATTGGTGTTATTTTCTTCTTGACAAGATCACACACCGTCCAACAAGTATTTCTCATCCTGCTCTTTTCTGTAGCATCCATCTAGTCAGCCTCACTTGATAGACATATACCACTGTAGTTTAAGGGGCACAAACCGCATTGAGCAAAAAAAAAAAAAAAAGACCTCAACTCTGCAAATACCTGCAGGAAAAGAATTGTGAAACCTAAATTCAATTGGCTGTTTTGATGTAAAGCTATAAAAGAGAAGAGCAGGGTCAAGTCATTTTCTTACATTTATCATAAAATGGGAAGAGCTTGAAAAATATAGCTCATCTCTTCAAAAGAGAAGAAATTACAGTTTTCCTGTCTGACCAAAAAATATAGTTTTGCATGGGCAATTAAAAAAAAATCATAAAAAAGGAGCTCTCACTCCTGTGTAATTAAATCCAATTAATCAAACCAGACTGCAAAGAACCCTTAGACAGGTGGCATTAATTTATCTCCCCACCTCTGCTACATCATCTCTGATAAAATTTAACCAGCGTTATTAATGCATCAGTTAACGGAGTCCATTAATTTGGTGGATCCTTGAGCCCGGAGGTGGATGCAGACCTCATGCCGGCACATTCATCATCGGAGGGCACGCTGCTGCAGTGCGGGGGCGCCATCAGGACACTGGAGACTCAAACAATGACTCACTGCTTGGCTCGACCTGACATGGCAACTGTTCAATCATTCATTAGTGCTGGAGTGAGCTGCTGGTGGTGACAGGTGGGTGGCTGAATTAAAAGGTGCAATACACACAATAAAATGTGCATACCATGAAATTCTGTTTTACAACCAGGGATATTGGGCAGAACACGTTTCTGTTAAAAAATATCAAGTAAAATCAAATTCCTTAAAACCATATTTTCCCCACCCACAAACAAAAATGTGTCTATTTCGTATTACGCCAATTATTAGTCATGCGAGTTTAATCATTTTTGCACTGCCCTTCTGTGATGTCTCCCATCATCTCATGCCAATGGAGCGAAAAGCTAAGCTAAGAAGTGAGTCTGCAGATTAGGATTAGTTATTTTTGCACACATACACACACTAGTTAGTGATAGTTAACTTGACCTCTGTATTTAACGCATTATTAAACACTAGTAGTGAACACACATGAGCCAGGTGGAGGAGTATGTATACTAGAGTATGTATAGAGTATGTATAATTACTTTAGATGGTTGTATATTCTTCAAGGCTGTGTATTGTGATTGAATTTAAGCTTATTCACATTTTAGTTTAAGAATGACAGCACTAAACCAGTTACATTGAGAGAAAGAGAATAAACCATGCAGGGCAAATAAATAAAACTATTATGGTGTCATTTATGATTTAAAAAAACAAGTAACTTTGGGTGAACTTTCCAACTATGAATGTCAAATCGTCTTTTAACGGGACAGAAAATGCTTACTGTGCTCATAAAGGCTCAATGTTCGTGGAACTTGCCCGCACACATACATGCACAGGAGAGTGATTACACTTGACTAAGAGTGATGTCTTTTAATCTCCTAAATGGAAATCCAGACTATGGCTTTATTGCAGGCTCAGAGGCCTGCTACAGATGCAACCTATGGGTTTAGCAAGTCTTTGATTTTCAAAAGGGCCAAGTTTAATAACACTTTTGCTGCCGATTACATTCCCAGGCCTCTGCAGGCCTGGAATGTATCACATCCTACGAGCTGGGGAATTACCTATTTTTTAAAAAGGCCTGAGCAAAACCCAGAGTGATGCCACAGCCATTTTGCTAAGACTGAGCTTAAATTAGCATATACTATTATAAATGTTACACTAACAAGAAGCAGATGCGTTGATTCTTTGTCTCAAGACTTATTTTCACCTCTTTCCTTCTCTTCGCTCTAATCCCATCTGTCTGTTCCCCACTCACTCCTGCTTCTGCTTCCTAATACTTCACAAGCACATTTTTCTCATTGTCTCATATTACCATCATTGTAATTGCATTTGTTATATAATTCTTCACCTTTTCAATAAGACACAAATCCCACGCCGTCTGTTTCCTGAGCAGGTTTTTATTACGAAACCTTCTCCTGCAGGCATTTCAATGTCACTCTGTGCTTAAATACATATTTTCTCTTGCCCATCACTTAGACTTATAGTTAATGAATCCAAATATTGACAGTGTCAGGTGAATGTATTTGCTGTGTTTCCTAACTGCAATACATTACAATGATAACCCTGACCCGGCATGAACCGAAATGTTTATCTTGTCCTGTCCCTCTTTGGCTACATTCAGATTACCAGACTAAAGTTACTTGCATCAGATTTTTTTCAAGGGTTGTGTAGACACAGAATCAAATCATAAACTCTGACTTTCAAATCAGATTTGTATCACTTCTAGCTGTATAAACTTTAAAAAATACTTGTCTTTAACACTGGACTGATAAAATGACTGCAACTCTTTGGAAACCAACCCATTCCCTTACTATTTAACACTTATCTTTTTCAGATGTTTTATTTATGGAGCTTTCAACTACCTGAATTAATAGTGCTAATGAGAACAGTTGAAATATCTTATCCTTAAAAAATATGTCATGAGGTTTCCTCTGACTTGTGTTTGCAGTATGTGTTTCCCTCTTGTCCTAATTATTTTTCTATTTTTAGTCATAATTATTTACACATGTATGAGTTTGTGTTTGCAAATGAATGTCTTTATGTAGGTATGTATGTTTGACTGTGTGAAACTGTTGTGTTTATATTGAAAATGCCAAAAAAAGTGACTTTTCTGTATCCGGTCCTCGTACATATATACAGTATTTATCCAATGTGTGGCGAAGCAACATAAGTTTAAATTGTTAGATTAAACTGCATGTGGCTTTGAGTCAATATCCATAATCTTCAAAAAATGAAGCTAAATCTCATGCAAAAATCTGCTATGATAACTTCCATTTCCGGTTCCCCGGTATGAGAGGATCAATCAAGGTAAATATGATTTTATTCTACCAATCCCTCTTCAGTACAGCAAAGTCTTGTGATGTTGTTCTTGATGAATCATGCAAAAAAGGCATTTAAGGAATATGAGCCGTTTCAGCGGACATTCACTTTCAGATTATGAATTGTGAACCTTCAAATCTGATCCATAATAAATCCAATTTGAATCCAAATGTAGCCTGTAATCTGAATGTAGCCTTTGACTGCGTTATTCATACTTTGTCCTTTTTCATTGGGGATGAAACTGTATGTTTATTTTTCTGTCGTTATATTCAGTGCGGGATGTTCGGTGCAGTTTGAAATGAACATAGAAATGAACATAGAAGAAGAAAACAAAATCCATAATTTATTGTGCAGTTACGTGGAGTTTGCCTTTGGATTACGGTGCAAACTGATTGGCACAACTAGAGAACGGTTACCACAATCTATGGCTGCAGATTGGGCTGGATTCAGAGAGAATTAAAAAAAAAAATGTGTTGGGTCAGGTCGGGGGCAGTCAAGTTGGATGGACTAGCCCACTTGACCAGCATCGAGCTTCTCTTGATGGTAGCTACATCATGTTCATTGTAAAGACATGCTGTTCATACTTCATGGTTTGTGTTACATTTTAGACAGAACAAAGTTGAAGCCTACAGTCGACTCAGGTTGGGTTCATATCAAAAAACCAAATAATAATAATAAAGTTACTTTGCTTTTGGAAAAGTCTTAAAACATGATTAGAACTTAATACAAATTCTTCAGCACTGCATCAAATGTCACATTCCTTCCAGGTCATGAAGCAGTAAAATCTAAACCTTCCTAATTCAAATGGAGAAATGCCAACAGCTGTTAAAGCAAATCCCAATGTCTCAGAATTACTGACAGATAGAGGGTACTAAAAGGAATTAGCCAAAATGTATTACATGTAATCCATTCTATTCATCCAAACCCCGTCTCCTCAATGTGATTGGTCTTTTCTCTGTGACTTTCTCTCACCCTCATGCCTCTTCTTCTTTTATGCGCCTTGTTGTCCAGCCAATTTATCTCCCCTCCTCTTCCAATCAGTCAAAGCCTTTCTGTTTCTCTCATCCCTCTTTTTCTTTTTCAATACCATTTCTTACCTCTCTCCCCTCCATCTGCTGCTAAACCACAGTTATCCTGGGGTTAATTATCCCTCCAAGAGTCAGATAGTTGGATTCCCTTCTGCCTGCCTGCTAGCTGCCCTGTTATTGCTAACAGGGACTAACAAGCTTGGATGGCATAAATTGGTGCAAGCAGAGGCAAAGGAAATAAAAAACAAAAAAGACAAGAGCCAAGAGAATTCATACCTGGAAAAATATGTGTCAAATTAGAATGCAGAGCAGAAAAGAACAAAAGAAGAAAGGGGAAGGATACTTTAAAGTGTAACTAAACCCCTAAACCGCTTTTTCTTCAGGTGAAAAAAAACTGGGTATAGTTTTATTATTTACTGATCCAGGTGCAAATCTTTACAGTCTAGTGGTGGGCTGCAATGATTATTAATTTTTTAATCAATTATCAGTTTGAGGGCTTCCTGGTTTCTTTGCACCATGTGACAAAGAAATCATTAAAAGTAAATAACTTTGGTGTGTGGACGAAACAAGACATTTAAGAACATCATCATTTAGAGGTTTGGGAAACACCAATGTTTTTGTATGCTTTTGTACATTTTATGGACCAACGAAGTACTCGAGAAAGTTATCAACAAATAATCATTAGTTGAAGCCCTAATTTCACGTTAATTATCGGAATTGGAACACATATGATAAAAATCTATGAACCTACCAGGGCTGCAACTTACGACTATTTTGAAAGTAAACTAGTCATTGATTAGTGAAACAGTTAGTCAGATAACAAATCACGCAATTAATCTTTGGCTACCAGCTTTTCAATTTACCTTAAGGTTGTTTGTGACGTGCTAATTAACAATAAAGAAAATAAAATTACTTAATTCAAAAAATATTTATTCTAGTAAACATTGCTGTTTACAGGAGAACAGAAGAGGGAATGCTCGCTATATGACGTGTGGAGGGATAAAGGACAGAAAAGTGTTGATCAATGTGAATGAATGTGAGCGACAGGAAAGACTAGAACTTTGTAAAAGGCATTCTGAAGACAAAAAAAGGTTGATAGTGGAAGTGATGAGGGCAGGAAGTGAATGAATGGCAAACAAGAAGACAGAGAGAAGATTTTATCGAGGGGAAAATAGAAAGGGATGAAAGTAAAATGAGCTATTATACTGGAAAGAGGAAAAGCTGGGTAAGAAGTGATCGACATGGCAGATGATAGATGGACAGACAAAAACTGTTGCTTGTTAAATGTAATGAAAAAGGAAAAGATTGAGGGGAATAAAGTGCTCTCTTCCACCAACTACACAAGGGTTATAAAGGAAAAAAAGAATGAAGGAGTCACATTAAATAGGGAAATAGGGAAATGTGTGTCTCACATTGGGAAACGTCTCAGGCATGACCTCAAAGCGCATCAGTGTCCCCCTATATAGGCGTCTGACACTGTGCTGCTCACCTCGCTAAGTGGCAAGAAGAGTGGTCTGGTGAGACACTCACTCATGCTACTAAGGGAACTGGAGTTACGTAAGTAACCTAAAGTTCTCTTTCATAGCATTCGTTTTGTGTCTCACATTGGGAAATACTGACTTCTGGATTGCTGATCAGAAGTTCAGAAGGGCCATCTGATCCAGGATAAGCCTTAATGAGGCATAACCGTACTAAGCACCTCATGAGCTAGAGAAGGGGCTGTAACATCCAGCCTGTAAACAGGACTTTGGCAGTTTGATCTGGACTTCGGGCCAGTGGATATGAGCTTGGCAGGGACGCGTTTACACACGTCATGCAGGTCTAAATTCAACATAAGGGAGAGCAAGGAGTGGTCGCCTGCCTGACCCACCTTTGAAACCTGGGATTTTGCAGCCCAACCAGACATAGCCAGTGAACAGTCTTTGTCATCATCATGAGGACATCGTGCTCCGACCCATCGTCCGTGTCAACATCCACTATTCCTTCCAGACACAGTGGTGGGCTCGCTGCGGCCCCATAGTCAGTTAACTCAATGGGGCAATGGGTCAAGGAGGTCGAGCTGGTCACTCCAACTCGGTCCCGCTTCAATTTCGGTGAACTCCATTGACTCCTGAGTCGCTGCGGTGGACGCCATTAACGAGTCGCTGCTGGGCAGATTCGTTAAATGAACGGTGACATAGCACTTTGAGAGAGAGACGGCCACAGTGTGTGCACGGACACGGTCCATGGACTCTTCCATGGACTCAAGCACAGCCTGGGCATGCTTCAGGCCAAGACACATCACACACAGTTGGTAAGTATTCAAGCTTGATATTTTACACACAAGGGCAGGCTCACGCCTGTGATGTCTCCTCTGCTTTGGTGCGTTCATCAGCGGCACCTATGGTCACTAGCAGGGTTTATTAGCCGTGGGTTAGCTAACCAGGCGATTTTGCTAACCCACTGTTGTAAAGGGTGAGTATTGCTACTTTGTTGTGTTAGCCGGTGAGGATAACGTTTATGTACACTATGTAGTATTTCTACTGCAATGTGGTATTGCTACCGTTGGTTAACTGGGCTGAGTATTGCTAATCTCTACAGTTAATGGCTCAAACTACTGTTTGGTGACAGTTAGAATGAGCTGTGGCTCTAGTGCAACCGAACCGCCAGAGGACGTCAATCAAGGTTCCACTCGTGTCTGTGGACTCTTAAGTTAGGTCTCAGATAGGCAGTTGGCACAAGAGCAGTTTGGAACTTCTGCTCGAAGCAAAAAAGAGGTTTTTGAATAACAAGCAGAACAGTGTCAGACGCCTGTTTAGGGGGAGCGTCCCCACCCTTTGTGACACTGATGCACATTGCTCCAGTCAATCCTGGCCGGCAGAATGCAATAGGAGCATCTGATGACGTCACCCTGAGGCGTTTCCCAATGTGAGACACGAAACAAATGCTCTAAAAGAGAACAAAAAAAGGATGACGGTGTGAGTATGCAGGAGGAATTATATAATAAATAAATACCAAAAGAAGGACGAGGGCAGATGGACATGTTTGGCGGGTGAAAAGGGGGGAAAGGAAGCTGGTAATGGGAGAGGATGGAAATAAATGAGCAGAGCTGCAGATGTGATGGACAAGAAAGGAGGTTGTTAAAGGAAAAGGGTGAGAAAAGAGCAAAGGAATGAAAATAGAAATGGACAGAAAAAGACGATTATGAAAATTGACAAGGCACTTACCACCAAATGAAGCTCTGAAATTAGTCCCTAAATATTATTATTAGACTAAAGTTGTTAGCGTCACTGTTATTTTCTGCTTGATAGTCTATTAAATCCAATCCTGTTGAGTCACACCAAGTACTGAACATGAATAAAACATGAATATAGTCAGTGATGGTCAGACGGAAGGACATAGACTAGGAGAAATTAAACGGTTAAAAACAAAAACTTGCACTTTACAGTTTAATGTACGTGGTTGATTTTCATATCAAAGCCAAAGCATGCACAATAAGTTACGCGTGGTGAAATTTTCATTATCAAGGTAATTGTCAATGGGGAAAATTGTTGGTATTATTATTAGGACTTATTTACTTGGGTCTTACTGTTGGTACTAAAGGTCTGTAATAGACTGGGGGGAAAAAGGCGTTAAAGTAAGTGGCTTCCTTTGACTGGATCAATTTACAAAATTATATGAAACTGGAGGATCTGGTCTCATTTAACCCTGATATGCCAATACAGTGGGAATGCTTGGGCTGATAACCAATACCAATATATATAAACGTCCTTCCTTTAATCCAACTGCAGAGGTCACTTAGTTTCTCCTGTAGTGAAATTAACATTTTTCATACTCATGTCAGCACTCACAGCAGACATAGATATCAAATTTCTTCAAGGTGGAAAACAAATCAGCTTAAAGAATAGCCAGTATAGAAGTCAAGAAGGTGAAAGCCTATTAAGTCTACTGTTTTAGTCATTAGTCAACGAGGCAGAACTTGGCTTGTCAGCCAAACCGATGTTGGCCAATATTGCTTAATCATAATAATATTGTAAATCACAATTATTTTGTTTAAGGTAACTGTAACATGTTCCCAAGCCTAACTCAACACACACTGTCTGGGTCAAAGGTTTAACACCTGCATGTTATGTAAGGTCCAATGGAGGTGGAGGTCATGTAGAAGGAAGAACCTGTCAAGAAACCTTCCCCAGATTAAATCAAAGAAGCATTAGATCATGTTTCTGTTACGCCATTGTTTTAAATTAAATTGAATACTCGGCTCATTAATCCTCCAGGACCCCATCGGAAAAGGTACAGCGTTAAAGTAAATGGCAGATTTAAAGGCTTGGCTGTTGATCAAAGTAGAGAAGAAGTTGTGATTTTTAATTGCTTAAGCGTTTATTTGATTTTTGGTCCAACACTCAGCAGACCCAGTGGTCCAAGGTCAGCACAGCAGATTCACTGCCCTTGAAATTTAAACATGAGCGCTTTTTCCTCTCATTTTGAGTGTGTGTGCGGTTCATCAGTCTTTTGTTCGAGGTTAAGTTGGTCTATTGTCTCTGTTTGGAGGAGTTGTCATGGTTCTCTGTCTGCGAGATGAGTAAAGTCTGTAAACTTTGTTTTAATTGTCTGAAAAAGAAAGTTGGGGTAGCTTAATTATAACTGAAATTTAATAGTTTGTTCAGAGTGGGACAACTCTTCAAATCTGTGATGACATGTTTATAAAATGAAAGAATGTACTCACCACACCGAAGTCCAGGTTCTGTTCGATCCACTCCTGGCCTTCCTTGAACTCCTCATGCAGACCCATGATGTAGAGAGTGTCCAAAGCATCCACGATGGACGCTCCGAGTTGGGAATTACCTGCAAAAGACACATTACAATATCAGGAGAAAAATCTGATTAATTTGTTTTTAAATCGTACACAAGCCAGTTTGCTGTATAGAAACTATAAAAATCTTGAGTCTACTGTATGGAGAGGAAACTAGGAAGTAGAAATAGGAAGTTAATCGGAAAACTTTTACTAAAATGTCTGCATATTCATCAAAAACAGAGCAGTGGAAATACAAAAATTCTTAGTAAGAGCTGTAACATGTACACAAAAATTGAGAGACTCAGGTTCAACCATGAACAGGGGTGCAATTATTGATATATGCTGATGCCAGATATCTTAATTTATTTAAAGTGGAACTATGCAGGATCTTGACCCTAATTTAAAAGCTTTTGTGATGGTTAAATGTCTCCACTGCTCCCTACAGTCTGTGAGCAGAAAATCAGCCTTGCAAGATCAGGGCCGTCGACCCGGAGTACTCAAAATCGGAAGGTTTTGCAGAGTCTTGGGTTTCCCGAGAAACACACATTGCTTCAAAGCACTACAAACACACACCCTAGGCTAGGGAGTGATAGCATTATTTCAGACGTTCATCATGACAGAGCAGAGACAACCATTGTTGGAGGAAGTGCGGAGGAGGAAACGGTTGTCTGACTGCGAGAGGGGACACACATGAGTAAACATCGAATAAATAAATCTATTTTTCAAATTGGGGAAAAACATGTGAAACGGATGCTGATCAGCACGGACACAAATCCACGGCTTGTGTTCGCCAGCTCCATTGAAAATAAATGCACATGGCTAGGGGAGAGGGAGGAAGAGGGAAGCATCAGTGGTGAGTTTTCAACAATACTGAGGATAAAGTAGACACAGGCTGCCTGGATGAATGGGTGTTAATGGAGGTGTCATAAAAATATGTACTCCAAAACTGCAGGGGGAGCTCTGTGAAGAAAAAGGCAAAAAAATAACCAGACTTGCGTAAGTTCCACTTTAATTTTAATTCACTACGTCTTTAAATTTGAAATATAAGGTAGTCTGACCAGAGTGCCTCAAATTTTCTTGACAATTTGACACACCAGCATCATTCCTTCATGACAGCTTGCAGTGGTGCCTGCTGGAGAAAGTATATAAGAATTTAACTCCTCTAAATCCTACACCTTTACCTTTTTAGGGGTATTTTGTTATTCAGTTGGACGTCTTGCAATACACTAACTTTACAGAACTGTTATCATGAGTCGGCCAACTCATGTATGGGTCACATTAATGCTCGATGGTGGGAAGAACGATGTAGCAGGAGATTTTTATGTCTCTGAAGTGGTGGTGACGTGATGTCAACCTTTGATAGGTGCACTTGTCTCACAAAAAACAGTGAGAACAACCTACTCCAAGAGTTCTGATTTGACCATGCAGTGTCTGGGTTGAATGCATAAACATGATTTCATTGGCTAGAGCCTACTGGTTTAATTGCATAAAGTTTTATTTTTAAATGTTATCTCTTTACTGGCTTTAAACTTTTTTCCTTTAAATGGGAGTACAGTATGGATGTGTTTTTTTTCTTCTTTGATTTATGGGTTTTCCTGTAGCAACATCTACAGCATATGTTTGGATCATTTTACAAACTTACTCTCCCCGTTCCCTGCTCTTATTCACAACATTTGTTTCCACCTCCTCTGTTGGGATGATTCATGAGGTTACGGCTGAGTAGAATATCACCTCTCTCTCCTTTTTTTGTCTAAATTCCCCAAACCTATTTCTCTCAGTGTCGCCACAGCTGGTGAGGTAGGAGCAGTGTGACTTTGCAGTGACAAGCAGTGAAAAATACTTGTGGATCCAACTCTGAAGAAGAATATTGTGGGCGAAAAGGTTGCAAATAGGAAGTGGGTGAAGGGGGTGAAAAAAAAAAACAACAACAATAGGACAGCATTGCAGTGCTGCTGTTTTAACCAACCTCTAATAAACAAACAAACTCATAAATAAAGATATTATGGTTGTGTTGTGCACCAAAGAAATAGAATGTTACTTACTGCCCCCTTAGGAAAGTTGCAATTCATCAAGCACTGTTGGTTTTATTCACTGTTGAATTTGCTGTGTTAATATTATTCATCAAACTACAGCTGAGGTCAGCAGCTGCAGCATTGGGGCTCTTATCTCCTAACAATGCACAAACATTAATGTTGTGTTTTTTAAAAAAATTGTTCATTACTTTGGCATCTATGGCGTAGAACCAAAAACAGTTACAGATGCTGCTTTTCAGATGCTTTAATATCGTGATCGTTCATTTAGGACGGTTTAGTTGGGTTGTGTCCTCCACTGTTAACGTTAAACAACTTCTTAATTACTTTAAAATGTGTGGAGCCTTTCTTGGCTGGATATTTTGAAACTGAACAGGTTTTTTTATGTTATATTTTGAATTATTACCAACAACGCTACAATAGAGTTGCCCTTTGTGGACATACTAATAACTAAATAAAAATGCATTCATGTAACTAATTTAGGGCCAAATATCCGTATGTAAAAATATATATTTTTAATGATGCCCCATGTTAAAGAGATCAAAATTTTATACAATTTGTAGCACTAGTTACGTGATAATCTCTTTCATAACCAAGAAAAATTGGTGTGGAAATAATATATTTTTAAATTAATCGAGACAGAATCCAATCAGTGAACTGTGTGACTAAGAATCAAACTGATTAAGGAAAACAGCAGCAACACGCAGGTAATGAATTTCAATATTAAACATCTACTGAGTTCTCATTAACATGTGAGTGAAAGTAAATGAGTTTGGGAGTTAAAAAACATTAGCCCATGTTGGGCTCACTTTGGCACAGATTTGTGCCATCTGGAGATCTGCTTGAGCATTTCTCAAATTAAAGTCTCTAAATTTTGATCTGCTCTATTTTATCTGCGAAAATGAAAAAATGTGTCGCAGCTACATATCTTTAAGTGTTAAGGAGTAACAGCAGATTCAAAAAAATGTCCTCATCAATATGTAAAACAATGCAGCAAGGTGTTCCAAGATCTCATCTGATCATCTCGATTCCTTCTCTGTTCCTCGCTCGCCGCATTTGGTCGAGTTTCAAGCTCATACATTATTAAAATATTTCCAGTGTTAAAAATTCCTCGTCTCTGCCCTTTAAATCCTTCCTCATTTCATATCAGCCACTCTGTCTGCCGCACGAACTCCCGAGCCTCGCCGCCTTTTCCTTCTTATCTATGACTCCATTCAAAGGAAGAGTGCCTGGCTTCATGCAGGAGCAGTGGCGTTATTAACATTACAGACAGAAAAAAATACACTGCGGCCAGGCAGACCCGGCTGATAGTGAGGCGCCCTGGCTGTCTGCCGGATCTTGACAGATTGGCCCCGACTGTTCGGGGAGCCGATCCCGTCTGCTGCAGCACATGACCCCACCCTTCTGTCACTTTAGTCACCCTCAGGTTCGCTTCAAGGCAGTCGCAGCAACGGGAGGCAAAGACGCCTGTCAAGAGGAAGAGAGAATATTCCTCAGATGTCAAGGATTTCCTCTTCCTGTGTTCATAATACACCTCACTGAGCAATCACCATTGCTGCTGGACATCAAATCAAACGCATTATTATTTTTTATGTAATCTAAAATGCCAGGAGGTTTAGCCCTAATTATTTTAGAAATCCCTCTCTCCCTCTCTTCTTTGCTAGTGGAACATAGTAGTGTAAGAGTGACACTACAGTCAAAAGACAAATTTTAAGTTCTCATGACATGGCTATGAGGCTTCTGCACATTTTAGTGATGAGACAATATGGGACACTATCACTCACTGTTAAAAGCACATAAAATAAGTTAATTGTGGTGGATTTTATATATTTTTTATTTATATTAGTTGCATCTTTCCTCCTGACTTACTATGATCTTATTAAATTTATTTTGCCCTTAAAAAATATGTATCCTATTTGCAGTGTTTCTGACCACTCTAAATGCAGACAGAAGGTTATGCTTGTTTATGTTTAAGAATCTAAAACCTGTGTTAAAAAGATATTTTTTCAGACATTGCTATAACATAATGAATCACAATTTGTTTGGTCAAGATAATCATGTTTTGAAAATTTTATATATCATCCAATGCATTTCCGGGTTACATGAGTTGTGAGGAAGTTATATGTTAGTGTTGTTATATTGATTGGCATTCAGAGTAGCCTATAGTGCCACTGTAGGTACAACACAGCATGACCACATTGGTAAAAAAGGAAGACGGACGGCTCTTTGTTACCTAGATCTGCAGCATTTACCAAAGAATAACCACAAATAACCTATTGTTATAGTGTCTGTAAGCTAGTTTATAAAAGTGACAGCTGTGGGCTCTTAGCGTGTGTCCTCATCTGCGGGTTACACTGTAAATAAAAATAAGCTCCGCTTGTTCCTGATCAAGGTGATAGACTAGTTTTGACCATCTGTTCTATGTTTAACACAGTGGGCTGCAATTTGAATTACAGGTCAACATAATGCCGTTCAAATTGAATATTTGAGATGAGAGGATGATGAGGAGCAAATTTCTGGATTGAGGACATACACGTTTGATCCGATCCACAATTCTGGGGAGCTGCTCAGAAGGAAGAGATTTGTACAAAGAAAAGCTCATCCCCATGATGGACCCGACACATATAAATGGTACGTCAGGTTGGGGGGGGGGGGGGCTTTCCAAGAGCCATGTCATGGAATCTTTAAAGCTCCAATGTGTAAGAATTTGTGACATCTAATGGGGATTGTAAAACACACAGAAGACTCTGTTTACCACCCCTGCCCTTCTGAAGATCCTCAGTGAACTACAGCGGCCTTCACCTACCACAAAGAATTCATTCTTCTTTGCAGGCATAGTAAACTTCTGCTGAAGCAACATGGCAGTGCAAAATGGCAGTCAATGTAAAGCAAGTTTTCTTGTTTTAAATGGTCTGTGTCGATCAAACTTTTAGTGTCTTAAAGCAGCAGGTGTGAACACACAGAGATGATACATTTTCCTTCATTTTAAACTAATTGAGTCGGGCTGCCAGACAAAGATATGACGTCGTGTCACGGAGGTGAGGTTAGTCGGAGAATCTCAACGGTGATTGTTTTTTGGGTCAATTATTATTGTATGAGGCAAAGTTATTGGCCAAATTTTTATTTTTTTAACACGAGCAATCTGAGCAAATTATGCAATAACAATGTAAACTCACTGTGTGAAAAAAATGCTACAAAAGCCAAGCAACTTTTATATTTTAGCAATTATGGCCTTACACATAAGTAGCATATTCCATTTCTGCTAATAACTCTTTTTAGGTTTAAAATGACTAGCTTTTAAGTATAAAGGTAATATAGTACATTATAGTATAGAATTGTTCCATCTGCTGTACCATGTAAACTACTGCTCTATCTGCAATATACTGTTAATTTAGAGCTACTACAAATTAATTGTAACTGTCCATTTATTTTTTTCCCCACTCATGGTCTTTTGGTTTGGGCTGCTGTTGAATATTTCAAAGGCTGTTTAAATATTCCCAATGTTTAATACAATGTCTAACAGCCATCTTTAGAAATAGCTGTAATAGCAGATATAATTTAAACACTTCAATGAATGAATATCAGTTCATTTATATAAACGTTAATATTATCACAGTATTTTATTGTAAAAATCATTGTATTCACTGATTTATTATTTAGATCTTTATCAACCAATTTCTACGCACCAATGGTTTTGATAATTCAAATTTATGACCATCGTGAAGCCAAAACAACTTGCAGTTTACCTAGGTTTCTCCAACTCTGTTTATTTCTTATGTTCAGTGTTGGTCCCAACCTTAAAATCACACCTCAACTCCATCTCATCATCTGGCCTTCCTCCTCCTCCTCTTCACTAACCATCTGTTTGTTCTCATTCATCACTGTCCTGCTTTATTTCTTAATTTTATCATTGTTCACTCCATACAAATGCTTATGCAGGGGAAACTCCTTTGACCTTCTGCAGCCAATTCATTTTCATTGAGCAGCTTCCGCCCCGCTGAATCTCCATCTTCCCAACAGATGTTTGGCTGGATGTTTCCATTTACCTGCACAGTCTGTCTTCATATCTCAGCCTGGTATTGTTTCACTGTCATTTATTTCCAACACACACACAATGCCAACCGCAATCTCCCTCACATCTGAGTGTAGTACAGCCTTTCATTCAGCGCCAGATGTTTGCAGAATCGGCAACAGCAGTGGGTGAATGCTTGGGTTGCCAGGTTCTGCTTTATCTGAGACAAACTGACCAGGATAAGATTTTATTAATTTGGAGAAGTGCAGCCTCATGCACACACAAAGATAACAATTTCCTCAGTCTAACTCTGTTCTAGTCTTATATATGTGTGCCTGTGTGTGACTCTTTCCCTGTAATTGAATTTGTACCACACGTCTTCTCTCGAACTGAACTAAACTCTCTCAAACTGTCCAGCGTCCTCTCGCCATCGATCACAGTCTCTCTCTCTCTCTCTCTCTCTCTCTCTCTCTCTCTCTCTAACAGTCACGCTCCTGCTCTTGGTCCCTGTGCCAGTTTCATTAGACAACAGGTTTCAGAGCTCTCTGGTATGAAATCACACGAGGCAGAGAAACGTGATGATCTTATTGAGTCTCCATTTTCTATGTTTTGTTCAATTGTCAGCTCTGGGAGAACAGAGGGATGACAGAGCGCCCAGGTGTGTGTGTGTGTATGTGGTTTTAGGGTTAGGGTTAGAATTGGGGTTTAGGTTAGGGTTAGGGTAAGGGTTAGGCATCGAGTTGTGATGGTTAAGGTTAAGGTAAGGGGCTAGGGAATGCATAATGTCTATGAAGGTCCTCATTCTGATAGAAGTGCAAACGCGTGTGTGTGTGTGCATTCTTGTATGAGTATCTTTGTGAGAACCAAAAAAAAAAAAAAAAACTAAGGAAGTGAGGGCATTTTTGGAAAGTGAGGACATTTTGGCTGGTCCTCACTTTCTGTCACCCCTTAAAAGTGTTTTTTTCAGGGTTAAGCCCTGGTTTTAGGGTTAGAATTGGGTTTAGGTTAGGGTTAGGCATCTAGTTGTGATGGTTAAGGTTAAGGTAAGGGGCTAGACAATGTATTATGTCTATGAGGGTGTGTGTTACGGACTTTTTTTCTAGCATAAACACTGACCTTGTCAGGACCTGTAGCCCCCCATGAAGACCAAAACCTGGTCCTAATGAGGCAGAACCTCATTACTGAGGAACTGGTTAAGTCAAATTCAACACCGCAGACTTTGTGTCTTATTGAGGAAACAACAGTACATCTGCATTGTCCAGACAGATGGTCCAATGATTAATGGTTTCAATGCGTCTTTTAATTTTTTTTTTCTTTTCTTTTTTTTTTTTTTAAAAAAAAAAGGTACTTATGACTTCTTTGATTAACGGAAATTAAATTCTATTCCCCTCCATTGTGCGCCGTAAACATCTCAGCGATTGATATCAGATTTCCTGAGGAGATAAATGTTTAACCGTCTGCTTAAATAGACGGAGGTAAGTGAGGCAAACAAAACCAAAAACATTTTAGGAATGAGGAAGAAGTGGCAGTTTTAAATGACACACAATTATTGTGCTTTGACAGGAAAAAAAAAGCCCACATTATATGCTGCAGATTAACATCTCGTGCACCGATGTCAGCTCAGCTGCCATGTTTCTCTGCCAGTTCAGATACAGATTAGTGTAAACAATGAAGTCTACTGGACAAATACTGATGCTGTTTCTACATGAACTCAGCTGGACTAGAATATGCCCTCAAAATCACAAACGTCTATAATAATTATATATATATATAATGAACTGATATTTACTGGAACACACTGTACCAAAAAGGACAAAGATTATTCTGTTCTTTTCAGTTTTTAGCCACAGCATTTTATTCAGCTGTTCTTTTTTCATCCCTCCTCGGCACAGTTTTGTAAAAGTTGTATTTGCAGGGCATCAACATCCTCTTCCCATCCCCTGCTGTTCATTGCCAACAATTTTGATTTTCACTTTGAAAACAAGTTCTCTACTTAAATATGAATTTTTTTCAGGTTTCTTTCCTCCATATAACAAATTAATTGTGTTAATTAAAAGTGAAAGATTTTGGTCTGTGGACAAAACACATTTAAGGAAATCTTCATTTTCAGTGTTTGGGAAAAACAGATAAAAAAATGTACATTTGCTGCCTTATTTTGAACCAAAAAATGATTAATGGAGAAATCAACAGATTAATCGATTAGGGAAATAATATTTTATCACACTTAAAGTTAAGTCAGCTCTCTAACAGATGCGAGCCAGCGTAATTGGTGGTCAACTACTGGTTACCAAATTATTTGGCACCATTTTGAAACATCTGCTATGTTTCGTTTTCTGCCTCAAAGAGTTTCCGGTTAGACAGGGCTTTCCGCTCGACATGAGCGCCTACTAAAGCCCAGCCTGACTGTGTCCAGGCCTGGTGCCAAAGGGCAATATTTGGCAGCACCAGTTGTACAATGTAGTCATTTGATAGTGTTCTTTTGTCTGAACACACACACACACACACACACACACACACACACACACACACACACACACAAAGAGTGTATGTGTACAGAAGAAAATATCAATACAGCAATATATCAGATGACTGATGGCCTGACATTTTTCCAACCAATATTGTGAGTCCACCAACAGAATATTGTTGACTAAATTCTAGTAATATAGATCAAGAAAGGGATGAACCGGATCACAGAGCACAAAACCCGCAGGCTACTGAAGCTAATCCCTAACATTTCCAGAGGAATAACTTGAAATAATGTGAATTTATAGGTGCCTACCCTTGCACAAGCTTATTACACTTAACCTTAATAACTTTGTGCTTCAACATATACTTTAATGTTCTTTAAAATTGTTTTTTTTTCCTCCCATTTATCTTGCTTTATTGTCTATTAACTGATAGACTTTCCATAATGCATTTGGTTCATTGTGGATCAAGCTAAAGTAAACTAAGCTAAACTAAACTAGAATTAATAGGTGTTTACTTAATGTCTACGACTAAATGGGCTGTATTTCATTTAACATCGGTCCTTTTGTTCTGCTTTTTATGTCCTTAAGCTATAAAAAACACATTAAATGGGTTTGATAATGATACCAAAGCACTGCCATAAAGGCAAAATAAAATATCTGTTCAATGCAAAAAGCGGCCCATGCATACAAACAAAAAGTAGAATTCTACCATGCGCTCCATCACTTTAACTCTCGGTGGAAAAAGCAACCAAAAAAGCCTTCTGCATTATCCATCTACCCATCTGTCACAGAGAATATGTAGCCTTTGAGCTACTAACTAGCAGACTAACGCCTTTTTTAATGTTTTTTTGCGCAAGTCTTTGAAATGTCCAATTTGTGTTCCCTTAGATGTGCTGTGTCTCTTCAGATTAAAGAAAATCTGGGACAAAATGATAAAAGCAGGTCCATGTAGCTGACAGATTAATAAAGTGTAACTTGAGGAAAGTCATTTGGGGGGAAAAAAGTGAAAGTTGCTTAAGATGGAGAAGAAGGGGGAGGAGGCGGAGTTTCATACACCCACCAGCTTAGACAGAAAGGTCACCAAATCCCTCAAAATCCAACAGGACGCACACAAGGCCCACTGGCTGAGATGTTCACAAACTAAATTACAGCAAATGGTCAGAGGTGAATACATAACAAAATGTTAAGAAAACAACCAAAAGCAAAGTTACAAAATGGATCATTGTTTTCATGTAGCAGTAAAAAGGTGTTTCTTTTCCTTCTCAGGCCAAATCCTCCCAGAGTCTGGTTTGCCATCATGTGCTTTAATATTCTGGTCTAGAAAGCTAGAAAGTCTGGACAAAGTTTCCTTAAGGTAACACATGATTAATATTTTTGATATTGATCAAAAATGTTTACATAGCATTTTGTTAGTTATTTTAATAATTCGCCCACTAAACAGCTATGCAACAGCTAGGTGGTTTCATAGATTTTTTACTATTTTTTCGTAGTTTGTTACTCTGTCATCTCTAGTGTAGAACCAGATATCTTTAGTTTCTCTGTGGCCTCTCTTGTCACCGCATAATAAAATAATAATCTATTATTGTCTTCTTCTGATGAGCAAAGAGGGCATAGATGCATGGCAAGCTAAACCTGCTGGTAATTACTTCAAACTGTCTGCAGTGATATAGGCTGTATATTTTCAACTTTAATGGGTTTTTAAGATTCAAGTTCGAATTACCACCTATGACTGTATTGTAGAGTCCCACATGTAGTCATATTAAATAAACAGTGCATTAATTAAACTACTTAGGGGTTAATAATAATAATAATAATACATTTTATTTATAAGCACATTTCAGGCTCAAATCACAGGTTAAGCAGGTTATACTGTTTATTGCAATCATAGCAAACAGATGGGTTTTGAGTGCCGATTTGAAGAGCGGAAGTGAAGCGATATTTCTCAGTTCGGGTGGTAGTGAGCTCCAGAACCAGTGATAAGACGGGCGGAGGGGGCAGACAAGTGAATGGAAGAGGACGATCTGAGGGAACAAGAGGAAGTGGCAACATGGAGGAGGGCGGACAGATAAAGAGGGACAAAGTTGTGAATGGCCTTGAATGTTAACAGATGGATTTTCAATTTCAGGCAGTGAAGCTGGACAGGAAGGACAGGAATGATGTGCTGTATTGAGGGGGTTTAAGGTAAACATTAATATTTTTACCAATGCATCAGGTTCAAGATCAAAATTTTGTACAATTTGCAGCATTAGTTCTGTGAAAATTCTTTCATGACCAAGGATAAAGATAAAGAAGTATTCTGATGCCAGACTGCAATAATAATACAATATAATCATACGTACTTTTAACAATGATTTTCTAAAAAATCTAATCTTTTTGAAACAGATTTTGTTTAACTGTAATTGTGTTAGTTTAATTATAAATGCAGTAGTTCAAATGTTCAGAAAAACATTCCCAACCTAAATTTCGAACTACTTGCCAAAATTTAACTTAAAAAAAACAGTCAGAACACTGAATCACTAAGTATTTAACACATGGCATTAAATAAATATGTCACCCAGGCTGTTCTTGAATTTCTGCCACGCTAATACAAACACGAGGCACGTTGGAGGACAAACAACTCTCTTCTGCCACCAAAGCTCCCTGTGCTCTGGAAGGGAAAGTCCCTTAAGTCTGTGGCAAATTAGTTATATCAATAATAATGACAACCAGAACAGCTCCAGAGTTATGTTGAGTTTCTTTCAGGGCAATGATTCCAAAATGGCTCATCTGATTATTCATTGGCTCTACTTTGTAGACACAAGGCATTATCATCTATTGGTAGCATAGATTGTTCACAGCAAACAAAGAAAAAACTCAAGTCTGTACGTAAAAACGACCAGGGGTTATATTTACATCCGTGCCGACCTCAGCAGCGGGCAAATCCTCCTTTTTTCCCCCACCACCCAATTTGACCCTGGTAGATTTGATTTAAAAGTTAAAGGAAGTAAAGAGGGGGCAGATATTTTAATTTTTAGTCGGGAGCAAAATTCAGTTCCCTACCAAGTCTCATTTTGCAGAGCGAATGAAACTCCAACTCTGCAAAGCTAGAATAGCTTTAGTGAAGCACACCGACCCATCTAAATGGAGACATACAGATTACTACCAGCAGGACCAGACTGGGTCTGTAATTGTACTGTGGGGTGGGGTGGGGGTTTGTATATCGTGTTCATACATCCCCAAGAAGATTTTGAAAAAATTGTTTCAGTAGTGAAAGAGGGAATCTGCCTGACAGACAATAATTACCAGGAAAAAGAAAGGAACACCAGGAGATGAAACAGAGGAGATCTGGCATCATATGTCGAGGTGAACATGAGATAACTGTGATAAATATTAACAAGAACACATTAACAAGATGTGTCTAATTTTTCATGAAACCAAGAGACAAAATTGCAGAGACTCACCACAAAATTCAATAAGCTTATTGTTCAACAGTGTCTTTCCACAAACTCTCTCATCTCTCCCCTCCTCCACCCTTCAATAAAAGCAGCTTTAGGGCCTCAGGCATCATCATCGTAAAGAGATCATCAACACTCTCCAGCCCTTAACAATTCACAAACACATGCATGATAGGCTAAAAAAAGAAAATGGGGCAAAAAAAAAAATAAATAAAAAGAAGGAAAAGCAACTCCAAGTGTGGTGCTTTCAAGTGCATCACTGTTGTCAGTTTAGCAGTCTTCTACTCCGTCTCTGATCCAACGAGAAAAATCACTGTATTCATTAAATAGATACAAACCAGCAGGGGCACAATTTTTCTATTAGATGTGAAAACGTACATTGATGATTTGTAATGTGAGATTTAATCAAAGGGCTGATGGGGGAGCGGTGTCTATGAGCTCATGAATATGAAGGAGATGAGGAAATGCTCCTGGGGTGGAGTGGAGAAAAACGTCTTTGAAGGTTGTGGAGGGAAAAAAATCTATATCTTTTTAACATGGATTGATCAGATGGTAGATTTAGGTAGAAATCTATCCTTTCCTTTCGCAGAAATGACAGAAAAAGTAAAATAAATTAGCACAATTCCAGTCAGTACAGACCCAAATAGAAGCTATCAGTGGCACCTGCCAGCGCTAAATTGTCCCTATATGACTTTTCTTTTTCATCCTTAAAAAGTTTGCCATAAACATGGCATTACTTCAAGAAATGTTTTAATACACACAACCCTACATGCTGTAGTCCTGCATGTGGTACTGTGACACTGCCACAGAAATAAAACAAAAACAGAGAAGACATTCAGCATGAGCATAAAGCTTGTTTACAAACTCCAAATAAAAGTATTAGATAACAGTGACCATGAGGTGGGTTTATTGCCGTGATTTCCATCGAGTGGAATGGTTTGGTTCGGTACAGTATGGTTTGTATTTTTTTGCGTTTCCACTAACCAGGCCCAACCATTTGATTTTTTGGCACCCTTCCCTTGGGGTCAGGGTAGAGTTAGACTGGTTCCACCCATGACAGTCAGCTGACTGGGCAACAGAAAAATGGCACTCACTTGCAACTGCTTTTTTCATAAACACCAGCAGTTAATTCAGAGTACCCACAACTTGGTTGATCAATTTCCAGGACTTTTCAAGGACTTTTAAGAACCAATTCCCACCGACACAACTTAAGATGGGAGGGTAACTTGTAAGAGCCGCTTCACCCATAGCGGCAACTTTTATTGATTTGCATCACACACAAGTGATTGATCTTGGTCAAGTCAGTCTTTGTCATTATCTTTGGTGAGACAGATCTTGGAATTTGCTTTTCCCAGGAATCACCTTATTGGTTCTTTCTTACTCAACGTTACTCGCTCACTGTTCTGCATGGAATCTCATGTCAACAGCAGAGAGAGACAGTGAAGAGTGTCCACAACACCACTAGTAATTACGACTCCTATTTGTTCTGTGTAGGCCTAGTCTACGTACATCAAGCAATGCAGGGCATGAAACAGTAGGTGGGGCCGTAACAAACAAGTGAGACATTTACCTGAATATCAACTTAACCACTTTCCTACACAAAATTCAAGCCTTTTTAATGACCCTTGTCTATTTAGTGCAATTTTCAAAAACTTTTTTCAACCCCCGGTTTTGATACCGAACTGTATCAAACCGGGATGTACCATGATGGAAACACTGTTTTGGGGTTGTCAGATTTTTTATTTATTTTTTTTTTTTCAACATTTTCGGGCTCCTCTAACAGCAGTTCCACATGGATAAAAAGGAAATATGCTACAAAACTCTCCTAAACTCATGTCATGTTGCATGTTTGTTCAAGTTACAAATGAATTGCTGAGTAGAACAGTTCCTTATCTCGACATTTAAGTAAAAAGTTTAGAGACTGTGGCCTACCTGGAGCTAGACAGAATATGTGTACATTAATGAAACAGTGAGGTGCTAGGCATAAAATGTTCCAGGTGACAGCATGCTGCATTCCTAATGTTTAAGATAATCACTGATGAAGTACTTCATGATTACCAACTGCAGGCTGCTTATGGCGATTCATCCTTACACTGCATGACATAAGGACTTTATTTTATTAAGAGCTAAACAAACCTGAGCTGGAGATAATTGGTGCATCTTATTTATTTTCTTTCTTGCCTGAGCAGATCAACACCTTTGTGTCTCTCCAGACTTCTTCGCTCCAACTGCAATTGACTCTTTCCATCCCACTCCATTCCACATACACTCTTTTACATCTTGTTTATTGACTGTTCTACGGGACAAGGACTGAGTGCTTACACTGAATAAATACTTCAACAGCTCCTTTTACAATGATTCACAAAGGAAAAGAAGCAACCAAGCAACAGAAAATCGCACAGACATGATTGGGCAGAAGGACGTTCAATGTTCCTTCACCTCCTGTAGGGATGTTGTCAAGCTGAGCAGCAGAGTAGATACTGACAGTAGAGGTTGTTTGATAAATGAATCAGATAGATCGTATCTACCATAAAGTAAATGCAATACCTCATTTCGTTAATTTAGCAATGCTTCTAAGACAATACCTGATCTGGCTATGTGTTACATATCTCATTATCATTAATTATTTGTACCAATCTGTTCCACTGACCATGCAACACACCAATACAAGACGACCAAGAGAAACGTCTTATTTTACAGCACTAGACGTATGTACTAAACATGTTCAGAGCCACGGAGGGATTTCTCTTGTTTCTTTCTGCTGTGTCTGAGTCATTGGTCTTCACCCATAGGGGGGCATTACCATGGTACTACTGTGCAGCCTTTTTCAAGACACAATGTACTGTTTCACCCTGGGAACCATCCATGAGAAGACATGACCTAGATGCTGTGGGAAACAAATAGATAAAGCTACATGGCTGTGAGCAAGAGCGGACCCCTGACTCCACAATGCAGCAGCCACATGAAGCCTACAGAGATATTACAAGATTCAAATTCATATTCCTAACAGTAGATTTAACGCCTCAGTTTCTACTGATCAGAAAAGCTTAAAAATCAGAGCAGAATTTATTTATCTGGTATTGTAGTTTTATTGGATTTTGAAGGAGGCATGACCTGAGATACAGAACTGAATCTCTTGATCACACAAGCGAAATCTTTTTTGAATCAAGGTAATCAGGAAGAGAAAATCCTTGCTCAACAAAGAAGAACTGATGGTAATTACAACACTGGCTGGTCCAACATAAGGACTCCTATATTTTAATGAGATTTAAGGACATTAAAAACAAGCACTTATGAGGTGATGATGCATCCCTTGGCACCCATGAAGCACTATACTGTTTGTTACTTTTCTTGCACCAAGTCTAGAGGTAGAGGTTTTTTACTTAAATCCAATGAATGTTTATTATGCTGTGACTCTAAAACTACATTTTCCCATCCAAAGGTTTACTTGAGAATGTTTAGTTTCCTGATGATCCATTGTAGATATTAAAAATCTAATTTATATATTTTTTTTATTTAAAATATATGTGTACCACAGTGCAAACACAAAATGTTACTGCCATGACAATTACTGTAACTGCTTGACACAAAATGTTACAAAAATGTAGAAAAGTGTTGATGAGTGTTTCCCATATCTGGAAATGATGATGTTCTCAAATGTCTTGTTTTGCCCTAAAACCAAATTTATTTAGTTTTAATGATTTGTGTTATACTGAACAAGAAACCAGAACATATTCACATTTAAGAATCTGGAAAATCAAGCTTGTTAATATTAATTAACAAATTGTTGATGACTAATTAATTAATTGATTAATAATCAATTCATTGAATAATCAATGCAGCCTTGATGCCAACCCATCAGATCCTGAAGGGCTCCGGTTGGATATCCATGCTCTGTTGCTCACTTGTGGTCCTTGTTCAAGTTCCTTGATGACAAATGAAAACTTGGTCCATGTAGCATATCTCTGTAACTTGATATTTACAGTTGCAGCAACATGACACACAAACAATTCAAGTAGTGCAATAATGGACAAAGCTAGAGGCTTGGATAATGAGTAAAGCTCTGTTAAGAACTGGACTAACAGAAGGGCCAGATGTCCAAACTTCCCTCCAGTTTTGCATCATCTCCACCGCTTCCTCCCACACAGCAGGCCTGAAGCAACTCCATGCCTGAGGCAGTCTGTGATATCACTCACTGTGAGCATGTCAAACTGCCAGAGAAACATTCTTGCGTCTAAGAAATCTAAGATTCTCCACTTGCAAGTTTAGATTAAAGCGATCAGACTGAGAGTTCTCAGGGAAACCAATGAAGTGTTAACAGTCACGAGATGAAGTAACACCAGACAGGAGCACAGATCTGTGGTGGGTTCTCTCATGTGATGGCAGACAAGATGGAATGACAAGAAGTGACTCCACTAAGGTTATTTCAAGTCTGAAATAATCCAGCTAAAGAAGCACCTCAGGGAATCTAGTCTTCTGGTATACACTGAAAATCATTTCAGAAAAGCAGCAAATCCTTGCATTGCCAGAAAGAGAATGACTGAATGCTCGATTAATTTAGCTCCGATAATTCATTTAATTCAATTAATTCATTGGTTTATCCATCTGTGCTGCTCAAACAAAGAGGGGCAGGACTCATTCATCTTCAATATTCCATCTGAGACAGATGAACCTTGAGTTGCCCTGAGCAACATGAAAACAGCCAAGTGGACTTACACTGAAGTCCTGATCAATCACTGTAAACTGATCCACATCCCCTAGAGTGTTTTTCAGTAAACACTGAGGAGTGCGTTCGATGATCATTGCTTGTGATGTCCATCTAGAACAAACAAAGCCACTTCAGCTGTTCCTGGATGCCAGCCTCAGCCACATCCCCAAGCAAGGGTCAAGTGTTTTCAGCCTAAATCAATAGGAAGCTTATGCTTCTCATACTAACAACCATATCAGTATCCTGTAAGTGTGGACACACAGAGAGAGAGAGAGAGAGAGAGAGAGAGAGAGAGAGAAAGCTGCTTTGATCAAGAGCAATAGAGGCCGATCAATAAGGGTCTATGGCCAATGCTGAAGAAATCAATGCAAAATTTTATCCCTAACCTAAATCTTACACAGCCTTAACCTAATCACAATTACCTAAACTTATCCAGTTACTCAGAAATGAGGTTCTTCCTTATTCCATGAGGACTGCTGCTCCTGACAAAGTCAGTGATTATGCCAGAAAAGGTCCAAAAGAGATGAGAAATATAGGCCTGCAACTAACAATTATTTTCTCAATTGATAAAGTACTTGTTTGGTCTGTTAAATGTCAGAAAATGTTGACCGTTGTTTATGATGATGTTCTCAAATGTCTTGTTTGGTCCACAAATTATTAATTTTTAATGATTTATTTGTCATGTGGAGCAAAGAAACCACAACATATTCATAAATTGAAAAATCAGAAAGTTTGTTTTTGATAATTAAAGAAAAAAACATTGTAATCGATTATCAAAATAGATTAATCAATGAATCGCTGCAAACCCAGAAAAATGCAAGTAAACAGACACACACAAAGCAAAAATATACACAACTACAGCTCATGATCAAAGGCACAATTAATGAATCGTAGTGAAGAATTAACTGAATTTGTCAATAGTCTGACATGATAAAATGAGATTTTATAACTGCAAAGGCTGCAATTACATTCATGTGACTTTTGTGAGTTTGTGAGTGATTATGAATGACACAATTTTTATGTCTATTTCTTTAAAGAACATGCACTCATCACCTGACAATAATTCTTCCATAGTTGGACGAAGACGGCAGAACTAACTGAGTCACTAAGGGAGTTCAAACTGTTGAATAATAGACCAAAAGGAATATTTAACAAAGAAAATTGCAGATAAAATCGCAACCACAATACTAATTTAAAAAAAAAAAGCAATTATATTCATTTGATTTTACTGTATTTACAGCCTGTTACTGAAAGATGTACGTAAAAGCATCTGCACAAACAGGAAACCTTTTCTTTTTCTTGTGTAAATACCAGGATATATAAGGTTTATATACCAAGACATGAATATAAATGTCCATATCTCCCAGCCTTATCACACACCATGACAAAGACAATGTTAATCAACGCTCAGACAGACAACAATAACAACAAAAAAACAACCATTAAAATTGAAACACACAAACACTTACTGGATCTATCCACTGTTTAGCAGCGGCTCATGAAATAACACAAGCGCCTCTTGCCAATTTACCAGACGGAACATTCCAATTTGACACAAAACCCTCATAAGCATGCATCCTCACACACCACACACCACACACACACAGAGCCCCAGGGAAACACACACATCAAAATTGGCAACTCATAAACACTCAGCTAAACAAACATAAAGCATCTTCCCATGCATAAATTTACATTTAAAAGCAAAGGATTTTCTGGAATCAATATAAATAACAATCATTCAGAATAATGAATTACAAAAGGCAATATGCCTAAGTTTATATTAACAGGATGCTCCTTTAAGGTGAGTCGTCTGATGGATCAGTCCAGTGTCGAGTTTATTTTTATCATGTTATAAATCTGTCTCTGAGGCCTGTTGACGTCTGGTTATTTTTAACACCTTCCTTGTCCACTGTGGCAGCTACAAGACCACAGAGGAAGATGTGCTGTCATCAGTGAGGACATGAAGGAATGTTTGCAATATAGGATGCATGTGTCTGCTTCATAGACCCTCTCATTTTGAATGTGGGCTCAATGTTTGTTATCACATAAGAACAGTCCCACTGTCTGCCATGTGCTCTTCTTCTGACTTCTGAGCTCTCAGCAATTTTCTTTGCATGTCTATGCAAAACAGACCGCGAGATTGATCAACTAAAAGTACGTCCAGCATTTTATCACAAAACACAGCAAAGACGAGATTTTTTCAAACTGAAAGACATCAGTGTGGATGCAGCTTCATTTTAGACAACCGTTACACTTAATCATCTATTAATTGATTACTTAATTAATCTTCAGCTATTACTTTTTAAATCCCTTATCTCACTTTTTCTTGTAGTTGTTTTTAATTAAAACGAGTTCAAGACTGAATTTGAACCAAACGACTAGGACTGCAAAATTCTGGGAATTTTCCACGGGAATAAACTATAAATTAACTAAATTGAAGCTTGGGAACTTTTACAAGTATACAGTTGGTAAATAATATATTATAGCATAATCTTGGATAAAGATTATCAAGATTTGATTCAAATACAGTTGAAGATCAGTGCTATTCCTCCATCACAGGTGCATGTGCCTTATTTCCATCGAAGAGGTTCGGTTTGGTCCAGTACGGTAGATATTTTGTTGCTTTGTTTTGTTTTTGTTGTTCAATGAAAGAATTAAGCTTTGATAAAGATCTACCCTCAAATAAATATGCATCATGTTTTGTTTTTTTGTATCATTTTGCATATGTCTGCTTATGGCAAAACAAAATGTTTATATTTGCATACATTTCTTTGTATGTGACACAGGCTCTTTAAATGATCTAAAATTTCCAGTTAATTCTCATTAATTCCCATAAATTCCCATGGAAAGTTTCCAATTTGGAATATTTTCAAAATTCCCAAGCTAAAGTACCCATGGCTTCTGGAAATTTGCCACCAACTTTTTAACCCTACAAATAACTATCCAGAAAATCATTGACAGAATAATTGATGATGAAAACAAAAGTTTGTTGCAGCCCCAGTTACATTAAAACCATTGTCAAACAATGGTCATTAATTAAGCTCATCAGTTCCACATGACTGTGTTTCTCAGTATCACAGGATGGCAAAAAAAAAGAAAAAAAAAATGAAAAACATGAAAAGTTTCAGAAATAGTTTCTACTGCTAAAAACAAATCTACACATTCATATGGAGATTAGAATTGTATTTTTAAGCTATTAACATGATTGTCCCTAATGCGAAAATTCGAGCTCCGCCAAGCCGGCTGTCTGAGCCAATCAGCCAGTGTCTGCACCTCACAGCTGTGTGTGGATGCTGTGTTTGCCGGAAAAACACCATAAAAATGCAGTATTTATTATTAGGATCTTCAGATTACAGGTTTTTCCTTGCTTCTTTGTCTGATGAAATAAACTATTGCTGCCGAATCAGAGGAGAAAAGAAAGAGTACATTTGTTTGCATCTGATAAATTCAATCTGACAAGTTGAATTTACAATCAGTGGAAATACTTAATCATGTGGGGATTCGCTTTCTAATAAAAGCCAGCAGATAGTTCAGTTTTTATATCTAGTCTCATCTTGTTATCATGGGCTACGGTGATGTTAGACAGCATCACATTTCCTTTTGGGAAATGCGGATATTTATTCTGATGAACTTCTAGCGTGTCTGTCAGAAGCTCTGATTTTGAAAAGAGCAACATGGAAAAACATGATTATTCTTTTCAGTAGATGTATCAGTCTTCAGTATCTTTTCCCACCTTGTGACCTATTAATGTCCGGATTCTGGCAGCATAATTCTAGTCCGTCCAATTATTTCTGCAATGTGACTGTTTAATAGATAGATAGACTTACTATTGCATCAGTACAGACATGGTAGAGACTTCTGGTGTGCACTAACTTAAAACTAAGTTTCAGAGTTTTGAGGTGTTTGCTATTAATTTTCTAAAATTTGGCTGACCAACATTTTCTAATTTGTCCTGCCACATTTTTATAATGGACCAAAAGATTTATAACATGGTGTGCTGCTCCACTGCTGCATTGCAGATCCATGTGCAGGGCTACTTCACCTTGTGCTCCCTTGAGCTATGATGCTATCACAGGATTGTGCATTTGTAATAAATATATATTTAGCCACTGATGCAGACAGTAAAACGACATAGTTTCAGCTATGGCTGTGCACAAACCTGAGATTGGCATTCAATACAGTTCTCTCTCTCTCTCTCTCTCTCTCTCTGCCATGCAAGAACTTCTCTTTCTTATTGTCTACATCACTGTACCTGTCACTCGTTGAGATAATCCTTTGTTCAGAGTCTACTCTTCCATGTACATTAAGACTACTGTTTATTTATCAAGCATCAGTTATCTGATTGTTGTTGAAAGGTAAACGTGAAAGAATAGTAACACCATTAATCAAAAAGTGATCTATTTAAAAGTCTGCAACTCTGAAAGTAAAAAAAAATCCTCCTGCTGTGATGAGGACAGGCCCAAGCTGTGAGATCAGTGTTTTATCATAAGAGGCAGCTGCAGAGGTGGGTTCCAAAAAAGACAATAATCTCCAAAATACAAATGGGAAGCTGCATCGGACTGACCTCACTGTAGGAAAAGATGGTTACTGCCAATGGCAACATTTTCTCTTTTTGCAAGTAGGAAAATCCCTCGTGACTGGATCCTGACAAAGACCTCAAAGAGTGTTTTAACTCCGCTGCCTGGTGCCAAGTCTTACATTACAACCATTTCACTGCTTGACTGGGTTTATTCCGGCACATTTACCGTTATGGATGAGCCGTATTGGTCCAATACTGGTCAGAATCACTGGAGCTAATATCATAAAAAGAAAAACCAGAATGTGATTGTTTTGGTTAAATACATTACAGTTTCTTCTTCAGAAACTATCAGACTATCATTGTGAATGATAAATGCTCAATAGCTTGATAAAATAAGAGCTCCATAGATTTAAATACTGAATAACATCAGTTGAAAGGTTACAGCTTAATTTTCTGAATTTCCTTTCTCTTGTGGCCATTCAGTGATGTTTGTTCTCTACCTGTAATTTCATTCTTCCCAAAAAGATAATGCATCCTAAGGGAGACATTATCCAGTGTTCTGTATTTATATAGCACTTTTCTAGTCTTGATGTTCACTCAAAGCTACTTTACACTACCAGGTTTGCCATCCATACCCATTACACTCACACATTTGTACAGCAAATCTAACAAACCCAGTCATACGCTGCCGTCAAAGCAATCAGGATTAAGTGTTTTGCGCAGGAACTCATCGGCATAAAGACTAGAGGAGCCGGGATCGAACCCACAAATTTCCCTTAAAAAACTAGGGTTATGGCGGAAAAGGAATTTTCCCCACAGCTCAATATTACGGTATGCAATATTATCGCTTAGTTTTTACCAAAGTTTTAAAGTAAGCACAAGTCAGTTTAGTTGTGGTATCACAAATGAAACTGCAGCTGCAATATATCCAAAAAATCTAAGTAAAATTTAAGTAAAGTGGTTAGTGCTGTAGTCCTTGCAGCAAAAAGAACAAGGAACAAGACAAGGAAGACGGTTGTTCACTCTAGTGCGAGTTCTCCATTGTGTTGGCCATGTGATGGACAGTACGCCCTGGACTGTCCAGGGTGTACCTTGCCTTTCGCTCTGTGTAAGCTGGGATTGGCTCCAGTGACCCACGACTCTCATGTGGAGGATAAAGTGGTGGACAATGCATGGATCTTTCACCAATGTTGGGCACAGACAGAGGTGGGATGGAGTGTTTTTCTTTGACTTACCAAAGATATTTGTGGAATGTCCCTTCTTGGCGATGGGCTTCAGCTCATTGTGACCCCAGCCGTACTGTCTGTAGCTGTCCCAAGCATGTTTCATCATCTAAAAAGAGACAAAACAATACAAAAATTAGTATGTTAAAAGATGATAAGTCCCCTTGAAATGTAGCATATTCAGCCCAAATCCTGTAATTCACATGACTGTACTGTTAAAGGACAGCTCAATAGAAATGGCTGGGTAATGATGTCAGAAATTAGTATAATGCATTTGTTCTACATTGATATAATATTCGTGGTGCAATGTCCTTTCCGTGACAAGAGCTGTTAGTCAAGCTGCAACTGAAACTATTTGATGGATCCACAAATGATTTCAATGCGGAACAAAACAAGCACTCAAACATTTTTGCTGACTAATCTACAAAACACATTCAGGAGGGATAATGAAGCCTTTTTTGATGAGGCAGAAAACCTCAAGTCATTTTCTTTTCAATTAAGGAAAACTTGTTATTTTGGTTTAGATCTTTTTCCTACAGTCTTAATTAAATGGATCTTCACTCAAGGGCAGAGTCGTTGTCGAATCAGTTAAACAAACAAGCAAATTCTCCATTTCTTCAACATACATGTTAATGTAGAATGACACTTTATCTATAACGACAAGTGATTTTGACTCAGTTAAAGGGCAAATTAAAACAAATTTAACCTAATATCAATTAATTAATATAATGATTCTAAGAAAAAAATAATCTTCATTAATTCTTTCTTTTATTTATGGAACAAGACAGTGAGGACCACAGACACACACAAAGGTTTACATAACTAGTCGTCTTGGGACACTACATTAACTTGTATTCTTTTGGACAGCCTAACCATACAACTGTATGTTAACCCTAAACTTAACTAGTTCACCAGTAATGAGGTTCCACTTTATTAGGAGTATAGAAGCGTGTTGCAAGCAAAATGCTCGACAGGATTATGTGTCAAATGTTCTAAGGGTTCAGAGTATGTTGAGCTACAAGGATCATCTAATGAGATGCATTCAAGATCCTGGTAAATTTCCTTACTTCTGTGGGACCTACAGCGTGTTGAGCTTCAAAGAGCAACTTCAAGATGCATTCAAGGAACCTCCTAAATTTCATCACTTCTGCATCACTTCTACACTGACTAAATGCTTGCTGTTGCTGCTACCTCATCTAATAGATGCACCACAAATTAGGTTGTCAATGGAGAATTTCAAATCTTTCTTATTTGGAATTACATTTTTTTTTTTACTTTTTAATAAAATTTTGTGATCAAAGAAATAATGGAATAATCATGCTCATCTCTAATTAGGACCAGGTTTTGTCTCCATGAGGACAAGAGGTAACAAGAGCTAGTCTTCTCAGGACTACACTGACTTCCATTCATTTGGACAGCCTAAACTAATTGTTAACCTTAACCATAACCAATTAATGGCTAATCTTAACCTTAACCTGACCAAAATTCATATCTTAGAACAAAACTTTCTGCTTCATTAAGACTGAGTTTTAATCCTAATGAGGACTATTGGTCCTGAAAAGGTTAGTAGTGTTTATGCCAGGAAAGGTACTAAAGAGGTAACAAATATATACTTTGTTTCCATCAAAGTACAGTTCAGTTTGGTACACTACTGTACAGTTTGAAATGGCACAGCCCTGCATTAGGCTTGTGTTTCAACAGTAGCCTTACTTGGTAGGCAGTGCGTGGGATCATTTTACTCTGGTACCACCAAGTGAAGTGTGTCAAAGAATGAAACAGTAGGGGCTGGTTATGTTGGTAATATATCTAATGGAAACGCAAAAAATATGCACCGTACTGTACCAGACCAAACCATTCGATTGGTGGAAACATGGCTCAAGTGTACACCCACACATACACCAATGAATAGAGTCATGATTAAAAGCCCCACTCATGATGTTGTCTTCATATTTTCCTTCAGTGCATCAGTCTCAGTCTCCCATTCTGTTCTTTTATCTGTAGACATTTGTCTACCAGGTAAAATAAAATGGAAAAAGGCCCTTTTTTCTTTTGACCTTTGAAAGAAGGCTGCAAGAGACAGGCTGGGGTTCGGGGCAAAGACGATTAAAAGAGCAAAAGATGGGGAGATGAGTCCTGACATGGGGCTGATGTTGTGTTGAGTTGCTCCAGGGCAAACAGAGAGGATGACATAGCCAAGGAAGGAAAAGTAGCAGCTTTTATTGAAGCAGTGCTGCTCTCTTTCAATGCCAGGCCCTTCTTTTCCCTCCTCCACAGACATTACTCAAGTAGCACTGACAAAATCAGACAAGTGCATTTACTGTCTATATGATTGTGTCACTCATTCTATGGACATGTGTTGATTTATTTCTCAGCATATATTACTCCGGGTCCGGCTACCATTACTCTGTCTGGCTACCTGGCAGCTCTCCTATCTGTCCCTCTGCCAGCCGCTCTGCCTCTATATGCCTTTCAAGCTCATCATATTTTTTCAGTGATGACCTTGATGATGACAATGATGTTAGTTCCTAAGTTGGCACAGATGAAGTGCATCCAACTGTCACACGCTTGCTATTACTCGGGACAATGTCTTGCCACTTTTAAATGTCTCACAGACCTAAAAGGGATCTGGGGTGAGATTATTTCTAATACCAAACCTATTTCACATAATAATATGCTGTGATTGAATTTTCTTGTTTGAAAGAAACTCAAAAATGAAAAACAGCTGGTCAATTATTCGAGATTTTTTCTTTGTTTCCTAAATAAAATACTTACAAAACCAACTGGAACTATTTACAACCGTTCATCAGTAGCAAAATCAGTTGTTTCTAAAAATACAGATGCATTTATGCTAAGAAAATTTGTTTCTTCTACAGCAGACTGACCTTATCTTGTCACCTCTCATTAAATTCCAATTAAATTCAAAAGGTGCTCAAGTTAACCAGCTATGAAGCCAAGGCTAAATGTGTTTGCACTTCAGTTCCAGAGTAACTTTTTATATTTTACAATGCAACAGCAGGTCAGTTTAATGTGAGAGATTGTGTGTGTTAGTGTGTTCTGCCAAGGGCAGTGCAGTCCAAACTAAATGTAGGTTTCCAATGGACAAAAAACTCCACAGGGAACAGGAACCTTTGGGTCCTTCATGTTAATACCCATATGCCGAGTTTCCATCATAGTAAGTTTTGGTCTGGTACAGTAAGATATAGAATGGTAAAGTCCTTGGTCAGGCTTGCATTTCGACTGAGAACATTACCTTTAATGGGTAGGTTGTGTGTGGGCTGTGACCAGTGGCCATGTAGCATGATGTCATACCAGTGCGACGACAACATAGAATGTGACACAACAGACATCCAGCAGCTCTTTTCTTTCCTGCTCAGTTTTGTGTGTTTGTCTCAACAAGACACAAGAAACACTGTTATAGAGGTCCCATGAACACGAACCAGAACCATTGGGTTCTCTATGAGCATTACAATTGAAGAATTCAGTCTCTAACTTCCAAAGTTCTGAGGAGAAGTTCTGAGACATAGCCACCAGAAATGTCACTACTCAAGGAGTAGGACATAGTGGAGGTTGAGGAACTTCCAGGTTGGGCCTTAAAGTGCTGACCATTGCCAATTGGTCAAGAATGTTTGTGCTTTCTGCAGCATTATTACACCAAGCAATTTCAGAAACTTGTGTCACAACACATTGTCATGCCCACATACGGCAAGCTCTGGCACTTTCCATAAATTAGCAGACTAACTGACATAATCATCCTGGGAACTAGGCACTGTTATGAACAAGTATTCTACAATACCTTGGAGGAAGGTCTCTGAACACTGGTTCTATGGAAACCAATGTTCCTGGAACATTTGATAGTAAAGCATTTGAAAAAAAGCCTCAACAATGAT
The DNA here is from genome assembly GCA_016785285.1 of Brachirus orientalis. Classification (NCBI taxonomy): domain Eukaryota; kingdom Metazoa; phylum Chordata; class Actinopteri; order Pleuronectiformes; family Soleidae; genus Brachirus; species Brachirus orientalis. The sequence continues at coordinate 1,110,668 of JAFBJR010019393.1, read as the reverse complement.
GGCTCTGTGCTACAGAGTGTGAGCCAATCTTATCCATAAGAATATAAAATTACAATGCTTACATTGTCCTCATTGCACAATAAAAGGAAAAAGTAATACTATACATACGGTTTAAGGTTTGGGTGGACCTCACAGGATTTTCAAAATTTCAAAGTGGACCCCGGCACTCATGAGTTTGGGAATGGTTGTTTTAACATACAGAAAGTGTGAGGAGGAGAAACTGTACTTGCTTGATGGGGTCTTGAAAAAGATAGTTGACAAAGTACGGAATAAAAGCAGCTATCTCCTGGTCCTGTGGGCAAATCATCATTTTTAATCAATCCACATCAGGAAAATACAAGTAAGGAAGCAGCTAAGTGCAAGTTTCCACTGATTAACCAACGCTGATTTGTCTTCAACCAAAGCAATACCTTTCTCTGAGTGCTTTCTCTCTCTCTCGCTCTCATTACCTCTCTCTCATGTGCCGGCAGGCAGTCAGGCTAATAAAGACAAGGGCCAAGAGTTTCATTGTGTTCTTCGCCTTGAGGATTTCCATGACACACTCCATGCGCACACACTGCAGCTTGTAAATCACATTACACACACACCATGACACCGTCACTTAAGCATTGGCTGGCTCCCTCTGATCACTGTTGATTGGACACTTCATCAAATTTTGATTGGCCCATATGCCAAGGACAAGTTCAACAGGGTGTTTGACAATGTTGACAAACCGCTTATTTAAAAAGGACCTTGAGATACTAATTGTATCAAGCAACTAAATTACCTGATTGACGCCTACAGCCACCCCTCATTACAGCATATTGTGACCCACAACAAAGGGAGAGGAATCTGTGATTTGGTTTGGTATAATTAAGGCATTCATATCACAATTAAAACTCAAGCTCCATCAGCAATTAACACATATTAGGCCATTACAGAAAGGCCTGGGAGCCAAACCTATAACTTTTTTTTTTCTTTTCGGCTTCTCGCTGTCTAGGGGTCACCACAGCAATGATCAACACACATGATTTTGCAGATTTTTACACTGGATGCCCTTCCTGACACAACCCACTAGGATCAATTTTAGAACATCCAATTACCAACGACCAATGGGGATCAGGTATGCCATGGGCTGCTTCTATCAATATTCCTAATAATAATTCTTAATCAAACAGTTCTGTGTAATGTCATAAGGTCTTTGTAATTGCCAAATCTATCAATCCTTTCTTAGGATTATTTATTTAATGTCTGTCTACTTGAAGTTTGCAGAGTACTTTGCATGTAAATGAACAAACAGCTTTTATCCTGTTCTGCTGGGTTGTTAATGGAGGTCCAGGGGTCAATGCCTAGTTCAGACAAGCTACGTGTGGAAAAAAAATTACAAGATAAATGCTCCAATACCATTTAATTCTCAAGACTAGAAGCTCTGGCTTTCTTTCAGTCGGCTTATGTTACCATGATTTTCCATATAAACTACTACTTAAACCAGTATGTTACTTTACCCATGGAGTGCAAATGCTTAGCATCTGGCAGTAATGCTATTATTTTCAGGCATACTGTTGTCCGAGTAGCTACATATGCATCAGATTTGGTTGTGATTGGTTTGCATGTACACACAAGATTAAATTTAGGAGAATACGTAAACATTTTGAAGTGTATTGGCTTTTTATCCACATGAAAACAGTGTTTCGGGAGCCCAGAAAATGCTATTTTTGGAAAACTGATCCCAAAAATTTCAGGACACCATCCTTGTGTTTTTGTGTAAACAACCAATACACAACTTTGGGAAAACACTGATGTCATTGCCCCACCTCTCTAATTAAACCCGCTAGCTTTATGCATATGCACCAAGTCTTCGTTTCTGCTTATGGTAGCAGCATTACAGCCCCACATATATATAGGCCTGGCATATATATACGACAGCGTTTAGAGTACTTAGAGACTTGACAAGTTATCTCTAGTTTTATAAAGACAAAATGAAGAGCTGGTACCTAAAAGAGTACCTGCAGGAGTAATCAACCTCATCTGCATATAACAAACATTTTCAAAATTGTTCTTGACCTTTTGTCCAAACATGCAGTAGTGTCACCGTGTGGGTGTGAATTATAATTAGCATCAATTTAATACTGATACTGCATATAAATGTAAGATATTGCTTGCTGGTTTACAATTCATGCCAGTTACTATACTGCACATGTGACAAATACTGCCAACATTGGAGAAATGTAATATTTAAAGTGTTCACAGGATGTGGTAAATTAGAGTACAGCTGCAGGTTTACTGGAATTCAAGTGCTTGTTGAAATGTCAAAAGTGAAAGTAAAAGCTACAAAACATCATATTATGATGTGGTGTAATTATTCAGGGCTATTAGTTAGAGCTTGGATTTTCTACCTTAGAGCTACAAGCAGTAAAAAATTGTTATGGCAAACTAAGAACAAAAATTAAACAAATTGTAAAGTGAAAGTTTGATTTCCATAGCAATCATGTTTCTACATTGGTTCCCAACAACAGGAAATTACACGAAATCCTGTTTTCCGTGATAAATTAAGACATTAAAGCAGTTTCCACAAGGGTGAGGAAGATTTCTTTTTAAAATAATACAAACCATAAGAGCCATCATTATCTCTAGTTTTATAAAAGAAACATATCTCAGCTCTTTCTTTTAACCTTGGGTTTCAACCAAATGAAACCCCTAAAATTTTCCCTGATATCAAATTCTTTAAATTGAAATATTTTCTGGTTTTTTGTTCATCTATGACAGTTACCGCAATATCTTTGGTTTGTAAATGTTATAAGACATCTAAGAATCATCATTTTGATTCTTAGATGCGTTGATTGAGATTAATTACATTTTTATGTTAAATAATAATAATTCCCTTTCCTCATCTCAGAATCTGTACAAAAACAATGTTCCATCTACATCATGTCCTGTCCTGAATCTGTAAAACTCACATTTTGCTGCAGTCGCCTCTTACTACAAGAGAATCTTGGAGTTGGTTTCGTCTTCTTGTCAGTGTGTACCTGCTGTAAATAACTACACCTGAGACTGTGGGCTGTGATGGAAACCAGGAGCTTGTTGTTTTGGATACATACAGTCCACTCAAGCATGACAACTCTCCAAACTAACACCGGCAGACAAACAAACAGTCTGTTCCTTTCCAGGTTTCCTCATCTTCTCTCTGGCAGCTGTTCTGTAATCCTGGAGTCCCTGTATTGTGTTCTCCACATACGATATTTACATTATTTACACTTTAAAAAATATAGTTTCTCTGCTTTTCACATTCTTTTTCATTACTTGATATGAAATAAATATTAGAGTAAGAAACCCTTACTTCCAAATTGCAAAAACAATGGCATGGGCTCTTGCACATTGTCAATAAATGGACAGCCTAGTGTGCACCCTCTTTAATTAAGTTTACAGTGGTATTTTAGCCAGTGCACACACTGAGATAAAGAGGGTCTTTTTCCTTTTTTATGTAAAGACTCCCATGTGTGTAGTTTTTTTTTTCCCCTTTGACTTCACTGTTTTTGCATTGCAACAGTTAAACATGCTGGTTTAAAATGTCTGGCAAACACTGGTTCATTAGAAGCTGTCTTGATTTATTAAACATTTCCAAGCCCTGAGGCACAAACAACTTAAAATTCAGAGATAAGCAAACCGTAAAAAAAACTGTTTATGTTAATGAACTTTTTTCCTCAGCAAATGATCGATGAAGCCTCCAGGATGATGGCCACCAGTGTTCACTTTAAAGGACACATCAACACAGAAGTACAATGACACGGATTAGAATGAAATCCCCCCAAAAAATGGCCTTAATTTTGACAAAACAGTATATTTTGAATATAAGATGAAATACTGCCTGTGTGAAATAATTTTCCCATCAAAATTTGAAGGATAAGTCTGTGAAACAGCCATTATTTATTGCCCGTAGTTTAGGTTATTATCAATTTAAGTATTTACACATTTTGACGACTGATTTCATTAAAAGCTGAGAGATTATTTAATTTCTCGGCTAGGTTGAGTGTGAACAACTTTGGATTATTATGGCTGTGCAATATGACGACACCGGCCTTCTGCAAGGAGTTTGCATGTTCTCCCCATGGTGCGCTCCCACAGTGTGAATGGTTGTCTGTCTTTATGTTGCCCTGTGAGAGTGAATGGTTGTCTGTCTCTATGTTGCCCTGTGAGAGTGAATGGTTGTCTGTCTTTATGTTGCCCTGTGAGAGTGAATGGTTGTCTGTCTCTATGTTGCCCTGTGAGAGTGAATGGTTGTCTGTCTTTATGTTGCCCTGTGAGAGTGAATGGTTGTCTGTCTCTATGTTGCCCTGTGAGAGTGAATGGTTGTCTGTCTTTATGTTGCCCTGTGAGAGTGAATGGTTGTCTGTCTCTATGTTGCCCTGTGAGAGTGAATGGTTGTCTGTCTTTATGTTGCCCTGTGAGAGTGAATGGTTGTCTGTCTCTATGTTGCCCTGTGAGAGTGAATGGTTGTCTGTCTTTATGTTGCCCTGTGAGAGTGAATGGTTGTCTGTCTCTATGTTGCCCTGTGAGAGTGAATGGTTGTCTGTCTTTATGTTGCCCTGTGAGAGTGAATGGTTGTCTGTCTCTATGACAGACAGGTCGCCAGGGTACACCTGGCGACCTGTCCAGGGTGTACCCTGCCTCTCGCCCTATGTTAGCTGGAGATAGGCACCAGCGCCCCCCGCAACCCCTAGTGGATAAAGCAGTAGAAAATGAGTGAGTGAGAATATGACGACACCCACATGGCACAAATGGAAGCGGCAATGATGTATGAAAACAACTGTATCTGCATAAAACAAACCACCATTCCACCATTGTTCTTGACCTTTTGTTCTACGTATGCTCTGTGAAAAACATGAGGTAGTGTCATTATGTGGGTGTGAATTGTAATTAGCATCAATTTAATACTGAGAGACTGCATATAAATGTATCTGCTGGTTTATAATTCTGGCTAGTTATTATACTGTGCACATGACAAATCTTGCCAAGATTGGAAAAACTTACTGTCCGAAATGTTCAAACAGAGAGGGAATGGTATTTGTATGTCCTTTGTATGTCCTTCATCATGTTTACATTGACACCAGTAACACTTGTCTAATGCAGTGTTTCCTGAAATTTGTAAAGAAGACAAACTATTGCAACCAAATTCATGTACTGTATATATATGTTATATGCATAAATCATGACAAGGGCAAATTTGAAAAATATAGTTTGTGACTATTTTTACTGCCATTTTTCGATACACCTAATACGATGATCTTGAATGGGTGAACCAGACATTTCCTAGAATTGAAACATGAATTGAAACTTAATTTTAAGTTATTTGATAAATCTTAAGTAAGACATTAAACGATATTTTGCAAAAAAAAGTTGTTAAGGCAAACTAAGAACAAAAAAATAAACAAATTGTAAAGTGAAAGTTTGATTTCCATAGCAATTATGTTAATACATTGATTTCCAACAACAGGCAATTACACGAAAAACACTGCTGTTGAGTCTGAAAAAGACACCATTTTGATTATGTTTTGATTAAGTGCAAAACATATAATTTAATCATCCTCCTATTTATATGATCTCATGCATAAATAGTATAAGAGCGGAAAAAAAAGTCTTATAAAATAGGGATAGGCATGAATAGTTTAGTATTCGTTTGAGGATAAAAAGTCAAGCAGTTAATCTGATTATTAGAAATTATATTACAAAGATACAGAAGTGAAAACTGTTTCCTTAACGACTGCAGTGATGATTAAAAACTAAAACTCTTCGCCCAGTGGATACATTATACATTAGGGCTGGGTCAAAATATCGACGTGGCGATATATCGTCATCCTTCCTCGTGCAACACGCCAAATATCAATATTTTCATATAGAGCGCCTTAACAAACTAACAAAAATAATCACTCAAATGAATGAGGAAAACTTGGCCGTAAGTTACCTATCCAAAGGGGAGGGAGTTCATAGCTGGATAATGTTGGAGAAAGCTATATTAAAAGATGTCTGTGAAGATTCTCAGTCATCCAGGTCATGGTATCCAAAGCGTAGTAAAAAAAGGCAACTGGACTTAGTTGAATTTCTTGAAGACGTTTCGCCTCTCATCCAAGAGGCTTCTTCAGTTCTGTTTGACTGGTGGAGAGTCTGGGACTTATAAACTCTGTCAGGTTTTTGGTCCATGGGGTGTGGTTTGGACAGGAAGGGGGTGTGAGTTGTTACCTAAAAGGTTAGATGAGTCGTTAAGTCATCAAGGGTCGTTGGATATTGTCTTTTGTCTGATTTAGTTTCACCTGGACCAAAAACCTGACAGAGTTTATAAGTCCCAGACTCTCCACCAGTCAAACAGAACTGAAGAAGCCTCTTGGATGAGAGGCGAAACGTCTTCAAGAAATTCAACTAAGTCCAGTTGCCTTTTTTTACTACACTTTGGATATATTAAAAGATGCCACATCCACGTTCAATACAAAGACTTTATGCACTTTGTTCTCTGTTGGGAATAAACAGAAAAATCCTGCACTTCTTAATTTTCAGGTACATTTTTTTTCTTCAGCTAGACAGATATTGTGATATACCACTGTATGATTGTCTTACATTAATTATTAAAGAATCATTGTATCATTGAAATATTATTGGTAACAACCATGTATCGCGTATCGTGAGGTACGCCGTGATTCCGACTCCTACTCAACAAGCTGTGAAGCCTGTGAAGTTTATTGGAATATACAACAAATAATCCCATCTAATAGTGTTTTTACTTGACAAAATTTCAACAAGGCCTAGTGTCTACATTGAGGCTGTAAATATATTAATCATTCCTATTATATGCTCAAGCTTACTTTGAAACAAACTGGCAGTAGAGGGATGGCCCTGAGTTATTAAGGTCAGAGTCGGAGAGGGATTAAAAGCCTCCCTTTCCCTCTTCTCCTTATTGACTGTTAAGCTTGAGTGTAAAAAGTGAGGCTGCCAGTGATGAGAGAGGCAGCCGTGTTTCTCATTTGACACATTTATTTGCTCTGACCACCCAAAAGATTTGTTTTTATTTCCATCGGATTGGTTTAAAAATACAGTCCGGAGAGCGGACTGATTTAAAAGTCTGACAGAACAGCACGGTGGTGTGCCAGAGTGAGTTAAGTCACATATTTACTGCACTGCTGCTGTGGAGAAATCGCTCTGTGCTTAATGCTGCCTCAAGGGTCAACCACAGAAAATTAGCACTCAACCTGTGGTAAACACTCAAGGCAGGCTTTATTAAGGCTGTTTGAAACGGAGGAGCCATCATTGAAATTATGTATTCATGTCTAGGACATAGTGCCTCCATGAATATCGTTAATACACTGCAGTCCAATCATTTAATATAACTTGATTACAAAAATAACTAAAAAGTTGGCTGGTTGGACTCAGTCTAGACATCCAAAAGGGCAAAGAGTCTATTAGAAGTTATGACCTTCACAGTACCACCCAGTCGCCTGTTTTGGAGAAAAAGCTAAATCTGCCTCAAGCAGTCTCATTCACAAAAGGACCAATGGCTGTGATTCATGCACCCTTTTTGTGACACACACACACAGTTTAGCAAAGCTTTTTTTCTTCAGACATCGAGTTTGCTTCTCTTCATTCAGACAGCCTAAACAAAGCTTTATCCCTTAACCATAACCAGTTCACCCCTTAGGCCTAAACTAGTCCCTCAGAAATTAGACTCTGCCTCGATAGGACCAGGTTTTGGTCTCCATGAGGACTACTGGTACTGACAAGGTCAGTGTTTATATCAGAGAAGATCCTAAATAGGTGACAAATAAAATAACACACACATTGTCATGCAGCATTCTTTTGAGGACACTCACAGACATAATATATTCCATAGCTTCTTACCCTAACCTTAACCATCACAACTAAAATTCTAACCATAACCATTAATCTAATTTAAATCCATTTCTTTCCCTAAATCTAAAACCCAGTTGTGACCCACACAGCCCTCTAATGTTATGAGGACCAGACGAAATGTCCTCACTTTTCCAAAATGCCCTCACTCCCTATGATTAATATGTTTTTCGGTCCTCAAAAAGAAGTATACACACACATACACAGTTTTTCTTCTAAGAACAGTGCCTAAGCTTCCATTTAGTAATTATTTATTAAGCTGAAACAAAGACATCCTTAAACTTAACTAGTTAATTTGTGACCTTAATCTTAACTTAACCACAATTAAATATTAGCACCATACTACTCAGAAATGAGGTTCTTCTTCAATAGGACCAGGTTTTGGTCTCCATGATGACAACTGGTCCTGACAAGGTCAGTGTTTATGCCAGCAAAGGTCCTAAAGAGCTAACAAATACAAGAACACACAGACACACTTACAATGTACCAGCACGGTCAACCACGGGGCACTGAAATATTCATAAATCCCCTTCAAGCCAGCAGCTCAGAGTGTGGCCATTACTTCTACCATTGTTTAAAAAAAAAACAAAAAAAAAAAATATTTGAAAATCAGCTTAGCTCCCCTGGAAGAGACACACAGGCACAAGCTTTTTTGAGGTTAGGGGAGCTGAGCTCCACTTATGTGCTGCTCCAGGCGACCTCCAGAGTCAGTATGACTGATTTAAAGTGCTCATCCGTCCGGCCTCGACTTTCTCATCTCCTTTCAGCTCAGCCCATGGAGGCTTTCTATTCGGCTTAACGGAGGGCCTTGTCGAAGATGCACGAGGGTGGCAAGAATGTGACATCTGAATTGCTTCCTGCAGTAAATACATTCATGGCACTTAGGCAGAGTGCAGTAATAAATTCCCCTGTGAATTCAGGACAGAGCGAGGCACAGAATATGCAGCTTCCAAGCCAAGGATTCTAGATAATGGTTTAAGATACTGTTACAGCGGTGTAATGTGTAGCACCTACATACAAATCTAAAATCTCTGCTGTCATCAAAACGTCACGTCTACCAGTGTCTCCACTACAAATGTGTGCATTTCTTATTTAAAGGGGCAGTGAGTTTGTCTGAAAGGGCACATTTTAGGACAAGTGAAGATAAGAAACCAATAACATTTGAAACATGTCATCATTTTATTGCAGTGTTCAGTATTTCTCTCATGGTGGATAATGTTCATTTCAATTACAGATCAATTTACAGTATGCCAGAACTAGATTTACTGTTTACTGATTTACTGAATTCATTTTTCTTTTCTCTTTTATCAGTGGATGAAAAGGAAGCCTAGCTGGAGACAAAGCTGGTCTTCTGTAGCAGAAGAAGCGGCAGGAGCTCAGAGGGACAAAGCACTGTTGGAAGGTGCCAGTTCTACTGTCACTTTCTTCAGCTCAGATCTAGTTGTTGCATATCATTATGCCTTTTCCACACTTGGAACAAAAGATAATGTTGTCTGCCTTCAATTAAATCAAGGAAATACCAGTAGTGAAGTCTGATCAAAAGGCCTGATGCAATACCAGACACGATAACTGGTATTGCTTTTTTTAAATAATAAAATATAAATAATAAAATTATTTAACAAACTTTTTTTTGTCTCTGGGCTGTGAGAACATAATCTTAACTGTATGTGAAGGTCCTCAGTCGCTTAGGTCAAAGTATCTTCAGGAGCGTAGAAAGGACACAAGGAGCTTGAGTTTCCTAAGAGATGTTTAAACTCTCTTTCATGAGAACAGTTGAAACAAACTGCATTATGTAATATAACGACTTTCTTGGCAGGTAAACTAACCTAACTATACCTAACAAGGTATACCAGGAATGAGAGAGAACTCAAGGAAGTCTATGTTTACGAAGGTCTTCTTTCATGCAGAGATAGACTGCAGATGTTGGAGGTATTCTGTCGCTCAGTCAGCTGACCATATCATACCATTTTAGTATGGTACCCCAAGAAAAGGGTGCCAAAGAATGGAATGGAAATGTAAACACAAAGAAATATGTTCCCGTACTATACCAAACCAAGATATTCAAATTGCTAGAAACATGGCCAAAATGATGATAATGGAAACTCACATTGCACTTGACTTCCATTGATTTCTGGCAGGTGTAAATTCAATCCAGAATTGCACAATATATGCCAAAATTATCTTTATTTTGATACATTTTGAGCATGAGATAAATTAATTTTGAGCCCTAGCAAGATTAATTGCAACATTTAATTAATTTTGCTTCCGATCATAGTGTGTTTTAATGCTGCTGCTGCTGTCAGTGTGTGCAGATGGCTGCTGTCAGCAAACCTCTTTCCACACATGCATGAGTGGTCGACAAACTGTGAAAGATAAGGTCAGATCAATAGGCAGAGGAGATCTATATGTTCTTCATGCCTGAAAAGTGATCAGGCATTAATGCTTAAGAGGTTATAATGGCTCCTTGATTCACTGTTAGCGTGTCCTAATGTACATTAAAGTATAAAAAAAAAGAAGCTTCCTCTCTGCTAATGGAGTGAAAATGCAAATGCAATGGAGGTCCATCTCACTGTGGACAAGTATAAGCCATGAATTTATTGGTAGCTGCATCGTTTAGGTTTTCTACGACATAAGAACACTATTTTTCAGATTCAGTGAAATTTTCGGGCAATAGTTCATTGTGTTGTTAAATGTGGGAGGGCCTCAAGACAAAGGCTCAAGACAAAAATATTACGCTTAGGTGATGATACTGAGGAAAGCATGGAGGACTACTTTTCCAAATCATATTAAAGCAGTTGTGATGAAAACAAAATTATTCGAATGTTTTCTTTGTATATATTACTTTATGTGTTGAGGAAAATGTACATTTGAAAAGGAGCCCAGGTTCTTCAAACACAGGATGATCTTATTTGGTAAAATCACAAGGTATATGTGGTTTTGTCCCTCAGCTAGATTCACAAGAAGTTTTAGTGAAATCCAGGACTTTACACCTTAAAATTGTTTTATCCTGCTAATGGTGGAAAGATCCAAGGTCTGTCTCAATAGGTGACCTCAAAAGGTCTGTCTCTACTCCCCAGTCTTTTTCTTTCAACTCCTCACAAATGAATTTGACAGTAATTACTATCATTAAATGTGATGTGGCAAAGTGGTTATGTTGTCACCCATGTCCATCTGTTGATTTGCTGGTTAGATATAGAGAGAATCTACTTCAAATGTTTTAATAAAACATAATGAGGAGATGGGGTATTGATCAACGAAAAATCCATTACATTCAGAAAAAAGCAGTTTTATTTTAGATTTCACAGTTTTAGTGCTAATATTTTCTTTATATATTACATTTTATTGAGATGTCAATACCAACAATTCTTCATATCTCTAAAACTGGACCCTGGACTTTTTAAAGTACAGTGTCCTTAACAGTAATAGCTACATCGAAAGCATAACTGGGATATCTAATATGGACCTCTGTGTCTGAAATAAAGTGAAATGTATTGGATTGCACACCTGCAATGTAAAAAAAAAGTAGCTCACTGCACCCCAGAACTCAAGGTACCACAATGGGAACAATGATTTTGTAAAGGTTAATGCTCACATTCAGGAATAAATGCACCACCTGGGAGCCCTGTTGACATATAGATGTATATATAATGTATAGATACATAGACCATCTTTGGCTCAAGGCGGCAATTCTCAAATGTCACCTCCCTACCTCATGCTACGACAGGCGCTCTTACAAGACAGCATCAGGCCTCAGACAAGCAAACAGGGTTGCCTTACAAAAACAATTTGTAGCCTCACCGTATTCCATGTTCAGAAGAAAAATAAAACAAACGGCAAGAACACACAAGTGAGAAACCACTGTAGCATTCAAACCGACCAATTTATGTCATTCTCCACACACAGATATATTCAAAATGTTTAACATAAACCACGGACTACAGTTCTTAAGGAAAGAGAAGCTGGAGGAAAGGTGATTCCTTTGATTGCTTTATTTACATGTTTCCTTCCAGCACCAGCAGTCTATGTTTTGTACTCATTGCTCAACTTATTTTTTCTTCTTTTCCTCCAGGTTTTCTGTGCCGCACCACCATCTTTCCTTCCCTAGCAATCGCTGACTCATTCCAGATGTTTAAGATCTGGCAATTTGCCCACCTCCACCTCAGGAGCGTCAACTCAGTCTCATGTTGTCTTTATCTCTCCCCCATTGTGCATTTGTTTCCTTTTTCCAAAGACCTGTAAATGGTCTTGGTTTTGTCTCTTGTGTATTTGCATAGTCCCTGCTTTTCCTTGTCTTTGTGGTGAAGAGAAGGTTGTGTTGTTTAAATCCTATCTGTTGGCAGCACCTGGAAGTCGCTGGATGTCGTCCGGGATCATAATCTATTATTAAAAGTTTGTCTTTAGGCAGATTTGTCCTTATTTGACTGATAGGTTTCGAAGAGATTAGTAAGCCCCTTGAGGAAAATTAGTGATTTGTGATATCAGACTTTATTTGAATTAAACTTGAAGAAGACTTGTTTGGTCATTGATTTATCTGGGCTTTACTGCCAGAGTCGATGGCTCTGTAGAGAGAGACACTTGGAAACACACTCTTTCTCTATGTCTCTCTCTTTCCATTGTATTGCCAGCCACAAATCTGCAATCGTTTGCTTTTCACTCAGCTGTGACCCACTGAGTGACTGGAGAGCCAAGTCGGCACGCAGTCGGACCTTGAACATTGTGTTGCTTCACAATGTGCTACAACAGGCCATGAGCCAAAGATGTGAGAGATTTGTCTTTCCTATTTAAGTCTGTATTGAGTCAACACTGTAATTTCCACAAATGAGCTGTCAATTAAAAGGCAGTCCATATGATATCCTAGTGATGAGTCATTAAAGACACTTGAGCCTCTGACAGTGGTCCTCCTTCCTAATTCAAGGCTGGCTAAGGGACCTATCAATGGCCAAAGTACAATCTACTATATCTTGTATCCACTGTTGAGATAAAGAGTCATACCAACTGATTATACGGCATCAGGGCTGGGCGACATGTGAAAAAATCTTAACATGATGTACTCTCTGAGATCAAATCAATATTTCTGTAAAGCTTAACGGTAAGGCTGGGCATTAAGGCTTATAAATAATCAATATTTTTAGACTATATCCCGACATGCAAAATATATGTTGACAATATCTTGTCTCATGTCATGATATAGAAAAATATCTATATCTTCCCCAGCCCTATACGTATTTATTTATTTACTTATTTCTGTATTTTCTTAAACATAAAAGCCCCTGAAGAATCGACGTCAACCTTTCACCTCAATGGGTTATGAATTTATAAAAACCTAAACCAACAAAATGACTATGCCTCATACATGGGGAAAAAATTACTTTCTCATATTAGATTAAATATTTGTATTACTGTGATTTTTGTAGTGTTTTTTCTGAAATTATTGCTGAACAAACATTACTCACTCAGAGGAAACTGTGCTTTTTGTACCACGGTCCATTAACTGCAAGAGCCGGCTTATTTCAACTGCTCTGGGCCAACAATACCTCACAATGCAATAGGTGAATGGTACTGGAACAGTAAATAGTCAGATTCATTCCATTCCTTCGCTTTTTATTGCCCAACAGCTCCATCTATTTCCAGACGAAGGTTTAATGGCCACTAATGTCCAGAATGTGTAATTAGCAGAACACCAAAAGAGCACAGAGGCCCGAGCTAATGGATGTGATCGAAGAGAAGAGTCTTTCTGTCCTGTACAATAAGTGAAATATGTATTTAGAGGATATTTAAATCTTTTTATTTCAGTTTGCTGAACAACCTCTCCAGTTCCCAAACCATCAACAAGACAGATAATCCTGTTTGGATGCAAAAGTGTAGCAGGGTTGGGCCTTATTTACATTACTTTAATACAACAGCCTATGTTTTTGACACATTTGGCAGTGATATATTAAGTCACACTTTGATTTTTAATATATCCTCACTCAACTCTCATTTTTATGTGTGGGAACATTTGGTTCACTCATGGATTGACAGCAGTGTGCAGAGAGCACACAACCCAACAGTTTAATTTAAACCTGACATCACAGTAATTAGGTAGAAGATGAAACAAAGAACCAGTAGCACATTTGTTATTTTAATCTAGTTAAGTAATAGTTATAATAGTGAAGCTCAGCACTACAACAACAGAATCTTCAGCTAGGGTTGAAGAATTTATCTGTTTCAAATTAAAAATTCTATGTTATTACTCTTTATTTGATTCTAAACTAAAAAAAGGAAATGCAAACATTTCGAAAATAATTCACATCTTTAAGTGCTCATCCTCTTATTTGTGTATAGTAGTATGTTTTTTTAATGGTTTGCTTTGGAAATGCTCCAACTACATTCAAGTTTATCTAAACTAACAATTAAATTTATACAAAAATCACACAAATTTAAGTGTACTTAAGAAATTTGCCCCCAAAAATGTAAATTATATATTTTACCCATATTGTTCAGTAATAATTATTAGTGTCCTAGATTTATACCACTAAAGACAATATTTTGGGGCCTGTTCACTCAAAAGCGAGTTCAGAAATCATTAAGTGAGGTAAGTATATAAATTATATAAATAAAAGAAAACAGTTGGTGGGTAAGATTTGGCCTTTGGGTTTTTAGTGTTTTAATAAAAGCATCACAACACAACTACAGTGCAAAACTGCCTTCACAGCTAGAAAAGTGAAATTATAATCAGGGTTGTTTATTGATCCCATCATTAAAACATCAAGGCAATGACTGCAGACATTGAACTTTCACAGTTAGAAAGTGTGCATCTACCGCTCAGAAGCCAAAAAAGGGTGAAGGTTTAATCAACAACAAACTAAAGAGGGTACATGACACATGCCCCACAATTCCAATGATATCACAATATGGTGATTCTGCAATAAACACAAACCAAATATTTGTCCAATAAACTTGGTAATGTGTAGGACTGAGAGGAGTTTTCTTTTCACTGTCAAACAGTTTGACGTCTTTTCTTCATGTTACACCCATTTCTTTGATAAGTGCCACCTTAAGGAATCATTAAGTAGTGAAGTTAAGTTTTTTTTGTTGTTGTTGTTTTACTAAACTAACAAGGGCTACAAATAATGACTATTTTCATGATCAAACAACCTGTCAATTATTTATTTTGGTCCATACGATGTCAGAAAATGTTGATTGGTGTTTTCCGAACCATGAAATGACATTCTGAAATATCTTGTTGTGTTTTAAAACCAAAACTAATCAGTTTAAATTAATTTTACTGGTGGAAAGAATGCAACTGTTGTTAGTCCTCTGCATACATATATATGGAGCAAATATTCAAGTTTAAGAAGTGGAAATCTCAGACAGCTTGTACAAATTATTTTAAGAAACTCAAAGTAAATAATTGATTATCAACTAATTTTGGCACCAGAGTATTTATATCGTAATCTGATGAGTAAGGAAGATTAAATATTGCCACATCAATATTTTGTCCCGCTCCTTCTTTAATATATAATGTGATCTTTCTGTATAATCCTATATTAGAGTAATTTCTTATCATTTTTAACATTCTGACAGCTGAAATTTGCCAATACAAATCTCATGTGCTGCCTGCTGGTGGAAAGAATGCAAATGTTGTTAGTCCCCTGTATCAGTATGTAAGGCTGAAAATGAGTGTCTGTAGCCTGTACTAAAAAATCCCGTCTTTTGGTCACAAATGTATTGTATTGTCTGATTTCTCCTTGGAATAACAAGGCAGGAGAGGGCTATACTATAGCTGCTTCTTTCCTGCTCATCTGGGAGTCTGTGACATTCTCTCTGAATGGCAATTATGAAGGGAATAAAAGGGACATTTAGAGACAAAGGCTGCTGTGGAGAGAATAGGCCAGATCCCATGTTCAGGAGTGGTCCAAGTCCAAGCTATGTTTCACGAGAGACGATATGAGATAATCATGCAGGAGAAGTAGCAGGAATGGAGAGGAGGAAGAGGGGAGCACGGAGTGAGGGAGATGGACTGGAGTTGGCATGAGAGCGAGAGCAGATAGCACCATCTGCATTCTGCACCAGCACCGTCCCGTCTGGCTTGCTGTTGCCTTTAATAAAAGCTGGAGCTGAGACAGACAGCAGGCAACACAAATGCAGTCAGAGGTACAGTAAAGACGTGCATTAACTCATCAAATCTGCCCAAACACAAATTCAGCAGCTCCCTCTGCAGTAAGATGGCTTTCACACCGTTCTAAAAGATAACAGGCCGTCAACAGAAGCAGAGAGATGATATTTACGGCACAGGGGGAAGCACTTTTAATCAGTCACGACAAGACTGCTAAACTCAGGGTGGCGCTGTAGAATCCCCTTGGCAAAGAAACAGATTATTTTGTCCCCAGTGCAATAACCATAATAAACAATCACCAGTATGAATGGTCTGTATATCTATACAAAAAAGTCCCAATCAGTCAGATGTAGGTGTGGTTTCCAAAATAAATAGTTTACAGTTCCTCTTAGCTGAATATACCAAAAGCTAATTTTCCTTCATATATATTATGATGTTTATTTTCAGCCAAACTCAGTAAAATATGGAATAACTAAGATAAATAGATGTGGTAGTGAAATCTGATAGACAACCCCAAACGGGGACTTCTCTGGCAAATGTTTTTCCTCAGGGTGACAGTAGCTCAGTATGGGGTGACAGAGTTATCTTTCAACTTGAAGGTTGTGGGTTACAGTCCCGGCACTGGTAGTCTACATGTCCCTGTGTCCTTGAGCAAGACACTTAACCCCACATTGCTCCTGATGTGGAGCTGTGCCGGCAGTTTGTGAGTGGCTATGAAAAATGAGAGATAGAAAAATGCATGGATGCGCTGTGTGAAAGTGTAAATGAATGGGTGAACGGAAAAACTGTAGTGTAAAGCAGCTTTGAGTGGTCATCAAGACCAGATAAGCGCTATGTAAGCACAAACCATTTACCATGACCCTGGGTTTTTCCTCATTGGCTAGCTACTTTATGTCCTGAAGGAAAGCCATGTTAAAAAATAGTTTTTTTCATGTTGTTTCAGAGGCAGAAAAATAAAGGTTCCATTGAACGTTGAAGTTTTCTGTAGAAACACAAAACAAAGCTTAAAATTTAAATTGATTAAGAGGGTGCCTTCAAGATGTTGTTTTTTGATCGCATCAAATGTACAGTTACACCACTGTCAAATGTTTTTCTCATTATAGCACTGTTCTGTTTTCGTGTCTGTGGTGACACAGAGTGATGTGTTTTATACAACGACTGACAGAGGGAAGGCAGAAGAATAACGGCTAAGCTAGTCAAATGAGACAATAGGACATTTTAAGTTAAGCAATCAACTCTGATTCCCTGAAACACAAGTTAGGTAGTGAGGTATCAAAATGAAGGTTAAAAGAGATAGGAATATGGAGTCGCCATGACAAGTAAAATTAGCGCATGAAACACATAATATCATTTTGAATTGGTAAACAAATCATTTCCAAGATATGTTAAGAGATGGTAAATTAATTACAAATGTATTTTATTTGAATCATGAACAAATAAATCCTGACCCAGTCTTTGAGAATCACAGCCTTTAGGTTTAAGGGCGTATCAACACAAGCAATGTATTGGCGACCTGTCCAGTTTGCAACATCCTCACAGGTCGCCACAAGATGGCACTTGCTCAGCTCAAGTGATAGGTCAATGTTAAATAAGAGTGGATGTCTAACTATTTTTTCACAAGAGTTGGTTCAGTGTCTGATATAGTGAGATATACCAATGTTAGAGAACAAACATTTCATTTCCACACTTTCGCATTAATAGCATTTAACTAGTGAAATACAGGCAGACCTTTATTTTGAAATGCGTCAGTGAGGTTACATGTCACAGCTAAATCACCCCCTTCTTTTTTTATTGTGGCCCATTGCTTTGCGTCATTTATGGCCCAGCACAAGACCTTTAAGTCTAAGGAGTAGAGTTTACATATTTAAAGCGCAGGAGTGAATATGGTGTTAAATTGAGGGTGTTGCACATCAATTGAGTAACTGACAAATGCAAATGCAGTTTAAACAAATTGTCTTCAATTGCTCCTTCTATAAGACCTCAAGTAAAAAAGTAGAAAAAATATGGATATTTAAGAGGGTTGATTAGTCAAAGATCATCTTACCTCTCTGATCTTATCACGTTTCTCTTTGGCGTCAGCCTCCGGTGGTTCTCCATCGCTCACACCCACAACTTTGGGCATGGGGACAGGTGGCAGAGGTTTAGGCCCCGTGTCCTTCTTTTTCAGGTCCTCCATCACCTTGTTTTTCTCCGTCTGTATCTCAGCCTGCAGCTCTTCACGTGACTTCCTTAGTTTCTCCTTTGCCTCCTGCAGAGCTCGCTCATGGTCTGCCCGAATCTTGTCCCGCAGGCTCTCCTCTTCCTCCCTGTAGGAGGCAGGAAAAAAGGCAGGGGGTGAGTTTTGGTTTTTCTTTATGTCTTTGCTCTTTCTTTTCCGCAAGGTGATTGTGTGTATGTGTACAGCCTAACAAAGACATATTTTCACCAAGGTTGACACAAATAAACACTGGGAGAATGAAGTGTTAATGGGGATTTTCATTTGAAATTCATTAAAGATGAAGAGTGAAAACAAACACTTCCACTTTGGGAAATTATATTCCACTGTGACGGATATGAAAACAAGGACAAATTACTAGAGCTAGGTGGAAAAGGTGGTGGCATTACTCCCCCGGCTCCACGTATTTTGTTTTAGGTGACATTTTATGTCACTGTATATGACATAAAGTGAAACATCTGAAGGCATCACCTTAGGCTCCGACAAATTAAAGACAACATTTTGATTATTTTCTTACGTTCTCTCTTTCTCTCTTTCGCTTTGTTTGACTCCTGGATCATAAGCGGCACATATCCAACACTATGCTTAAACTGTATCTGACTTGAGCAGCAGTCAAATCTTGAAGCCTGAATTACAAAAAATAAACTGTTTCAAAACACTTTTCATTTAAATTATCACAAAAACATGCAGATTTGGGGATTAGGCCAACTGGACACTCTAAATTGCCCGTAGGTGTGAATGTGAGAGTGGATGGTTTTTTGTCTCTATGTGTGGCCCTGCGACGGACTGGTGACCTGTCAGGGTCAGGCCCTATGTCAGCTGGGATTAGACACTAGCGCTCCCATGCAACCCTCATGTGGAGGATAAAGCGGTAGAAGATGAGTGAGTGAGAGTGAGCTACTCTGGTTGTAGCTCACAATGACTGAAGCTCAACATGATCGACTCATGTTTGTATGTGTGCGTGTAAGCAATGCACGCAGACAGCTGTCCAGAAGCAAATTAAAAATGATTTTCAGACAGATAATGCTGCTTTTTTATGCACTGTTCCTGTTCACGATGACCAATTAATGCTGTTTTAACGCAGCCTGAGTTCATCAACGGTATTTGTGTGCATGTACTTAAACCCATATTTCATTTTGACCTTGTGGGGACAATTTGTAGGGGTGGGAATCACCAAAGACACCACAATATTACCACAATATTTAAGCCAAGATACCATATAATCACGATATTACGATATGCTGATTATTTGCAAAATCATATATAGCGAGAGAGATCTTGGCACCATCTAGTGGACTGAAACATCAATTGATTTTATTTAACACTAATGCACAAAATTTTTCTCGTTAATACGGAACATCAGGAAAAATTATATGCTTAAAAAACAAAAAAAAAAAAAATTGTGTCTCAAAAGTGACGCACAGTTTTAAAGGGCCTTTTTAAAAGACTTAGTGTTAGAATAAGGTTTATGTTAGAGTTAGGGTAAGGGTAAAGGTTAAGCAGTTAGTTGTGATGGTTAAAGTTAGCTTAAGGGGCTAGGGAATGCATTATGCCTATGATGTGTCCTCACTGAGATACAAAAACAAATTTGTGTGTAAGTGTGTTTCAAATCCACAGTAAATCGTAACTTGAAACAATGCAATTAGCAAATTGCCAAGGCCACAATTTAATCACTCTGTTTTTGATTTTATGTTCTATGTCAGTTTAAGAAAAAGCAATACATAATGTTAGAAGCAATAAATATCTTTAACTTTCTCATTCTTTAAAATATAATTTTTATACTTTTTAATATAGCATTAAAATTAAGTAATTAACATATTGACAGTATATCCATCTGGTTTAAGATTGCAATTGGCAGCCTTTGTGTGTGTACTTGTAATTGTTACCTCTTTAGGACCTTTTCTGGCATAAACACTGATCTTGTCAGGACCAGTTGTCCTCATGGAGACCAAAACCTGGTCCTGATGAGGCAGAACCGCATTTCTGAGGTACTGATTAAGTTGAGGGCTAAAATTTGAAACTGTGTCCAGGTTATGGTTAAGGTTAGAGATCATGCATATTCCATATGTTGTGGGGACATAAATCTGTTTACATAGTCACATTATGGGGACTTGTCTTCCTTAAGGAGACAAAAATCAAGTCCCCATAATATAAATGACTCCATTTTAAGGTGAAGACATGTTTTAAAGCTAAGCTGAAGTTAGGGTTAGGTTAAGGTTAGGGTTAAGTTAAGGTTAGGGTCATGGCACTAGCAATTATGGTTAAAGTTAGAGTAAGTCTCCAGGAAATGAATGTAAGTCAATGCAATGTCCTCTGAAGTCATGAAAACCAGTGTTTGTGTGGGTGTGTCTGGCAAAACAAGTGAAAGAGAGAAAGACCAAGAGCAGAGTTGGGAAGGACTGACTGAATGAAGGCATATAATACCTAGGAAATACCAGCTCCTATTTGTATAGACTTTGAATTTATATCTAATTATAGGATCAGATCATCACTGACTCCCAGAGGAGGCAGGCCATTGTATTAGAAATGAAGTGAAGAAAATTGCCCACAAGGAATCTACGTATTAAAAAACAGCCAATAATGGACTAATACGAACAATAACCAATCCCTAGAGCAAACAAAGCTAAACTTAGCCCAGTTTAAAACTCTGCAGCTCAGTTTCACAGCATCATAGTACATCAAGTAACTGCACCCAACAACGGTATCCACCACAAACACTGGATCAAGCTCAATGCTGCATCAAGTGCAGGTGTGTCTGTAATTTGCATCCCGAAAAGGGAAACCTAACACGTGCCCTGCTGCACTGCAGTTTCATTAGCTCCATGAAATATGAGGAGGAAACACAAAGAAGCCAGGATGAAATGAGAAACATCATCTGTGGCTTCACTCGGTGGTACAAGCCCCTGGGTGTTGACGCAAATCAACCCCGTGAAGATGTGGGTCAGTTGTGAAAGCACACAAGCACACACACACAGCAGGAAGCTGAAGCAGAGGTGATGGGAGGATGACGATGTTTCACTGCTCCTCTGCAGTTACTTACATTCAAATAAAATTAAGAGTCAAAGCTAAATCTACCGGTGGCTGCTGTGTGGACATTCAGTAGTCAAACACAACCACAGCCAAATTACACACAGTGTCAGGTTGATGTATGGAAGCGAGCTGGAGGGCACGAGGAAGAAAACACTCAAAATCTATCATTTAACATTAAAAAGGCAAAAAAAACGAAGCAGGTATTACTGGAAACACTGATCAGCATTCTTTGGACCTAATAACTAATCAATTAATCGAGGAAATACTCCTCAGATTAATCAGTTATTAAAATAATTAGTTGCAGCCCTTAAGTCAATGTAATATCCTCTGTATTTATTGTATGGAGATGGAGTTGACAAGTGCAGTAATGGGGGGGGGGGGGTCGATTACTGATGAAAATAAGTTAAGTTGCATAAGTGGCAGTCTGAATGAATTCCAAATCACATTTTTTTGACTTCAAATACATTTTAAATCTATACAAAAAGATTCAATATTATGTATAATGCTCATATTGTCACGTTCGCTTTACCCTATTTGATGTCCTGCACAAGGCTGAACTACACCATCGAAGGCAAGATGATATGAAGTGTCAAGTGAAGCAGAAACACAGAAAACTGTTCACACAAAGAAAAGGAAAAAAAGAGTCTGACCCTAATGTTTTCAATCCATCCTGTCATTTTTCCTGTAGTTGCTGAGGTAAAAAGCTGAGTTAAATGTGTCGAGTGTGAGTCGGTGCCTTTCATGAAAAAACAGTGACAATATCTGAGTGCAAACATGTTGGTGTGTTTATTAATAAAGCTCCATGTGATAAACACAGGAAATGTGGGAGGGACTGGTGAGCTGCTGTGGTCTGTGTGGACTCAGCTGCAAGTGTCCACACATTACACGGCATCAGCGGGGACGCGAAGAAGAAAACAACCACCACAGTGAGTGTTCCTATCTGCAGACAGATTCAGCAGATCTGCTGTAGCAGTGAGATTAGAAGAAACCATAATCTAAATGTTTGACCATAATAACTACACCCTCCTTTTTTTTTTTAACTGCAGATTAAAAAAAAAGAGAAATCCCATAACTGTTATGATCATCTTTCAACTCAGACTCCTTCCTTCTGCCAACAATGTTCAGACTATCATCACCATAAAGACATTTTATACAATCAAATCTTTGTTACAGCCGACCATAAAATAAAAAGTGTCTTATTGTAATATAGTTTCCTTCAATAACAATATAACAAAAGTTTAATATAATAAGACGTCTGGACAAATAATCAAGCCAATATTTGTCATTTTCTATTTAAATTACTGGCCAAGTATTGCACATTATGCATTTTGACTAAAGTTAAAATGCATAATTAAAGTTTATTTTTTCCCAAAAAAGTCAGAGAATTTTTGATGATCTAGTTCATCTATATTGATATTTGATATTTAGTATATACATTGTTTTCATGTTAAAAAATAACAAGTGCACTGCAGCATAGACTCAAAATGCAGATTGAAGGGAAGAGCCAAGTCAAGCATTTTCTGAATCATTTCCACCTATATTTTATTAGTCAGAAATGTGGTTGGTTTGGTTAGTTGGTTGGTTTTTATTTTCATGTCCCGTTTGTGTTTTTTGTTTAGTCTTTTCTGAACATTCACAGTGTAAAACCAGGATTTACCTTTTTTTTTTTACAACTACTACTACTACTACTCACATGTACATGCATGTGACAATAATCCCCAATAATTAAAGAAGTTCGAGGGACAGAGACAAAGCAACAAGTGTGAGGTGTGATTTAGCCTAACAGATCTTCACAGTCTTCACTGTAGACCCTGTTTGATAAGACTTTATCTACAGCCAATCCAGACCCCACATGAACACTTTAAAAGAGCATCAATGACAGAGACGGGTCGTTTGGTGGAGAACAGATGCACATCAGTGACCTTTAGAAAGCTAAAACAGGAGTTTATCACCTGAGTGTGAATATATCGCTGATGCTGAGAGATCAGCTCTGACGTCCCAGTGTCGCTGCCACAATCAGAATAAAACTACTCTGATCTGTGCAATTAGACAGTAGCTGAAAAGTGCAAATGAAACTGACAAGCAAAGCATACATTTAAGGGAATCTTATAAAATCTGAAGAGATTTGAACAATGGGAGGACAAGTCAAATGTTTAGTAAAAAAAAAGCATTTGGAAAGTAAAAAAAAAAAAGCTTTTCAGACAGCATAATTCGTTTTTTTTTTTTTTGCATTTTTGTCAGAATGTCTTGCATTACCGTTTTTACCAATACCCCTTCACTTTGGTGGAACTAACAATTATTTTCATAAGTGATTAAGCTGTCAATCATTTTCTGGGTTAATAAATTAATTGTGTGGACCATAAAATGTCAGAAAATGTTGCAAACCCTGAAATGATCCAAAATTATTCAGTTTTAATGATTTATTTGTTGGAGCAAAAAAAGCAGAAAGTATTCTCATTTTAGAGGTAGAAAATCTAAGAAGTTGTTTTAATTATTAAGGAAAAAAACACAAACCCATAGATCAGTTATCAAAAAACTTATTTAATTAATTTGTAAGCTTAAGAACTGAATAATTGACGCAGCCCTAGCTGGTAGTGTGTTTTAGAAATATTTGTTTTGACAAGTAATTTAGTTGAGAAATGAAAATGACACAAACTTTCCAGAAACAAAATATTGTCTGCATTTGGGCCACTGCAGTTCTCCAAATCAGTGGAGAGCTCTCATCTGACTTTTTCCCCATCATTTGGTTTTGGGCACTTCTCACCAAGGTGCATAATAAATCACCAAAGTGATGAAGAGGTGCAGATGAGGGAAGAAAAATTCAGTCTCGGGGGAGAAAAAGCTACTTGCTCTGCTCCAGTCAAGTGTAAAAGAAAACTATGAAAGTACAAGTCTGCATGGGACGTCACAACTTACATAGGTGTGTGCAAAATTCACAAAAAAATGTGTTGATATTTTCAGGGACTCTTACAATAATGAGGCAGTATATTTACTACATTAGACCACACTACAATATAGTTGTACTTTAAATAAAGACAAAGGCTTACCTATTTGCCGATAACATTTTTCTTGTTTGCAATAAATTGCCCGATTACTCGATGAATCAATGGAATATTCGATAGAATACTCGATTACCAAAACATTCGATAGCTGCAGCTCTTAAATTGTACATATAATAATTTAAGTATGAATTTAACACAGGAAATGACAAAAAGACAACCTTTATAATTGTGGCACGGAAGGCAAAATGAAAATGTTAGGCACACAACAGTTCAACCAATCACCACGTACTATCAAGTTAAAATTAAAATTGCCCTGTGACAACATGTCTGTGTTGTTTTGTTAGCAATTGGCAGGAATGGTGAAGAACAGGTTGTATTTATCAAAACAAACAGTAACATTATATGTGCGCTAGTCTATTATTAAATTACTGCGGTCCACATGTTATTGTTTGCATCACAAATATGTTCCTTTTGTGAAATACAAATCGTTCCGTTTCCCACCAACGCCTTTACTCTGAAATGTGCGCAACATTATCATGGATAATTCGATTATAATCAAGATATAATTTTAAGCTTATATTGCCCATTCATAATGAACAGTTGATTTTCCCCCAGACGTTTTTCATTTGACTGACTCTCTCCTGAACAGGTTAGAAGTTCACTGGTCACAGGGTCATTTGAGTTAGAGGCCCCTGCATTAGAGGCTGAGTGTATGTTGCTAACAAAAGTAAGCTAATTGACTATTTTACCCTGAGGAATCAATACAAAGTTTCCGTAACAAATTAAATAACTTTTAAATGAATACTTTGTATTCAGCTGGACTACACAGAAGGGGGTCATTGTCATTGCTGGTGACTTTCTACCGCTCTACCATCGAGAGCATTCTAACTTATTGCATCACGGTGTGGTTCTCCCACTGCACCGAAGTAGATAGGAAGAGGCTACAGAGTGTGGTCAAGACAGCACAGAGGACATTTATACATTTAGACAAGAGACAGCACCCATCCCACACGTCACCTGTTCGACCTGTTACCCTCTGGAAGACGCTACAGGTCCATCAAAACCAGAACTAACAGACTCAGAAACAGCTTCTTTCCACAAGTCATCAGTGCACTAAGCACAAACAGGAACACACACAAAGTCAATGTGCAATTAAAACTGTAAAAATCATTGCATTGTATACAAAAACACTGTACATATTTATCTAATTTATTTTTATACTTACATTTGCACCACTGCCATGTACTTTTTTACTCTATTTATGTTGTTTCACTCTATTTTTATGTCGTTGAATACTCGGATGCTGCTAAAATTTCGTAGTACACTGTGCAATGACAATAAAATGGATTATGATTCTGACATTATCGCCCGCCCCCCCCAAATCATTCTGTTATGCAATGGAAGAAATGGGCCTACTGCCCCCAACACTTCCTGTAGTGTATTGCAGTTAACAAACATGGTTCTTCCATGGCGGTGTTTTAATTAAACAGACTGATGAATTGAGGACAAATTTTAATAATAAACATCAATTATCTCGACTAATCACTGCAGCCTTACACTAATGTA
The DNA here is from genome assembly GCA_016785285.1 of Brachirus orientalis. Classification (NCBI taxonomy): domain Eukaryota; kingdom Metazoa; phylum Chordata; class Actinopteri; order Pleuronectiformes; family Soleidae; genus Brachirus; species Brachirus orientalis. Next base: position 1,084,888 of record JAFBJR010019393.1, on the reverse strand, counting down.
ACATTGGATTTGATGGAGTAAAGAGAAAATACATCAGAAATGGAGAAAAGAGAAAATTACATGGGCCAAAGGGGGAACTTGGATAAGATAGCATTCAATCAGCAGCATCCATCCACCATCAACTTTCAATAGCACCTTAACTTCCTCACATTCATTTGGGGCTCTGTTTTATCCCAGCATGCAAGAGACGGAGTAACACAAGGCTATGCTAAGAGTTTACAGCAGCGTGCGTGTGAGGATGAGGAGGAGGAAGAGAAGTGGAATACAGTGTTTAAATGATGGAAGCAATGTATAAATAAGGAGCACTGAGATTAATGATGACTGTTACTCGGAGGCAACAGGACATGCAAGAACCAGCATGTGAGACCAACAGCATAGAGAGATGTTTCATACTAATTATCCTTCACACAGCAAACGCAAGGTTCATCCATTTTATAATTCTACCCTGATGTTGAATGTAGGGCCAAACAAGTGAGACTAAAATAAACAGCTTCCAAGTTATGCAACATCGCTCTGGAAAAGACTCATCAATATTCATACAGCAACTGTGTGTCTCTGACTTTAATTGATAGAAAAACATTAGTGTGTGTGGTTTGGGTGAGTGAACATCTGTGCATCTGTAAGAATATTCCAAACGTGCTGTATTTACTCCGAGGAGTGTGACTGTTTATGTATAGTACACAATGCTACTTATATTTATTACCTCTTTAGGACTTTTTCAGGCATGAACCCCGACCATGTAAGGACCTGTAGTCGTCATGGAGACCAAAACCTGGCACTAATGAGGCAGAACCAGTCAAGTTCATGGCTAAGATTGGGATTGTGGTTAGGCTAAGGGTCAAGCATTCACTGCTTTTGGTTAAGGTTAGTGATAATGCTTGGGTTAGGCTGTCCAAATGAATGGAAGTCAATGAGAGTCTGTCTGAGTGTGTGTCTACATGCAGAAGGGGGGGGGTGACCCATTCTCATATTTACATGCAGCCGATGTCGAATGACAGTGTAATGTCTGAGTGCTTGCGTGCAGCGCAGCTGCGTGTGTGTGATGCCTACGAGCGTGACAAAAGAAAATGAGGAGGTTAGGCTGACACCATCACTTCTAATGGCTGCTGAATCTGACTCTGCTCCAAGATATGTTATGTTATGCGAATACTCGAGGAAAAATATGCCATCACAGACACACAAGCGGTACGCACCAGTGACGCTGGTGAAAACTAATTCCAACACAAATGCTCCTTCTCCTTTCTCTCTTCTCTGGTGTCATTCTACTCTCCTCCTCCAGGGTCATTATCCAACTCACTCTAGCATTGTCACTCATTCCCTTCCAGTCATATTTAACGTCAAATGTGCAATTAGGAGCGCATCAACAGATGCCCAACTCAATTACCATGAAAAGGTGTGGGCCGAATCATAGCTCTAAGCGACCACATCAAACCTAATCTAGATGAAACACCATGGTAGGAACAGCGACTCACGGTGGATATGCTAGAGCCCTGTCCAATTATTCCTTTTTCTTTTTGTTAATCTATTTTGTACAATGATGAAAATGTATTCATCTGTTGTGACATTAAATATGCAAAATATTATTTATACAGAAAAGACTGGATGACCTATGCAGTTGACTCAGGAAAAAACAACAGATATTCAGGTTTTGTCCTGCGCCTGCAAACACACAAAAGTGACGAAATACACAATTACTCTCCAAAAGTGTAGCAACAAAAAAAGGCAACTGGACTTAGTTGAATTTCTTGAAGACGTTTCGCCTCTCATCCAAGAGGCTTCTTCAGTTACTCTATTACTACTATTAGTCACATGGGGTTTAACATTCTTTGTGCCGCCCATCTGTGATGCTTCCTCCGCTGCACCACTCGAGTGAAGCTCGTTCTGTCCACTCAGAACGACAGTTTAGCTTACTCTTCCCTCCAGTTTCATTATAAAAGATACTAACATTTCTGTCTTGTTTTCCTGTTGAGGCAAGGTCAAGCTGTTTCTAGGCTGTATATTTTGAACTCATGTGGGGGTTTTTTAGGCTCAAGTTTAATCTTTCCATCCCCAGCTTTGAGAGACATTCCATTAACAGTGGCAATCTTCACATGCAACTTCACATAAGTGGTTATCTTAGCCACAGTTGCCATAGCAGCAATGGCTACTTTCTCTCCCACAGCAACAGCCGTTGTAACTCAATGATATGCTGATGACTGAAATATTTACGATGAAGGATGGACAGCGCAGTTTGCTAATAAGCAACAATTATCACACAAGGAATCTCCTTCACGGGAACAGCCCTTCAAAATCCGCCTTCACCTTTAGCATATGATTAATAATAATTACCATAGAATGCACTCGTGCCCTACACCACATTCCCCAAAGTGTTATTGAAGTGAGCACACCCCCGCCTCCCTGATTAGCTATTTTAGGTCCTAGTCAGGCTGCCAGTTATGATTTCCTTTATTTCATCAACCTTCCTTCCTGTCACTAGAACTTCTTCAGCACTATCATGAAATCTGCTGCTCAGCAAAGACTGAACACTTTCTATGGCAACTGGAGAAAAGCAGCAGCTGCCGCCTGCCTGGTGGGGTATCTAAGAGAAAAGATTTTTTTTTTTGGGAGCCAAGGAAACATAAGACTCTGGGTATAAAGCAGCACAGACTAGATGCCATGTAACCATGGTAACAAATAGGGCCACACTAACACAAAGAGGTCACACAAAAGCAAGTCGAGCCTTAATTACCTATAATTTACCAATTTATGTGAGAGAAAGGGACAACCGACCTGGTACAGTGTAGAATGTGAATGGAGTTATAAGTCAACCTCAGGGAGAAAGCCAACCTTTAGGCATCTATGTAAGCAGACTCATAGCTAAGACTGCTAACAGTAACAGGAGAAAAATGAGGCATTAGTGCACAAAAAAAAATATTGTATGTTAATGTAGATTTAAATTAACCATTAACATGTTACCATGTTTTGCAAAGTCAAATTTAATCATTTCTGAGCCCGTGAAAATGGACAATAACACATAAAAAATTTGATGTATTTTGTTCAAGCCATCAAATAAAAGCTGAGAGTCCACACTCTCAGCTTTTATTGATTCATGATTGTTTCATTTCAAATTCATTGTGGTGACGTACAGAGGCAAAATGACAAAAAGTGTGTCTATGTCCAACTATGCTATAGATGGTCCTAACTGTATATTCAAACACAAGAACAAAAAAATTAATCAACTCTTCTGAATCTTTCTTGGTTGGGCCACAAACAATTCCGAGCATCAAAGCTAGTTTTAGTGACACAGACTCATTTCACCAAGAATGTCTCCACCTCCACCTATGCCAACTGCCGCTGAAAAATTAGCATTACCATTAGTGCTGACTGCTGTACAAGCATCTAGCTACTTGTATTGTTCCAGCTGGCTACTTTATCATGATAATTCTATTCTTATTGAATTAGTACATTTTGATTAACAGACAGTGATCAACAAGAATCATGATTAAAAGGACATTGCTTTAAAAATGGTATTAATCAACACAGGTTAATCAACCATGAAAATAATCGTTGCAGCCCTAACATATGTTACATCCTACACCATTATTTTTGTAAGGTCAATTTACAATTTATTAGAGATGGCACTTTCTCGTGTCTCATACGGATATAACAAACTTGAGGCGTCTCTAGGGGTGGGGGGAAAATATCTATACAGTAAAATATCTCGATATTTTGTGTGGCAATAATATATCGCTTTGAGAGACATAGTATGAATGTTTGTAGCATATAATGTTTTAACTGATGTTACAAATAAACTTTTTTTGGATCAGCATGAAAAAAATCGATTGACCTTTCAGTCCACTAGATGGTGCCAAATGCTCACTCTCACTAGAGCTGTTGTGCGAGTATATTGCAATAAATGATCTCGCAAATACTCAATATTTTGCAATATCTTGATAATATCGTATCGTGACTCAAATATAGCAAAACGACAAAACGCTATTTTTTAGACATAGTTCTCAACTGTGCGACAAATACTCTTCTCCCTTAAAGAAGAAACAAATAGCCCACAACATGACTCAGCTACTGTAAAATGATGTTGCAGACTATAAATTACATTTTGCAATCTGTGCATAGTGAAGCATGCAACCTATAGGACGTTTGGATTATTTTGGATTTCACATTTTTATCTGTCCAATATCCAATCCAGTGATTTTGACCAGTATTGGACCAATAGCAATTGTAATACCGAGTATGATATCGGCTCATCCTTACTAATTATTGCCCTTAGTTAATAAACAATGCATTGTGAACACTCAATGAAAATGTTGATGTATTTAAAATGTTATTTTATGAGTAGGAAAAATAATGTTATTGCTGTTCAGGCAGTCATTTGCATTATGTATATGTATTTAAAGTTCTGTTTGTTCTCATAAAACCTGCTGTGGTGGAGGGACAGTACCACATATCGGGAAGTGTTCTTTCAAATATATTTGAAAAAGAATCTAATGCTAGGTTGGACTTCTACAGAAGCAATTGTTAGGTCATGTGATGGTGGAAATTCAATGACAAGCAGAAACATCCGGACTCATCTTTGCACATTTCTAGCCAAGCAGAATTCACCCGTATTAGATGAACTACTGAGACACTAACTTAGACTGAATGACACAATGTACAATTAATAAAGTGACACGAAAATGATTGACTACACAAAGTGATTAGCTGTGATAACAGCGATGAATGCAAACTACTCAAGCTTGGCTACTCCCTGCAACGTGTGATCTTACAAGAGCTTAGAACTGCCTGACATCATGAAAGAATACCATCATTACAACGGTGTGCTGCATTGTATTTGTTATACAAGCAAATATTGATCTGGACAAGGATGTGAGCTAACAGAAGCAGCATTACTGAATAAACCTGCCCAGGACAAGTGTATGAAGGTAGCTGTGTATCGACATGACCCGTGTATGTGTGGACATATCAAGTCAAGTACTGTATATCTTTCTCTTTTTCTTGAAAGGTGAAAAGTCCAACTCTGACAAACAAGGAGAGAGTGTTTGTCTTCTTGTCAAGCATGTCTAAGGCAGAAAGCTCCACTGGGAACAATCCCCCCTGAGTTTATAGTCATGTGGATGAGTCTGTCACCTGCTAACATGTACACACTATAAGTGGAATGAAGAGAGAAAAGGCAGCAGGTTGATATGGCAGTGATACTGTCTTTGTTTCTACTGACCTGTAGCTGCCAGGCTTCCTTTCAACAGGACCGAATGCACAGCCTGAGTGTCCCTGCTTATTCCCACGTCCCACTTGGCTTTAGTGGAAGCTACAACACTTTACATGTCACAGCTATTTCCAAGCTTAACTGTGGGAGTGTAATAGCATCCTCCTTTCTTCTTTTTCCTCTTACAAGTCTTTGTTTCTTTACAGCCAAAAAGAAACAGCTGTGTTATTTGTCAAATATTCATGAGAGATAGTGAAAATTATAGGATGAGGTAAATTTCATCACTTCTGTGGGATCTACAGTTTGTTGAACTTAGAGGAGCAATTTCAAGATGCATTCAAGAAACCTCGTAAATGTCATCACTTCTGCAAACACAAGTCCACTAACCAAATGCTTGCTACTGCTGCCACCGTGTGTAAGATGCAAAACAAATTAAGCAGTCATTGGAACAGAAATGTTTGTTTTTATAAATGCATTGATACAATATTTACATATGGTTTAGCTTGTCTTTTGTCCCCTCTGCTTTTAGACTTTTCAATGAATGTGTTTGGCTATGAGGGGAGGGCGGGTGTTTAATGTATTGCACTTTGACCCAACAAATTTCCCATTCTTGGGATAATAAAGTATTATGGGTATTATTATAAACTCAAAATGTGCCTTTGAATTTTAGGCACTGTAAATGGCACTGGAAAAGTTTGAATTGAAAATACACATACATCTGAATTTAACTCAAAACTATTTATTCTTAATCACATTTTCACTTTCATTTGTAGGGCTGCAGCTATCGAATATTTTGGTAATCGAGTATTCTATCGAATATTCCATCGATTCATCGAGTAATCGGATAAAACATTCTTTTATCCTATTCCTCCTATTACTTTCGCTTTGCTGCGTTTGCTCATTTTCGCTGTATTCACTGTTTTCGGTCCCGGCGTCTACCATTCCGTACAGGTAAACTGTCCACACACGTTACCAAAGCTTGCTTCGTCTTCTTCCGTTTTGTAGGGGACGCATAGCCTGTGACGTAAGCGCGTTGTATCACACTAAAAAGAATCCGTGCAAAACGTGAGCTTATTTAATTAAATGAGACTTCGAGGCAGAGAAAATTCCTCGATCATTTTTTGTAATCGAGTTACTCGAGGAATCGTTGCAGCCCTATTCGTTTGTCAAAAATCCAAGCAAATAATCAAAGTTCCAGAACAATTCATATCATATTCAGGCCAAATTTATATCCCAAAGTCTGAGGTAAAAGATTCAGATTAAACATCCAAGATACCAAGAAAAAGCAAACAACTCGAATCAAACAAACATTCAGAATGTATATTCACAGAAAAAATACTGTTCATGCTGGCTGATAAAGATGAGTGTTTTCAGCAATGCCAAGCACCAGTGCCAAATAAACATGGAGCCAAATCAAAATGGAGTCTAATGAGATTGGCCAGAATCAGCTGCTTATCATTGGTATCTAAGATATTTAATTCCAATCACTCACCTCAATTTCACGTCGTGACATTGGCCTATTTAATTTGAGAGGGATGAAAGTTTATTTGAGAACTTCAGACTATATTCAACAAGGGAAAATTACAATTTACAATTTTTGAAGACAACTGAAATACTCAATTTCAATTTAAAGGCTTTTAAAATTCAAAATGTGGTGAGAGATTTATTTCCACACAAAATCCATTCAAATCATGTTGTATATTTCAGGTGTTTCAACAACTGAGCAGCCATTCTGACCACTTTCATGGCCAACTGACAAGAGCCATCATTTAAAAAAAAAAAAAAGTGTGTCCATGCGTCCTTGCAGCAAACAAATACTACCCCAAAAAAACAGAATAAAGCAAAAATTGGGTGGTTTCTTAGCTACGTTTTTTTCCTGATAAGAATAAGGACAGACAGAGAGATTCAATTACTAACTCTTTACAGAGACTTGTCAAAGGCAATTTACAAAAGCATTTTTATCAACAAAACACATTTTCTGAGTAGTACTACATTTATAGCCCATTAAAAGGAAGGAAGGTTGTAGACCTGAGCCTGAAAGGACCCAATATAGGTATTAGAGGAGAAAATGGGGGAGTAAACTGGATCTTACTACCTTGATAGTGAGCTATAAAGCATCGGTAGCTGCTGCCTCTATTAGTGCAGCAGCTGAATTTCTCCTTGTTGTATTCTGAGACCATCAAAGGGGATCTTTTCCTTTTTTTAAAAAAATAAAAACGGGTATCAGATGTTTAGCAACAGGAAAATCAAAAGGAAATTTTAGAAGGTATCAGAGAAAATCTGGCACCTTAACCTCATGACTAGCTAAAAATGGCACAATGTTGTACAAAATTGTGAAACTCAACTCCTTTATTCCCATTGTACAGGTTTAGTACATCACCATTGTGCAAGCAATCCTCTTAGTCCTAAATTACCTCACAGGTTTTCCCAAGAGTCATAAATACAGAAAAAAAGATCGTATGACCAGAGATCACATTCCCATCTCCAGGCTGACCATAAATCCACCACCCAGCATATTGCAGCTCTGGTAGAGGCAACATTTATAGTCAGGACCTTATGGCTCTCACACAGCTTGTGTTGTCGTCCCAGTAATTGAAAATAGAGACTGAATTCGCCTGTGAATTCCGAACAATTTATCAGAAATCCAAGCCGTGGAAACCTGCAGGCCAGTTCTTAATTTGCTGTTGAGTGATCCCACTTTGATCGCATTGCTTGAACTGATGGGAAGAGCCAGTGTGGAGCAGCAATGCAGCTCCAGTGTTTGGCAGTGATTGGCGAGAAGTGCTGCAGCCAACCGCGTTACGTCGCCCCAGAAGACACTCTCTCACTGGATATTTCTCTCTCTCCTTCTCCACTACTGGTTTTCCACTAGTTCCCGATTTCAACTCCTTTTTTGTCCTTTTCTGTCATTTAAACCTACTGTGCCGCACTCATTCAAAGTAAATCAAGCAAGTGTCCCTCTGTTACCTTTTCTCTGGCTTCAGAGAGGTCTTGTCACCAGTGCTGCACTCCAGGGAGATAACAAACAGCAAACAGAATGGGGCACATACAAAGGTTAGCCCCATGTCTGACCCTTTTGCACTTGTTTACTTAAATTTGTAGAGTCAAAAACAATAAAAAAAATACACACAGCAAGCCAGTCTTTTTAGCAATGATTGTTAAAGTTGAACATTTCATCATTTTCAAGTTGAAATTGCAATTTGAAACAATCCAGTTAGCACATTGCAAAGGTTTGCGAATCACTCCTCTATTTTGGACAGTTCTATATTTGACGCAAAATTAACTCATGCATACTTGCCGGAACCAGTCAGTTAATTTCTTAAAGTTAATTCTTAAAGTCGACTACTGTAGACTACTGTCTTTTTAATGGTGTGTGGTAATGTTTCATCACTATTACATTACATCTATAACACAGCGAATATTGAAAGCTATAGTGTCTTAACTTGTAAATAAAAAAAAAAAAACAATGTCCACTATATTCACACCATTGTCACATGAGTTCACACAATGCAGAGTTAAATGAGTCAAGCTATTTTTAATGCCTTTCCAGCTTTTCCATCTTCCAGCTTTCCTAGCTCTAGTACATTAAAATGTATAAATACATACTCAAAAAGATTATTTTACTCTTCTTATCACAAAAAAGTGATGGTATTATACTATAAACAACAAAATTTGTGTATTATAATAGTCACTGTCTCACTCACACACACACACACACACCAGAGCACCAGACCAAGTTATTATTTAGATTCTTGAACTTATTTTATTCCTCAATCTAATAAGCTAACTATTCAGCGAATAGGTTATTTTATGAATCGCTTTGCTTGCATCTTTAACCACTTTAATTAAAATTCATTTTATTTTTTCATTCATTTCATTTGAGAATTTCAAGCACCCATACAATCCCTGCAGAGTGATGTTTTCTAGATCATGTTGACTATACTGAATTCTGGTTTGGGTCTGTGCAACAAAAAAACTATTACAAAATTCTACGGAAAGAATTAATGATACTCGGACTTGGAGTAAATTCACAATACAGTGTGTAAGGCTAATCTAATCATTAATCAAAAAGTGAACCCATCAATGTATTATTTTCCCCAATAGAAGCCAGTGACACCCATCACGCTGACCCAATGGAAGTTGAGTATAATCCCATTGTTTTCAATAATATGTCTCCTGTATTGTGATGAAGCGTTTATCTGACGGCCCATAATCCCCTGAGCTGGCTGACGCTTCTCATCATTCAATGCTGTCAAATCAAAAAGAATGGTAGTTCCTATATAAGAGTTTCCTTTAAAGGCCTAAAAGTGTGAATTTAAAACGAGGTTATTGTTTTTTGCGTGTGCAAGCTGTGCAACTGACGTCAAATCGTCATTGAAAAGCTTCATCATTGTGGTGGTAAGTGCTGCTGCACATCTATTCTTATTTTTAGACCAATGAAATCTGCCAGTTCTCTATATCGGGATGATTTAGTTTAGTAAAATAATCTTTAAAATTGCAGATAAAGCAATACACACACAGCTGATCAGATTCCTTCAGCTTATTGTTTTGCCCTTCGACATGTTTAGGTCTACCTTATATCCTGTGATAACTGCACGGCATCTGATCGGACGCAATCTCGGAAAGCAGAAAATGAAAACCAACCTTCCGACTCAGCAGGGATAATGAATTGTGACATGCCCAACACAACACCACACACTTCCCCACATAGCATGACCTTCTACAGATGTAATGATGCAGCACCAACTCTTTCTGCTCCTTATCCAGTCCTGCTTCAAGTCAGTCTCTGATAAATGCATTTTAATCACAAAAACGTAACAAAATATAGCTATAGATTACTCTGAAGTTTGAGGACAAATCAAATACATTTGTTAATATTAGGGATGACAAGCTTTTGTCATGGCGCAATGGTGTCATGATACTTGGAAGTGATTCAATTTCTATTACAATGCTTTAGTATCGCAATAGCAGAGATGTCTGTGATGATTCTCAGTCATCCAGGTCATGGTATCCAAAAGTGTAGTAAACAAAGGCAACTGGAAGTTGAATTTCTTGAAGACGTTTCGCCTCTCATCCAAGAGGCTTCTTCACGTCTTCAAGAAATTCAACTAAGTCCAGTTGCCTTTGTTTACTATACTTTTGGGCAATAGCAGAGGTCGTCTGAAGTTTGTTTTTCTATGGCTAATGTAGATTTTTAGTGTTTTACCCATGTATTTAATTTATTCTAATTTTTTCCCCTCCATCTGATACAATATACAGTAACTGTTAAATGACAACACAATACAAAAAAAGATCTTAACTTCAGTAACCATTTGTTAAGCAACACTATCTGTCACTCCATATTTTTTATATGCATTGCAGTGAAAGTAAAGATGATGTATAAACTAAATATTAAATACAGGAAACAGGAAATTGAAACACCCCCCCCCCCCAAAAAAAAAAAAAAAAACAAAAAAAACAATTATCAAGTTTCTTAAAACACAAAGGCATGATTTACACCTCAATTCAATAGTGTCTATATTTGCAATTTTCTTGTCCTCCTTGAATCAAAATTTAATGAAAAACTTCTTTAGACAATTATAATGTCCCATAATAATGGGACAAAACATCTACAATCAAATTTTTTTAACTGCTACATTTAGCTGCTCCTGCTAATAATAAAATAAACTAAGTCTGTTTCGAGTGTTTTCTAGTTAGTTCTAGAGACTAAAGTGACTTTGCTCTCATAATTACTCAATGACGACAATCAGTGAAACCATGAGTGAATTCTGTGACACAGAAAGAAAAGGAAAAACAGTCTGAATAGGGATACAGCATCATCATGACCACATTAAGTAGATGGAGACAAAACAAGAGCGAAAGGAAATGAGACACACACAGTGAGAGCAAATCTGATTTAAATCCTTTTTTTTTTTTACAGCAGCGTAATGAGGAGATTAAGCTTGATGGAAGTCCACTCCTCACTCTGCAGGCTGTTCACACTAATATTCACTATAGTAGATGAAATCTCCTGACAGACAAATTAATTGGGATGAGCAAATTTACTATGAACACTGATCTAAGATGAATTTGATATCCTATTGAGCTGTTCAGCTTGTACCGATAGCTATTCTGAAACCCCAAAAAACAGCAACAATCAAGTAGACACAGTATTGGTAAAACAAGAAAAATTGTTTTGTTTGTTAACATTTATTTATTTATGTATTTTTTTTAATTATCACAGAATGCAAAATGGAAGCAGGTGTGATTGAAGTGTCTTTGTTAGTTTCACACCAATGCCAAACAACACATTTATTTTACCAAACCAGGGGGGAATGTACTGTTTTATTCCATCCACTCACACTGCACTCACAATTACATGGTGGAGGATTTAACTCAGTGGTCTCAAACTCAAATGACCAAGGGGTCAATAAAAAATGTCCAACTTTTTGGGGAAAACAACAACTATTCAGTCAGCATGGTAGGATATGAGCTTAAAATCCATCATGTAATCACAATAACAATATTCATGACAAAAATCAAGAGAATTTCACAATAAAATTGTTTTGGAGCTACACTTAGTTTATAAAAGAAAACAAACTAATCTATAAACATGGAAAATAGACTAATTATAACTTGATATTAAGCAGCAGGCTTCAGACATCAGCTTTAATTGAAACTGGTTTGGTTATTTGCAAAATTTGCACGTCAGATGGCAGCACGATCAACCTTGTCAGCCAATTAAAGAGACCTTAGCGACCCTAATAATAGGCTGAGAGTGAAACAGTTAAGAGATTAGCGACATCGAGGCAACAGGTAAATTTAGACCAAATAAACCATTTTAACACGGGTATTTGACAGAGACAGTGCGTATGAGAAGACACTGTTGTTGACCTTTTAAATTATCACAAAACAAATTTTGAGTTAAGCAGAACCGTCTGAGACTGAGTGAACTTACATACTTGTTAAATGTCCATTATACCTGGCACAAGTTTTGCAAAATTGCATAAACCGATTAAAATCTGTTCAGAAATGTTAAGACTAAATGCTCTGTTGTATTTTTTTTGAGGGGGGGGTTGTGTATTTACATAGGGATTTGGTTTGGTTCCTATTCATTCACAACATACAGAACAAAGTGCTTAAAGTCTATGTATTGAAGGTGGATGCGGAATCTACTAATGTAGCTTTCTCCACCGTTATCCTGCTGTAAACTGTCCCTTCTTTGGCCAGGCAATTTCGACCCAAAGTTTCCCTTATTCATTTGCGCAGCGCCACCATGAGGAGACATTAAGTAGTGATGCCCGGAGATAAAGATGGCGCGGCTGTAAAAATAGTTAAAATTGCAGTGATGTTAACCTTTAAAGCAAAAAGCTGGATGCATTCAGCCAAATTGAGCATTGTGGATAAAATTTTAAATGGCTCAACAGTTTTGATGGATGTGTAAAAAGCCCCTTTTTTCAAAAGATGACCCATTTCATTTCAACAACAGAGGCCAAAATTAAAGGCCTATATCCCTGTTGAATCACACCAGAATGGATGGTTCCATGAGGCCTATGCACTGACGGCAGCACTTCAGTATTCTCTCCAGGTTGACTCAGCTTGACAGTGTGTGTGTGTGTGATGGGGTGAGCTGCACGTACAACCTGGTGCTGCTTTATTAGAGGTTGAGGCTTCTCGGTGCACCACACACAAACACCCACACCAACCTAGATTTACTTTGACAGGCAAGTGAAGCGTGAAGACAGAGAAATAATATCTAAGATCACACTAAATATGATAAATAAGTGCACTTTGATGTTGGCCCAGGCTTTAAATATGATAAGGGTTGAATTTGATGCTGATTTATGGCCATTTCAGAGTGCAAAAGAGAGCGGAAATCAGCCCTGCAACTCTAACTATAACTGGCAGGGCAATATGTTGTGCAACCAGGATACTAGCAGCCTTCACAGCAATAAACTCCAATATGAGAAAGATGCTGTTTAAAGAAGGTTGTGCTGGTACATTTCCCTGGACCTCTGGAAAAACAAGAAACTCTCACTAACCTGTGCAAAATTAAAACATGGTCCAAAGGCAGGAAATCAAAGCTTCATTTAATCTGAATAGCACGGGAGGGAATTGTACTGAAGAGGAGTGTGGACTGAATTATACTGTGCCAGAAAAAAACAACGGGCAAAAAGTGCAGAAGCACATTTACATTAAGGCTGTCCATCTTCACTGCCTCAAGATTCCATTCGATTATAAGCATTAGGCCAAAATTCCATATCATGATACAATGCATCTCGAATAGCTATGTTTTCATCAAAATAAATATAAGCAATCTGATTACCTTAAATATGAATTAGAACTTTTTTCTGTTGTTTTCTGTAAAAACAGCAGAGTTTCTATTAAGGTATTCATACACACGGAGGTGATGTCACTCCAAGCTCCGACTTCCAAGTCTAAGCATAAATGGAACGCAGCATAAGTTTATGCACTATGTACAAACCCAAAACACAAGGAGAAGAAGCTGACAATGGCTATTATATTGTTGTGTAAGTTGTGTATTGGTTATATATTTTATCCACATTGTATGTGGATAAAAAGGTGAAACAACGCAGAACTTTTGAGAATTCCCTCTGACTTATTCTATATGTACAGGTCCTCTGCTTTTGCTTCTCAAAAGCCTCAGATTCAGAAATCCCATTCAGTGTCTCATTTGTTTTCACATTGCAGGAGCACAGCTGCAGCCATTACACAGCAAAGTGCAAATGCCCGAGAAGTTCACTGGATGAGCCGCTGGTAGATGAGCTCTTATTTAGTGGACTGTTTAGAGAAATAATCATTCAGCAAACAGGATATTGCAGTGCAGCCTTTAGCATTCCCTTAACTGCACAAGGCGTTTTCCCCCATCAGCCGTGAAGATGATGCAGAATACTAACACTGGTGTATTAGTGCTGTACCAAATCCCTGGCCTGCAAATGAAGCTGCACGGCAGAGGTAATCTTAATTACAGCAAACCCTCATACCTTCCTGTTGATGGTGACCATTAATGTAGGGAAAACGCCGTCGGGACAAAATGTGCATCTTCTGAGGGCTAGATATTCATGGGAAAACACAAGTATGCAGCCCAACACTGGTTACTGTGGTTACTGTTGGTAGCAGATGGCAAATCTGCCTAACTGACCATACACTCTGACAAAAACCAGCATGAATGCTCATGTTCTAATTTCCTCAAAAAGGACACAGTAACTCAATTCAGTACAATACTAAATAGACTTGGCGCCACAGAATACAAGGAACAATAATCTTTCACACAGGAATTTATAATGTCAGAGTAACTGCAGTTTAATGCTAGACTTTACCGTATAAACAGATAAATTGATATGATCAAACTATTGGATACATTGAAACGGAAAAAATGTAGTGATGCAATTTCAAATGCTTCTCTCTCAATTTATCCAACAATTACTTTTTTTTTTAATGAACCATAAATGTCATCACAAGACAGAAATTCTTTTGCTTGATAAATAAATAAAACTTTTAACTTGTTATTGAAGTTGCTGATTATTTGTCTGTGAGTCAATTACATGAAATATTCCATGGAAAATTTGGTTGACTTCAAGGAGGTTAAACTGGAGAAAGAGGGAGGAAGTGACAGTGAAACTTCACCTTCAAAATAATATCAATATACTCTATATTCTGTAATTCGAACATTTTTTGACAAATTAGGAAGGGATGCGTTGTACTATGCACAATATTTTACACATTTGATCACATGTGTCAAACTCACAACCGGCCCACCATACAGTTGTATTTGGGTTTTAGTTTTGTACTAGTAAAAATTATTCAAGAAAGTAAATTATTGGCTAAGACACATGTGACAAGAGGCCTGTGTGTCATCAGATTCATGAATAAATCAATACATTTTGTTTTATGGAAAAAAGTATCCATTTCGTTCACCAATACATCTACAGACACATCTTTATTTATTTTCTTAGTGTAGATCGGTTTGTTCTTAATTTTTTATGTTTGACCTCTTCCCGCACTCGACTTGGAGAAAGTTTTTAATTTTGGCCACCTCTGTAACAAAGTTTGATACCCCTGCATTACATCTTTTTGATTTACACTCTTTTGTCAATGATGCCCAAAACAAAAATCTCAGAGAAAAAAATACTGCCCACTATTAAAGGAGAAAACAACTCAGTATAGCCAAGCAGGGAAACATTTTGTCATATTTCCAAGCTTTTTAAATTACAGTCAGTATCTCAAAAATTCACTTCAGTTAGCTTTGCTCTCATGAAGGCTTTTATAAAGCTATTAACTAGATGAACTTGTGAACAGAGGACTGGGATTTTCTGTGGCCAAATAAAGCAAAGGTGAAATTATTATCATTACGTTTCTGCTTCATGTTCCTGAGGGTCTCTTTAAATGCAACCGCGCCTCATTTTCCACAGGCTGTTTGAACCCTCGTCCTCTGGAGCACGCTGTGATAATTTTAAGATCAGCTGAAGTAGCCGTATTGAAGAGGGATGGGAACACGTTTCCGCAAGCTGCTCTAAGTGAAGGATAAAAACATCATCACATCGCTTGAATGCATGTGCAAGGTTCAACACACGGAGAGTATTTCTAATACCCAACATCTGCATAAAATTAATTTCAAGAGATCTGAAAAGCATTTTTCTCCTCCTCAAGAATTTAAATTGTCATTCAAGGAACATTTCACTGCAACTTTACCAAGCCCCTTATAGTCACTTGACAAGCATACAAACAAATAGTTCAAGTACCATTTTTGGCATTTTAAAGCTTTTACTTAAGAGACAGATTGTTAGAAAGAAGGTGATAAGCTAGAAGTGAACCTGCAGTGACTGCAGCAGAAAAGTAAATTTAGATTCACAAAATCTGGATCCACACCAAATTTTATTTACTCAAAAACATACACAGTCCAGCCAAAAAAAGAAAAGCCACACACCAACTAATATGTCACTTAATGCCTACCGTACAAGACTGTAAGGGCTTAAAATTAGTTTTTTTGACTACCCAAATAAAGGTTTGAAATTAAAAACACGTTTTTTGACCAAGACACATGGTCCAATAACATCACAATACACAATACCATCATTCTGTTTTAATCAGTAGTGCACTATCACTTGAGTCATATCCCATCCAATTTAGTAGTCGACAGACTAATGGCACTGAAAACATTTCTGTAGTGGAATATGCTTGTAAATGTGCCTCATTATACTCATTTTATTATATATTTTTTTTACATTACATTACAAAAATTACTTTCATTACTTTCCAGGGTGTGAGGTTTGGCTGCAATCTGCATTTAAAAATACAAAAGAGGGATCATGAAAAGTCACAACAAAAATTAGTCAGATTCTACATTTTCAATATTATTCAGTTTACAGCTGGGAAAAGAAATATCTGCTGCTTTCTGTTGCTGTACCCTGAGAGATGCAAATAGACAACAGCCAAGAACGATAAAAGTTCACTTATAATGTGCATCTGTGCTATTTGGGGTGAAAACTAATTCACATCAAGGAGAACAAAATAGCCCAAGCACCCAAGTCACGTTTTGCTTTTCTGTGTTGCTGGACAATAATAATTACATAATTTGAAGCAGACACCATCCCAAGCTCTAGAGGGCTTAGTTTACATGATGGAAAAATGGCACCACGGGAGATGTGGAAGCAGTCTCCACTCTGAAAGTCTTTGAGAAATAGCTTTTTAACACCTTGCTCAGCACTCAGTAAAACTAATGACCTCCTTCACCAGCATGTACCACACCTTCCCAATGAAATAATCCTCTCCGCCTACTGTTTGGCATTTTTTGTACTTAATCTCAGCCCACAAGTCTCTTTGTTAAAACCACTAAATATCACACAACCGTGTCAACCAAATGATGCTGCATATATGATTAGTTTGGATTCTTCCTTTTGCATCACCTCAAAAGAAAAATAATAGCTCTGAAAACCAAATTGATATTTAAAGAGCATTTATTTCACCGCTTAACAATTTAGAGGTGCAGCTGACTAATTATTATATTATATATATATATACACACATATATATATATATATATATATATATATATATATATATACACGCACATACATACATATATACATATATATATATATATATATACACATATATATATATATATATATGTATCTTTTTAAAAAAAAAGATTCATTTAAGTTTGTGGACAAAACAGGACACTTGAGAACATCATAATTTCAAGGTTTAGAAAACAATAATCAACATTGTTTTCGATATTTTATGACCCAAGCAAGCAATCAGTTAATTGACAAAGTACTCAATGGATTAATTAATGGTTTCTTTGTTAATACATTCACTTTTACGAAGCTGAAAAAGTCAGATAACTTGTTTTAGAGGAGATTCATTTAGTACTCTCTTAATTGATTAATCGATTAACTGTTGCAGCCCTAATATAAATATATTTACCGTTTCAATGGAACAAACTGGCTGAAACATAGACTTACTGATTCTTAACAATGTGTTTCAGTGTTGTAAAATACATTGCAATAAAGCACCTTCTATTTCTGTTCTGAGGGTTTATAAGGAGGTTTTTAAAAATGTATTCAGTGTGGTAGAATTCCCTTTTAAGTAACTGGCCTCAGTAAGGAACAAAAGAGAGCTAATGATGGCTGGACACTGCGAATGTCAAACATAAAAGCTGCGGCCAAATTTTGTGCCAGAGCTTGGCTCACAGTACGCACTCATTTCCAGGCTGGTTTAAGCAACTACTAAAGCTTTGCAAACAGCCAGCATGTTCTAGTTCATCAAGTTTAACCGCATCTGCCTATAGAAGGAGACAACAGAGGTCTGACATGGACTTTAACTGTTACACCCATCCAAGCTAAAAAGAAAAAGATAATGATGGGAAAGATGCTAGGGAAGGAACACCTGTGCTGACACATACCTCTTCTTTTATCCTATAGGTTATAGGTTATTTATAAGTTTAATTAAATAACAGGGCTCTAGAGTGTGACGGGCATTGACGTGGGGCGACAGAATCAACACTGATGTATCACATTGTTCTGTTCATTTACCTTCCTCCCCCACAGCTCTCTCTCTCTTTCTCTCTGATTTGTCTGCTCCTCCTCTCCACACAGCGTGTGCAGCCAGTATCAATCGACAATGGTAAGAAGGATTTTCATTGTATTTTTCTTCAACGAGCATCTCGGTTTAAGTTCAGTAGATAGCATTAGCTTGCTAGCTTGAGACACTTTTTATCTAACCAATGAAGCACCGTCACTCTTGTATGTAAACTTGCCGCTTGAAAAATTTGCACCGCATCATGTGTGACTGCAGCATTAAAGATAACATTCACTGAAAAATCAAATTTCTGATGTTTTTTGGTGTCACAATAAACACTTCAACCACTTCTGAGAAAGAAGGGGTTCGCTGTTTACCTGAGCTCAAGCAAGCAGTTTTGAAAAGTCACGTAACTAGCACATTTGCCGTGTATTTAACCCTCCCCCAACAGCTACTCCTGGTCATTCATTCAGCCTGAAGAAGAAGAAGAAGAAGTTGAATGGCTTCTGCCATTACCACTACTGTATCTGTTGAGAGCAACATGTCTCAGAAGAAAGGTTCAGTTCATTGTTGGTTGCCAAAAACAACACCAGACTCTTCGTAGACTCCCTTCTAATGAGGAAAAAACAGCAGAGTGGTTTTTGATAGTAATATCCCTGCTAACCTTCCTAAAATGCTGTTTGTTTGTAGCAGTCACTTCCAGTCCTGAAGTGACTGACAAGCTCAAAACTTCATCAAGTAGGGAGCAGTTCCAACAACCTGTAATGGATTTCCTGGAGGCAATGTAAGTATTTCCAAATTAAGTAATAATGTCTTTGTGAGCTTGACTGCTTCTTGTCTTGAATAGCAATAGCTAACGACAGATAATTGCAGCGGCTTTTGAAAGGCTGCGTGTTTATTCACCTTTTCTGTTTGTCTCAGCAGTGGCAGAAAATGAGTGAGTGAGCGTTTGTCTCAGCTCCACTTGATACTGTTTACAAGCAAACCACTGCACGACTTGTGTGGAAATGTGTGTATTTTTGTGTTGGCTTGCGAGTTTCTCGGGTTAGCATGTCAGTCCAAGCAAGTGGGAATGCGCTTGGTAGCTGGCCAATCACAAGAGACTCAGTGTTCTGGGGGTGGGCATTAGCTAAAAATCAGAGTGCCTGTTCAGAGGCTGTCAGCCAGCAGCAATAAACTTGTTTAATCTGAAGAGTCTATAAGGTTTTTGACCATAAATATTATTTAATTTATCTAAGCAGACATCAGTAATCTCGATTTTTGGTTAAAAAAAGACCATTCTATGTGACCATTAATGTGTGTGTATATGTATGTAGGTAAGCACACAGGTGGGACAGGGGGTGTCGTTGTCACTACACTACACTATAGTATTGTAGTATTCATTGTATAGTATAGTATTTTCAAATTTTCAAGTAGTTCCTAATAATTGAATAAAGTCTGCCTTGTCGTTAATTTAAACCAAAACAATACAATTTACTGCTTTTTATAAGGAGATAAAATGAATACTGCCAGAATATAGTTCAGCCCATTGGTCTGGCCCTCAACAATATTTTAGTCCCCTTGGGGAAAATAATTGCCCTCCCCTGACCTAATGACAAAGAGGAGCCACCTTCATTCAACAAACTCAACCCAACAGATTCAACAGTCTGCTGAAGAAGCTATGAATCAAAGAACACCTTCCTTTGTCGCCACTGAGCAAATATGTGTGATGTAACTTAGGTTTGATCCATGTGGAAGCAAAAACTTGTGTAGAATATTTCATTCTTAAAAAAAAAACAATGTCCTGTTTCAAGAAATGTCTTCATACACACAAATCTCACCAAAACACTGCAGTGTGCCTACAGTGTGCCTGTATGTGGCACTGTAACACTGCAACAGAAATACACCAAAAAATGGAGAGGAAGATGAACATGTGTGCAAAGCTTGCGCATTATTTACAAACACCAAGAAGACAATGTTGATGAGGAAGACTAGGGGTGGGAATCACAGGGAACCTCACGATACGCAATAGACAGTGCTCGATAATATAACAATACAAAGATTCTGTGATAATCAATATATAGTAAGACAATCATATAGTGATACATCACGATATCTGTATAAGTGAAGAAAACAAAAGGTCCATGAAAAGTGCAGGATTCCTCTATTTATTCATAACACAGAGAACAAAGTGCATAATGTCCAAATATTTTCCTGCTGCTTTAATTTAAAAGGCCTAACTAGGGACAGGAGTTGGAATCTAGCAGTAGCTATAATGTCTATGTGCAACTTGCACTGTCCCGATCAAAAAAACCACATAAATAAATGTAATAAAATAAATAAATGGGCCTTGACATCATTGTTTTCCTAAAGTTGTGTATTGGTTGTTTTAAGATTTTAAAATTCATTCTGGGACCTCTTTTCCAAAAAGAGCATTTTAGGGCTTCTTTAATGCTGGTTCCATGGATAAAAAGCTAATCCCATACAGAAGTTTTGCTGATTTACCCTAATTTGTTCTTGTATTTATGGGCCCTGTGTAAAGAATCAAAAACAATAGGGAATTTTATTGGCATGATATGTGGATATCAGCCAATACTGGCTTTAAGCTGTATAATTGGATATCAGCAAACAAGCCAAGATCCCCCAATATGACTCGTGACTAAGGCCACATCCACATGAAAAACAGCACGAAACTAACTTTTTCTTTGCCTTTTTAAAAAAAGTTTCCTGTAAACATGGCATTATTTCAGGATGGAACCCCCGCAAAACAACTCAAAACGCTGTAGTACATATAACAGGAATATAAGCTGTGCTGTAATGCTACACCAAAAACAGAGAAGAAGACATTATATACAACATACAATAGATATTAAAATATAAACGGTAAAATAATGAACTCAGCCAGGGGAAAGAAAGGGGAATAAATAGAGAAAAATAAAAGTTCTGCCATGCGAGTGTAGTTGCTTTACACAATGAAGATATTTTATATCTCCATCTTCTGAGATATGATTTTGCAAGATATTATAATTTCAATACAGAAGACAATAAATGATCTTTGCAGTTGGGTGCAAGTTATAACTTATGTAACGGTATCGGTCATGAGCCCAAGCACTCCCAATATATCAGCATATCAGATATCAGCAAAAGTCCCAAAGCAAAAAAGTGAGGAAAGTTTTTGCAGAAGTTTCTTTAGGACAACAAAGACGTGACCAAAAGGTCCTTACCTGTGTCGGTTCTCATCATGTCCTCCCTGTCCATGTATGATGACCTGTCCAGAAGAATGCTTCCCCTCTTTGGGTGGGTCAATGTGAGGGATGAGCACATCCTCCAAGCCGAGGTCGAAGCGCTTGTGCTTGGAATTGTCCGGGAGGAAGAAGAAGGCCCCAAAACATAAGGTGATGAAGGCACTGAGAATGAGGAGGAGGATGAACTTCTCAGAGAGCCTCAGTGTTGCTCTGTGGTGTGGGAAAGAGGAGGCGCCTGGAGAGAGCGTGGGTATCCTGCGGCCCGACAGCGGCAGGAGGGCCGGAGTCGTCATGTTTCCACTCTTGAAATGAATTTAGCTTGGGCGAGGGTTCAGGGGAGGGGACAGGGCAGGATGAGGTGGGTTTTAAAAGTGCCACGAGAGTTGTTGTAGCAGCATAAACCAGCCTGTTGACTTTATTATCTCATCCCTGCATTGTGACTTCCAGAAGCCAAAAAGTGCAGAGGTCCTTTAGTGAAGAAGAGAATGGTCACAAGGAGAATGGTCATGGCGATTCTGAAAAGAAGGGACAGAACAGGTGAGCACTGGATGTATGAGCTCACAAGTAACATTCTTTAAATCAAACATTTTCATTCGATATCAAGAAGTTGATCATTAAAATTGGTGCATTTTTTTTATTTATGAAACCGGTTTCAATTGTACTGTAATTTGTAATTTTTTTGTCAAAGTGGATTTGATAAAATTCATACTGACAAAATATTTTCGAGTCTAAATCAATCAGTACCATATCAATTTTTTTAACAATACCCAGCCCTATGGTTAACTCATAAAAACCTAAATCATTTCTGTTGGGTTTCTTTTCCTCTCTAGAATAATGCTGTAAAAGTCTCTGTCTTACTATGTTAAGTGTATTTAGGCAATTTCCTGATTTAATACAGGGGAAAGAACATTACAACACACACTTCTGCAACTAATGATTATTTTTTATTACCGATTAATCTGTCGATTAATCTCTTGATAGAATGAGAAGTCATTTCGTCCATAAACGATCAAATATTTTTTAACAATATTGATTGGTGTTTCCCAAACCTCAGTATGAGGTCAATATGTTCTCAAATGTCTTGTTTTGTCCAAAAACCAAAATTATCGAGTTAAAATTGTTTACCTGTTGTATGGAGCAAAGAAAGAAAAAATATTCACATTTAAGAAGTTAAAAAAATATATTACTGAGCTAATTTTGACTAAAAAATTCAAACCAAAAAATCAATTATCACAATTCCTGGGGATTCATTGAGTAATTCATAAGTAATTGATCAATATCATGTTAATCATGAATGAAGAGTGAGTGACTTGAAAATCCTTTCTTAACTGCCAGCATACTGTGCTTGTGATCTATTTCTTAATGAGCCACTATCTTCACTGCATCTTTCCTTGAGACATATACATTCATTCATTCATCATGATTTTGTTAAATTATTTTTCACTAAAAAATATGCATCTTATCTGTGTAGTGCAGACAGAAGGCAGCACCTGTTTAAGAATATATATATATATAACATATTTTTTTAGTCATCGCAATAACATCATTAATTGCAATTATTTTTTGGTCACGGTACTTTTTACATCGTCCCATAAATGCTATCGATCAAAAGTTCCCTGTGTGGTCAAACTCCCAGTTCTGACTTCAGATGTAAACTGAACGCACCATTATACCCACATACCACCTCCACACGGACAGACAGTACAGTGTGTTCTGTCACGACAGAAGAGCTTTTACCATCCTTCCCTCCATTGTTATGTCCACACCTGTGATATCACCTCACCGAGCGTAAAAAAGCACTGAATTACAACCACACACATGGTGTCGACTGCAAAGATCAGGTACGTCATACATCAAGTGGAAGCTGAAATATTAAGAGTAATAACCAATCCATCAACATGTCCACTCAGAAATAAATAACTCGTAATCACCTTCAGTCTTTCTGACACACACACAAAAAACACACTTAATCCTTTGCCTTGAGAGCAGAGACAAAACATATTTTCCACAGGCTTAAAAGGCCATGCAGGATCTGAGAAAATCACCAAACAACTGCCCCGTGGAAATACAGGCAACTCTGCCGACACCAACACTGCAGGATTAGGCTGCTATGTTTCCTAACACTGCCACACTGGATTAAAGAAAAACAACGGATAAAGAGCAAGATACAAAACATCATCCTGTCAAATTCACTGTTACAAGCTGAAAACACTGATTCAAGCTCACACATCTGAGCTTGAATCCTTCTACTATACATTATTGTACTGAATAATTAATCATTTCCACATTAAGATGGTAATTTATTACAGAGATAGGAAATTACATTAGGGCTGACAGGATTAATTGGTAAATACAAACTAAATTAATTGTCAACTACTAGAATGTGATTTTTGTCTCGCCATATAACAAATAAATCGTTAGAAATTAGAAATCATTTTTTTTTGTTAACAAAAGATCATCATTTCGAGGTTTGGGAAATACCTATCAATATTTCTCCACATTTTCCAACATTATATGGACCCAACAACTGACAGATTAACAGAGAAAATAATCAACAGAATAATGTGGCATGAAAATATTTTTTGTGCTCCTGTGACACAAATATTTTCCAGTTTTGGGGTCTATAAACTACATATTTTTATCTATCTAATTCGAAATGTATAATCACAAAGACTGCAATTTAATTTAGCTGTTAATTTATTTCTTTGTTGTATGTGCCAGTACTAAATGAATAAATGTTTTATAACTTTTATAAAAAGTTATAAATACATGTCACAAATGTCCCATTCTTGAATTAGTTTATAGTATATCATGTTACCATGGTGTCATGTATTAATGCTCGATTTTAAAGCTATAATAAAATGAAATTGTACTAAACCTTGAGCCAATAAGTACAATAGCATGTGCAAACGAAAATATCTTTGAGGAAAATCACAATTAGCCCTTTATCTGTCATTGTTGGGGCCTAGTTTTCACAACCAAAAAGCTTTTTGCAAAGGTAGAAAAGCATGAATCAGGTGATGGATTCTGCTCAGCAGCTGCTTACTTCAGATGGATGGAGAAATAAAGTGAAAATCCTCTTTAAAAAAGCAAACAAACCCCTTTAGAGAACATGAAAACTAAGTATGTGTCCCGTTCTATTCCACGGCTGAGTTTGGATCCTTCAAAAAATATGTGGCTGTAAGTAGATGGACAAGATGAAGCGAATGCAGCCCCTTAAAACATACAAACAAATCCTATAATAATCTCCTAAATCGGAATTAATGTGTCAATGAAGTATTGTCTGGGCTAACACGTTTAATCCTGTAGTTTTCCACCGGCTCCGTGCGGAGCTGCAACGCCTCGGAGTCTCTACGCTGAATACCAAGTTCGTTCCCTGACAGTACCAGCCTGTGCGAGCGGTTTAGCCGACACAAAAACGCTAGCTAACAGTCAAAGCTAGCGATGGCTAATGGTGGAAATAAAAACAAGCAGCCAGGTGGCGCTCGAGAAGAAAATTAGCTTTAAATATATATTAAATATATATATAAAACATTCCGATACGAGCGTTGACATAGGAGCTATCCCGTGATGAAGACAGAGCCGCTCAGGTGCTAACGAACTGGCTAGTTAGCCAACGGTAAGCTACCTAGCGAGCTAGGTGGCTAGAAAGTGACAGACGCGGTCTCTTGTGTGGTAGACGCGGCTGTGAGCTGCTGCTGCTGCCGCTACCTCTGTTGCTACCGCTGCTGCATCACCACCTTTCTCATTCGCACGGGGAAAATCGATGCCAGTTCCCGGTCCGCCTTCTGAAAGAAGCCGTTGTAGCAGGTGTCCTCATGTCCAACCACGAATTGTTAAATCCCCCCGTAAAGTGCTTCGGCCAAGCCGCCCACCGTCCGCTCAGAATCACCAAGGCGTCACAGCAGCGCCGAGGACGCGGGGAGGATGTTGATGAGTGTCCGCTGTGTCGGACCGCAGCGACTGTCTGACTGAGCTGCTGCTGATGATGATCTGCTCGGGTGCTCCAGCATCGACTACTCAGCCTGCCAAGTTAGGGACCGTCTGACAATTTCCTTAACGCTGTTTTTTTTTTCAGTCAGTTAAAAGTTTGTTAGCTTATTTACAAATCAGATGCATGTAATTTTTTACATATTTAAAACTCCAATGGTTCACATCAATTAATGAATCAATCATGAATCAAAGATTTCAGCTTTGAATTGTAACACTTTATTAATTTTTAAGAGCAATCCTTTTTTTTTAACTCTATCTATAAATGCCATGAACAACTCTTCATCTTTTGATAGTTCCTTATATGTTTTTCCCATTCATTATGTTTCTAGAGGTAGGTAACAATGTGTGCTATGTATGTTAATCCTGTGTTTGACCAGTTCTCAAATCCTGCATCCATTGTGGATGGAACACAGTCTGGGGTTTTGGACCTTATGGGCTATAATTTCATAGACCAGGCACAGGCGCAGCGCAGACCAGGTGCGTCCAGGCACATTTTGCTAGTTTCGTGCACAGCGCAGGCGAGGCGGCACAGTTGGACGGAAATATTCTTCTGCCCCGCCTCTGTCCCTCCTACCAACGCAAATAGCAAAGAGAAGGAGAGAAGGCATGACTGGGTTTAACACAGTCTTCACCAATCAAATGAACTCCTCTCCTCACCTTTAAATGCTCCGTGGCGAGGCGCAGTGCAAGTTTCATTTCACCATGGACGAAGGAGACAGCAGCAGACGGAGGAAAACATGTTCTGGTCCAGGAGGTCCAATCTCGCAGTGGCCGAATATATGGTCATGCGAACAGACCTCCATGGGCTGATGATGCAAAAGAAACCTGGGAGGAGGTTACCAATATTTTTAATCAGGTTTGTCCTGACATACACTACCAGTCAAAAGTTTGGATACAAGATGTGTTCAAACTTATGACACATTCAGTGTTTTTGCAATTTTCCCGGACTGACTGACCTTCAGTTCTTAAAGTAATGATGTACTGTCGTTTCTCTTTACTTAGCTGATTGGTTCTTGCCATAATATGAATTGTAACAGTTTTCAAATAGGGCTCTCAGCTGTGTACCAACCTGACTTCTGCACAACACAACTGATGGTCCCAACCCCATATAAATGTAAATAGTCATGAAAATAAAGAAAAATAAGGTGTGTCCAAACTTTTGACTGGTAGTGTACTGAGAACCATCACCCAGTGTAAAAATATGGTTCAATAATATAAGAAGAAGGGCCAAACAAAAGAACCAGGGCCGGGCCCTCCAACAGTGTGGCCATGAGCTCGGCAGAGGACATTGCACCCTCCACCCTCTCAGCCATAAGCACTGAGGGCTTGGGTGGGATTGAGGTTGGCATTATGAGTAAGGTAAACATATTTTACCACAAAGACACTCATATTTAGTAACCTATATTAAACTATCTATATTACATAAACCCAGTGTAAAAAAGATGAGTAGTGTGCACAGATCACAACTTAAACAAATACCATGTGTAACGGGGATGAAATCAGAAGCACCTGTGCGTAAAGGACACATTGTCAAGTCTGGCTGACAGCTGACAGCCCTATTTGACAACTGCTAGAATTTATTTTATGGCAAGAACCAATCAGCTAAGTAAAGAGCTTTCAACGGGTGTGAACAACAGAAGTAGATGAAAATGCCTCTGTATGCATTTGGACAGACCTACAACCAATCAAACCAATGATCTGGAAGATGTATGCAGAGCGATGGAGAATGAGTCAACAAATGAGCTTGTTGTAGTTGTCTAGAAGGGCCACAAAACCACAAAACCTGGTTTAAAGACTCGCCAAACCCACAAAGGTGACACCGAATGGGAGGCTGAAGGCAACGGACAGCAGATTTTAAACAAGGGGCAAAGAACAAGGCAACCACATAAACATTAAACCCACTATTTTACCATATAGGGAACATTTTAGTTTCACAGGGCAAATGAAGGCTTATAGGACTTCAGCAGTAGGAAGTGGTTGTGAAGGGAAAAAAGAAATACAGCCGTAAAGTACTGTCTGGGACGAGACACTCAAATCAATTTTATGCATTTTGTGCCTGTACCAATGTGACAACTACATGGAACATGACACAATATACAACAATGGAGGCTTTGTATGAAAACAGACTGGAAGTGTTGAAGAAACAATGGTCCCTTCTGGTCACCTAATCAGTCGACTGTCATGAGTGGAGCCGGTCTAACTGTACCGTACCATTTTAGACGGGTACCCCAAGGGAAGGTATCAAATAATGGAACAGTTGTGGCTGGTTATTTTGGTACTATTCCTCATGGAAACACAAAAAAATACTGAACTGTACTGAACTAAACCATTCCACTCAGTGGAATCACGGCTTTACTGGGTGTCTTTTGTGATCGGCTAATGACCTGTCCAAGGTATATCCGGCCTCTCACCCAGTGTCACCCAAGGATGGATTACTGAATGGGTCTACCAGGCCCAAGACCAGGTGCCAACGGGCTCTGGTGGCCCTGAAGCCCAAGCCTCTGTGTTACTATCCCAATATCTTCACAACTACATACTAATTCATCCTGATATTTTTAAGGGCCCCTAAAGCCAAATAACACGGGTTATCATCCATCCCCGACGTCTTGATGGTGCATTCACTCAAATAACAAAGATTTAGTTATGTGATATGTCTAATAAGGTCCCTATAATTATTATTATTAGCCAAGTGTTGTCTAAAAAAGCAAATTTAGCTGGTGTTAGGTGTGTGGGGGCATGTGGGGGTCCTTTTCCAGTCTGTGTCGAGGCCAAGTGGCTCATAATCCATCCTAGGTGTCATATAGGTTTGGCTGCAGCTCCCGGCTTGACTCTCAAAGTAAAAAAATTGTACACTTCGCTGTGACCACTCTACAGTGAGCTTGACCGGAAAGTTGGACAGCAATGAGATGATGTCAACCCACACTCCAACACAAACTTTCCTCTGTCAGATAATCTCTCCATGTGTATAATCCAACCACAGAGAGAGCAACATTTTTGTTGAGTGCGGAGAAAACTAGCACGCCAAGTTCATCAGCCGGGTATTTTAGCTGCCTCGGGCTGCCACATCAGGACCACTTAGGTGTCTGACTTTCCTGAAACCCATCAGTGAGTGAATTAGCAGCAGTGAGTGCTGTGGTGTTGTAATCAGTGTGAAAAGCTCTCCTCTGATGGGTATCACTGTGAGTCACCCTCAGAATGGAGGGCTGATTGGGTTTGATGGCCTGGTCAGCGAGGGTGAAAGCAGAGAAACACACAAAAACCCCCAAAGAGCTGAGCAAGAACTCCTGAAAAAAACAAACAGTTTCCTGATCTTAGTCAGAGCAGATGATGTGTGATTAGCTCAACCAATTAATAAATAAATGAATAAATAAATAAAGGAATGAATAAATCCATAAAAAAGAAAGAAAGAAAGAATGAATGAATGAATAAATAAATAAAAAGGATGGACAAATAAATGAATAAATAAAATAATGAATGAGTTAATGAATAAATAAATAAAAAGAATTAATTAATTAATACAGAATAAATAAAGAATGAATGAGTAAATGAATAACTAAATAAAAGAATTAATTAATAGATAGGAAAAACAAATAAATGAATTAATAATTAAAAGAATAAACAAATTAATGAATAGATAAAATAAACAAATACAAAGTTAAATAAGTGCACAAATAAACAAGAATAAATAAATGAAAGACATCCAAAAATACATCATTAATTAAATGTAGTTATTAATGATTGGCCAAATTTTATTTATTTATTTCATTGTTCATTATTTATTTTTTCTGTCTATTTATATATATATTTTTTTTTTAATTGATTGATTTGACAAGAAATGTCCTCCATATTTCCATACACTCTGACTGTCTATGACTGAATAATGTTAGCTGTTTGTGTCCAGGCTGGGACAAAAATGAAACCCATGAAGTCTATTGTAGTTTGGATAATGAAAACAACATCACTGTATGAGAGCAGATTCATTCCAGTTAATAACTGCGTCCCATTCAAAAAGACACGGCACCATGACTCTCATTTTTAATTATTCATGGTGTGTCTGCATTAAAGTATCATTTTCCCCACATATGTGTCAAATCAATTCGTACTTTTAAACTGCACCAGGTCGTGTCTTTTTTGTCTCATCTTGCTCCAAACAAACAGGATTCATCGACTTTTACAAACTCCACTATATTGTAATGAGAGCAGAATCAATTCCATTTAAATCTACATCAAACTGGATTATCTATACTTCCTCTGTGTATGTGTATTTATGTGTGTATATGTGTGTGTTCCAGGTATTCCTCATGCTGTGGGGACCTAAATCCTACACATAATACACAGTTACATTATAATTGCTTTGAATGTCAATGTAATGCGCTTTCAGGTCATGGAAACCAGGCTCTCTGTGTGTACTGATATTTATATCTTTGTGAGGTCCAAAAAAGACCCTCATTTTTGACTGGGCCCCACCAATTTAAAGGGTTTTTCCAGGTTAAAACCTGGTTTGGGGGTTAGGGTTAGACACTTAGTTGTGACGATTAAGGTTAGGGTAAGGGGTTAGGGAATGCATTATGTCAATAATGTGTCCTCACTAAGATATAAAAACAAGATTGTGTGTGTGCATTCTTGTTAATATAGAAACAGAGACATTTTGGGAATGTGTGGACATTTTGTCTTGTCCTCACAAATTTAAAGGACTCATTTTAGGACTTGTTTTTACGGTTCGAGTTAGAATTAGGTTAAGGGTTAAGGTAAGGCATTTAGTTGTGATGGTTAAGGTTAAAGTTACGGGTAAAGGGCTAGGTAATGCATTATGTGTACGAGTGTCCTCACTACGAATGCTGCACAAGGACATGTTTGTGTGATCTAATGTGAATGTTGATATTTTTAAATGCACACTCAGTACCAACCTTGTTAGTCTGGCCTTTCATTTAATTTCTATCTATTTATTTTTACATTTACTTGTATTTTTTGCCTGTTTCTACTCCTGAATGTCCTGACAGGATGTTTGCCATTACCCTTGTTTGAGTTTGTTAAGTTTGGACGAGAGGTGGAGATATGTCACAGCTCATGTACCTTACAACTTTTAAAGTGGCCGGTGCACTTTACAAGCACAAAACAGATTAACCCAGATTAAAAGATGATGGTAATTCCATCCTAAATGTTTCTGTAACTCTCTCTCTCTCTCTCTGGTTGATAAACACACAAAGTAACCACAGATAAAAAGATTAAACATAAGAAAAGATGTGTCCTGCCAGTGAGACAATATTGTATTATGATCACTGGTTCGCTCAATTACAAGGTACGTTACTCTAGAGCTCAGTGGTGAGTGAAGGTGGTTTATGAGATCTGTCCTGCTCTCTGGGTTCGCAGCGGCAGCAGCAGTGGCAGCAGCAGCAGCAGCAGCAATCTGCCATTTTGCAGCACACATTGTCATTGTTCAACTCAACTGAGTCCATTGAAAATGAGGAGAAACTAAAGGATGCGAGGAATCAATAATATAAAGTATGGGTTTGAACCACTCCATCATCCTTGTTGTTATTTGTTACCTCTTCAGGACCTTTTCTGTCATAAACAATGACCTTGTCAGGACCAGTAGTCCTCATGGGGACCAAAACCTGGTCCTAATGAGGCAGAACCTCATGTGTGAGGAACTGGTTAAGTTTAGAGCTGATATTTGATATTTGAGTTTGAGACACAGAATTATGTCTATGAGTGTCCTCACTAAGAAAGCTGTCCAAGAATGTATGTCTGTCTGTCTGTGCGTGTACCTGGTATACCTCATGTTGTGGGGACCGAAACAGCGACATTATGGGGACAAACACAAAGTCCCTATAACGTGAGTTACATTGTAAAGTGAAGACATGTTTTTTTTTGGCTGAGATTAGGGTTAGGTTAAGGTTAGAGTTAGGGCACTAATAATTATGGTTAAGGTTAGAGTAAATCTCCAGGAAGTGAGTGTAGGTCAATGCAATGTCTTCTGAAGTCATGGAAACCAGTGTGTGTGTATTGACTCAAATCTATCTTTGTTAGCACATTTTGTTTTGCCCTTACATCTTTAAAGGGCTTTTTGGGGGTTTAGTTTCGGGGTTAGGATTAGGCATTTAGTTTTGATGGGTAAGGTGAGGGAAAGGGGTGGGAGAATGCACCGTGCCCTCAACGTGAATTTTGTACAAGAATGCGTGTGTACTTGTATTTGTTGCCTCTTTTAGGACCTTAACTGTCCTTGTGAGGACCAGTAGTCCTGGTGGAGACCAGTTTCCCAATAATGAGGCAGAAGCTCATTTTTGGGCAACTGGTTTAGGGCTCAGGGCTCAGATTTAATTCAGTTTAGGTTAGGCATTAATAGTTCTGGCTAATATTAGGGATAACACTTTGTTTAAGGCTGTCTAAATAAATGGACGTCAGTGCAGTGTCCTGAGAAGAACAGCGGCACAAACCCGTGTGTGTGTCTTTGCCAGCAGTGACCTCCAGTTTCCGCCCGTAAACCTCCACGTCTCCATTTGAATCAGCTGATCGCTCACTGTGACTGAACTGTTACTGTGTTTGATTAAGGAGCGACACCGCTGACATTGCTGTTTCCTCTGTGGACGGTTTCAGCAGAACAGGTCAGTCGCTCACACTGACAAAGTCAGTCCCAAAGCGCCTTAGACCATTTTCAGCAATGACACAGTTTATATCCGGAGATTTTCATCTCAGGACGACACAGTTCAAGTTGGCTCCTAAAAAAAAAAAAAAAGAAAAAAACATGCTGATTATGAATGATATGATATGTGAGAATAAGTACAGAAAAAACTATAGATAAAGATCAGTGGTTCTGGAAGAAGAGAAGGTAGACAACTACAGGTCTCTCCTGCCACCTGGTGGTTTGGAGAGGGATTGTGAAACTTGATAAAATATATTTCTATCACAAATAAATACAGTAATTTCTGGACCATTTCTTAAAATTTGAATTAAATTTTACCCACTCCATTTTCATGGTTTCAGTTTGATTTAAACTCTCTCTTAAAATTAATATTCACAGAACAGAAATGCAAAGGTGATAAGAGCTGAAGGGAAGAAAAACATAAAAAAGAGGAAAATTTTAAATCATTATTTGGCCTCAAAATTAAAAAAAAGAAATAGAAACATGAACTAGTTGACAAATTCATGCACATCTGAAAATAAAAATATGAGCATTTCCTAAAAAGCAGGTGTGATGTTTGAGCTTTAGTTTTCTTTTAGATACAATAAAACCAACATAACAAAAGTATATACATTTATAATTTCCTTCCAATTACAAAATACTTATAGAGGAGGAAAAGAAACTAAGAAATGTTGAATTTTCAACGTTGAGTTTAGCATGAATTTACACACATATTGGGGTTGTTCATATTTATGTGCTATTTTACAGCATATAAGTGCAATAAAAGGGCAGACTGACACTTCTGAGATGAGTTTAAGTGAGTGTGGGTTTTCTGCAGCTACTTCTGCTTCCTCCTAGAGTCTAAAAACATTTATATCTCTGTTACAGGATTAATTTCATACATCTTTTCCAAGGTTAATTTTCCTGCTTTTCCAGCACCTTAAAGCTGTGTCAAAAAAAAAAATTCTAAAAAAAGGAGAATTAAAGAGACTTGCAATAGCTATAAATGTAATATAAATCAAATTAAACCTGTTCAGATGCTTATTAACACAAAAAACTACTCAGCCAATCACACGGCAGCAACTGAATGCAATGAGAGAGTGAAAATGACCTGCTGAACTCAAAATGAGGAAGAAAGATTATTTAAGTATTTCAGAAACTAATTCTCCACTTTTCGTGAAAGAAAGCATCTAAGTATATTTTTCAATATTCAAAAACCTGTCAAACGTTAGACACATTAAAATTCAAACAATTTCAAGGATTTCAAGCACCCAATGGACCATTGTGTTCTCTAAATAGACTGCGAATCTGTGAATATATGAAGATGTAAACATTGTTACATTGTTTCTTATAGTCAATCAATGAAGCAGATTTTAAAAACTGAAAAATACATTGCTTTATTTCATCATACAGGCTTAAATTTATCAATTAAAAACTGGTGAAACTTGAAAAGAGTTCAACATGAAGATACAGATGAATTTACAGTCAGAGTGAAATGGAAATATTTCTTACACTTTTTCACAGTGTTAGAAGTTCCCTGTTGATGTGAAGATCTTGGACCACAAATGAAAGAGGTTATCTCAAGGATGTCTCTATGTCTACTTTACAAATAATAATAATAATTAAAAACTAATGAAATGCACTGTATACTTCCTCACATTAAAGAATAAGGCATATTCAGAGTATAGAAACTACACAAAGGAATTAAGTGCAGCTTGTGCTATTGTGACACCGGTCTAACTCTGGAGAAGAGGACAAAGATGAAGACTGCCCCCTGTAGGTAACACTGTGTCCACAGTGTGAGAACCTTAGAGACACAAGCTGTGTCTCATTCCAGGGTCTGGATCCTCCCCAGTGTGCAGCCGACAAAGTATTCTCCTCCCTCGGCTGCACAGGCAGGCATGAGACGGCCTCACCCTGACAAATTCCGACAGGCTGCACATAGAGAGGCTAAACGCCGCCCTCCACAGTTCAAAGTCCTGAATCACAGTTCTTCTGCTCCTTGAAGTCTGACTGAGGATTTAAGTCCTAATCAGCCAAAACATTCTAAAAATCGGATAAATTTAAACATAGTTAATATAAAATAATTATATCTAAAACATGTTTTATTTTTGAACATAGTATTAGTTTGTGATCTTTTCCAGTCAGTTCTAGTTTTGTGTTGTGCCAGTTTATTAGTTTGATTGTGACTATTTATTAGTTATTATTATTTAGTATGCAATGAACATGGTGTCAAACAATTTCCCTTATACAGTATGTTACAAACCTGGGATATGATTTACAAATATAACTAATCCCTTCAGAGATATGTTGAACAACATACAATAGTTTAATAACATTATACATGTAAGTCAACATGTATGCAGTCAGCTCTATAATTATTAATTATTCACAGCAGATACATTTGGAAATTAAATATTAGAACTAACACAGGTTTGACCAGGCCAAACAAACCTGGTTAAGCTTCTTAATATTTCACTGTAATCCACAAATAATAATATCTAAATAATATGAAGAATGTGTTGAAATTACTTAGTAAGTCCCTCAATATTTAATGATAAAGAAAACTTAAAAGTTATAACTAATTATATTATAATTATATCTTATTTTTGTTTTGTTATTATTCCATTTATTTATTATTTTTGGCATTTGTGTTTGGTTTACAATTATCCAGGCTCCACCGAACCTGTTCTCATGTGGGACACCCTCAATTGAGACACAGCAACACTGACTCTGGACATCCTGCCTCAGTTACTGCGTCTCTCCACCGACCTCCCTCTGACTGCTGCTCCATCCTTGCTGCTGTTGCTATCATCTCTTGACATGCATCATTTCGACCGGGTCTTGTTTCCACGTCGCCTGATTAGAGCTCCACTGTTCGGAGGTGGCCGTGTGGAGAAACTGCAGCCAACACGCTCTGAGGCAAACACTCGGATTGTTCCACGGTGGAGCCACAGCAGGACCAGTGAGGTTTTCCTGGGTGTCCTTTATGACTGTGACCACAGCCTTTAAATCCTCCTGCAGTCACAAAAAACAGATGAGACAGATAGATTAAAAAGAAAATGTATTTATGAATAAATAATTCTGTAATGCACTTATTCTAAAAGGTGTGCAGATTTGGGGGGTTATTAATTTTGTAATTTGTTCACAGCTCTTGTGGGAAAAAAGCTGTTTCTAAGTCTGTTGGTTCTGGCTCATATTATTGAGGATGTTAGAGAACCTCTTATGGAGGTGGCTAAAGTGAGGGACACCCAAGTGTGGGAGTGGAGAGTTGGCAGTCCACTCGGCTGTTTAAACTACTCAGTACTGTCCTTCTTTTCTCCCACAGTACTCCTGGAGAACTAGACTGAAAGTGTCAGAAATCCTTGCGATGGTGCAGTGGTAGAAATATTTCAACCACTTCTATACTGGAGTCATATGGCTGCTTCAATGTAAGAAATATACAGGTTTATTATTCAGAAAAATAAACCCTTTAAGATTAAATTAAAAATAAACCTAAAACTGTAGTGTGTAGCCTTTAAATATTGTATATCAAAAAATATCCGTTAGATTCATACCATCAGCCCTTCAGCTCCTTATGACTTGGTCTACGTTTCTCAGTAAAGCTGTGTTTAGACCTCACGCCACAAAGCAACATTTATGTGCTGCACGCATGAAGTCATTTGTTTTAAGACGGCACAGATGAGGTGAAAACAGCGCTGTGGTAAAAACAAAACAACTACTAACAGACTGGAGTTTGACTGAAAACACAGAAAGGTGTTTCATGAAAAAATCCGGCCATTCAGCAGTTTGAGAGGAAAAGCACTTCTTTTCCCCGCCCGCCCCTGCTCTGCGGCTGTCTACACACAAACGCTCCCTCAGTCAGGTCTTATAGTATTGCTTCACAGAGCCTGATTTCACATAAAGGGTACAACAAACAATAATGTTGTCGTTTTTGTTCAAGAAGACAAACTGCGGCAGAATAATAACAGCAAAAATTAGACAAAAGTTACATATTGCAGCTTTAAATATGGCTGAGCATTTAAGAAAGAAGTAATTTTACTTAAAAAGCAAACATTTCATTGTTGCTAAATTGTTGCTGGGTCACTTTTTTGTGTCCAAGTTCCACTTAAAAACCCTGACCAGGTCCTTTGGGGGGCTCTGGGCCACTTACCTGGCATCGTTCCTGGGCAGCCACAGCGAGCCTCCTTGGATCCTCCACTGGAGCAGAAGGAGCAGCAGTGAAAAATCCCAGTGTGGCGGCTGATCTTCCTCTTCACATTCAGAATGAACGGTGAACCCTGGACACAGAAAGCATTTGTCTCGATTATTTTAAATCAATGCATTTAAAAGTGTTTTATCCAACGAATAACAGTTAAATTAACAGTTTATATTGATGATTTCTATCATCAGGATGATGTTGATTTTCTGGAAAGACCATGAATTTAAATTTCAAACTTCAAAGCCATTACATTTCATTTAAAAACTTTTTTGCTTAATGTTCTTTTTACCTTGACATGTTGAGCTTTGACACAAACCCACACTGAGTAGGTTCCCGGCTCATCAGCTGTGTATGAAACACTGTAGGATCCATCATCATTGTCTACCACTGCTGCGTCCATGGTGCTGCAGGAAAAACACAAAATAGCCAAACAATATTATAAAACATCACTGATAAAATGCACCAAACCAGACCCAAACTGCTAATAGTGTTTTTATTTTTCTGATTAATTGCTGGTCACTTCTTTTGAAAAAACAGTTTTGGCAGGTTTGGAATGGAGAAATCCTGACAGAGGAGTTCAGGCTCCGTCACACACTCACCGGTTTTTCTTCTCCTTGTGGATGATGCTGACCAGGACGTGCTCTCCACCTCGTGTCATCTGCTCTCCTGCAGAGTCCCGGCACACTAGAGTGAAGTGACCCTGCTGACCCTCTCTGCTGTGGTGAAGACCTGTGATCGTGACAAGTTACAGGTTGGACAGATGAGCTGAGTAAGAAAAGGAAGAACAGTATTGGACCTTTTGCCGATGTCCAATGGACAAATATATAACCAAAACTAATACATAAGTTTTCCCTGAACCGTTTAAGCCGTTTAAGCTGTGTTTCTCTCATGGTACAGTTCAGTTTGGAATGGTAAAGGTCTGGGTCAGGCTCATGTTTCGACTGAGAGTAGTATCTTACTTGGTAGGCTAAAAATGCACTGTGGACAGGGTAAATATTCAAATAACACTTTTTGAGTATACTGAAAGTAGATGTGGAAATTTCTAAAAGAAAATCCTGGCGGTGGGGGGCGGTGCTCCCTCATGGTCTGCTCCCCGACAGGGCGGCGTGCACTACAGTGCCCCGGTGGCATCCTGGGATGGACAAGTGCATCTCCTACCCCTGGCGAAGATATTGTGGGGGTCCTTGGGGCTTGGGTGGGGGTGGTCCCCTTCTGGACTACCTTTGGGTCATGGATGAGGCAGGGGTGGGGGGCACTGCGCTGTCCCGTGCGTAGGCCTCACCTCGTCTGGGGGACTGTGCTCATAGGGGGCCTACATCTCTGATGGGTGGGGGCGGGCCTGGCTCTGCCGCTCTGGTGGTGCTCGTGGGTCACCATGGTGTGTCTGTCCTGGGTGGGCATGCCCCCGTTCCTGGTTGGGGATCCGGGTGGGATGGGGGTATATGGCACTGCCAGTGAGGAAGCTGGCACCCCACATGGGTGGTCGCTCATGTTTATCCCCTATGCCCCCACCACCAGGCTTGGTACATCCTCCCAAACAGTTGGAGGGTGGGAGTGCTGCATGGTGGTTTCCCCCTCTATAGTCTCCCCTGACTATAGAGGGCCTTCCCCAATTTTTATTCCATTATAGACATTAGGGTATGAGAAGTGGGCTTGGCATTTGGCAGCTCCACTGTCTAC
Organism: Brachirus orientalis; assembly: GCA_016785285.1. Taxonomy (NCBI): domain Eukaryota; kingdom Metazoa; phylum Chordata; class Actinopteri; order Pleuronectiformes; family Soleidae; genus Brachirus; species Brachirus orientalis. Next base: position 1,046,945 of record JAFBJR010019393.1, on the reverse strand, counting down.
CAACAGTGGGGTCCGGTGCCACATCTTCCCCCTCAGTTTTAATTGCACCTTAGATACAAACATGCTTCATACACACACATCACATACCACACACCTCCAAACCATGTCCTATTGGGTGGGCTTGAATGGTCTCCTAAATGCCCACCTCCTGCTCGCTCCTTGGTTGGATTGGGGTTGGCGGTCTGGGTGGGAGCTGCAGAGAGGGTCGGGCTCCCTCCACTCTGCCTGGGGGGTGTCCGAGGGGGCATGGCCGTTGCCCATCATGACACACCTCTCTGAGTGGCGGATTGTCTACTTGGCGGGGGTCAACGATGGGCACCAGGACACGTGTATATGGTGGAATCTCTTACTGGGGCTCTGCAGTGTCAGAAGTGGCGGGTCCTTGGAGCTCTGCCCCCTCTCTGTGCCTGGGGGGTTCTGCTCCTGGCGGGCTCGGGCTCTGTCTGTCGGTGGTCCCTTGGGCCCCCCCATGTGGGCCTCTGCCTGTCCCAGTTTGGTCTCCATGAGGATTATTGGTCCTGACAAGGCCAGTGTTTATGGCCCACCACACACACACAACAGCTGACATCAGCCACACCCCCTCTGAACATATGGCAGCTGCTGTGTTGAGTTTGTCCCACAGTGTTGCATCATTATCCAGTGTTTGATTAAATTGTCCTTCTGTGGAGACACTCGCTATACAGATCTGTCCATCTGATCTGCTGGTGTTGTTGTGACAGTGTTGAAGCCAAACATCATCATGTTCTCATGTCACTGATTAATGTGCCTTTATATTGCCTTGTCAGTCTATTAGTCGTCCGGTGACTAATGATGTGAAGCTGCGTCTTCATCTGTTACTATTCAGTGTCTGACTTAGATGTTTGGATACTGGTGCAATCAATCAGCCTCTGATAATCAATCATAAATATTGTGTTTCTGCTTCTGACAAATAACTAAATAAATAATAATTTTATGACAAATAACTAAAAAATAAAATTACTATGACCTGGGAAATGTGGGAAAATTAGACAGCTTTCTCCATTCAAAATTATCCCAATATTGGAAATTCACCACAAAAAAAACTTATTGTGAGTGTTTTTTGTCATGATTTGTGGGCCCTTTTAGTGCACACCATTACACTACATGCAGTCTTGCTTATAACAATTGTTTCCCCTGTAAAAATATCAAATTGATGCCAGTGAACAATATTCCTGTTTGCTAGGAATGAGTCCAAAAATACCAAAATCTTGGTAAATAGACAGTGAAACAGCTTTGAACTCACTTAAACTCTGGCATCTCAATGCTGTCTTCTTTGATGTGTTGTTCTTTAAAGTTATTCCCTCATCGTTAAGGTAAATACAAGAAGAAACATTAATTTCCCTCAGCACTAAAAATATCATATCATTTCTCATCCCTAATTATGAGTATTTGAGTGATAATATTTATACAGTACAGTTTGTACTGTGTATGCTTTCATTGCTCCAGGTCTGTTTGCACAAATATACACATAGAAATGTGCATATTTGTCAAAATTCACCTTGCTCGAGGTGATGATGTGAGTCGGTTTGAGGTTTTCCTCCATTTTATAAACCCTTGGGCTTTTTAAATAAAATCATGTGGTCTGAAAATGTAATGCAATGTCACATCTCATCTGTACTGTGTGTGCATAATGTTTGTGTGAAACCACCCCGTCGGTGCGCAGCCTCCAGGCCTGCTGAGTCACCTCCACATTCCTTTAGCTCTCAGGATTTTTTAGTCAAAGCACAGAGGAGGTTAACAACAGTCTTCAACTGCTCCAGACAAAATCACTCACAACTTCACAAAAGGTAAGAGAATTAACTACATATTAAAAATATTCAATACTTTAAAGATGATAAAAAGAAAAGCAGGGTCAGCATTTCAACGGATTACATCAGTGATACTTTGCATTTTTTCTAACTGCCATTAAAACTCGTGAAATTAAAAATCTAGGGTCACAAATACATTTTCCAATCAGTCACTATCAATAATTTCAGACCAAAAAAATAAGATTAGACTTTTTAAGATAGACCATCTGGAAGTGCTGACACCCTGTATTTCTTAAATAACCATAAGGGGGTGACTCTACCAATTTGTTTGTTAGCATAAGCCTACGTCTCAATTGATTTATAACCACAAAAAGTCTTTTCCTGAGGATTTAACAATTTAAAACACAAGTTTCAGGTGTTCTTCAAACAAGCATGATTTCCATTTGGTAAATTCAGCCCCATCTGAACTTACTCAGGTGCATTCCAGTTGTAGTTGGAAGTTGGAGTTTCTGAGACAATTTGCCACCAAAGTTCTGAAAATTGCAAATTTACAGGATATACCTCAAGTAAAATTTCCAACTCATAAAGTTGGAGCAACTTCACAAACCCCAACATACTTCAAGGATTCCAAGATGGCTGCCACTCATGTCAACAGAAAAAACACTCTGCTACTTTTACTGCTAATACTGCTAACAAGAGTTATGAGAGTTCATGTTTGTGCACTGGAACACGGTCACCTTGGAGGAGACGTCAATCTAGTTCCAACTTCCGATGCAAATGGAACGAACCAATAGACCATATAGCAGGGTATAATTTAGGGCGTGACCAAAGTGTGACTGACACCTGAAGACAAACTCTAACCCCGCCCTCTCTCCAAACATAGTCTTTTTTTCCACATAACAGTGGGTGATGTTATCAGCCAAAAAAGACTTAAGCTAAACACGCAATTCTTATAATCAAGTAAAATCAATTAATTTCGAGACTGAGACATATAAACATTACAAACAAAGGTAAAACAACAAAAGTACAAATGTAGAAAGTATAAATGAGGTTTAAATGAACTGAAAGGGACAAAAAAAAACAGTACCCACCAAATTAGAATTTTGTAACCTTAATCACTTTTTATGTTACATGTTTTTATTTATATGGATCCTGATCAGTTGATACTGTTCTTCCAGGTGTCTGTAACTACATTAAACGTATAAAGATAAAACCTGATACTGTATATTTTCACTAAATTCTCTCCTACCTTCCCCTTCTATGGTGCACTTGCTGAGGTCCACTGTCTTGGAGTTGATCACCCCAACCACCGGGTAACCATCCACCTCACCCGCTGGCTCCCTGGGCATGAAGGAGATGCTGCTGCCATTGTCGGGGGCGACAGTTGCCGGGTTGGGGTCATAGCTACTTTCTGCCAGATTGGTCAACCTCCTCAGGGTCACTCCTTTGGCACTGAGGATCTCGGCGTCGGACCCGCAGCTCAGGAGTCTCTCTGCAAAGTCCACACTTCCCCGGACGTCCAGCAGAGCCTGCTCCAGCTGAGCCTTTTGCAGATGCAGCTGGTTCCTGATGGACAAAAACAAACCAGGTGGCCATGCTGTCAAGTCATGTGTTTTCTCAAAAGCCTCTTGTACTCACAGTTTATGAACCCAGGTGAAGCCACTGTGGTGGTGTGACGTCACAAACGCACCAAAAACAACAGCACAAGGAGTTTTGTTTTACTTTGTCCCCTTGTTCAAATTCAACAATGAGGTTTTTAGAAGTTATTAAAATTGACAATGTATACAAGTTATAAAAAAGTAAGATTTGAAAAAAAACATTCATGGCTAACAGCTATGCTAAGGCTTAGCGCAACACAGGAAATAGCAACTTAATTTGCATCACCGCCAAAAAATGAAGCAGAGAAGAAGAAATTGGCATGTTGACCCAGGTGTTGCATTCCCACTTACGCAAACCGGAACTAAATGATAAAAACCTACATGAATTGCTAAGTCATGTGACATTTTCGCATTCACATTCACCAAAAAGTAATACAGCCAGGATGTAAGAGTTTTTCAACCAGTAGGACCAGGATATGTGTCACATTACTTTTTGTTTATATTATTAAAACACTCATTGGGTTTTAATATTGGTCAGTGGTTGATCCACAAAACATGAGCTTGAATGATTATGATTTTATTGCAGACGTAATCAAACCAACATTTCATGTTCTTCACCCTGAACCAAATCTGACCATTGATTAAAGGAGCTTTGTCCTGGAGTCAGTGTTATATGACATACATTATGAAAATAATTGTTCTCAAATGTTTTGTTTTGACCTTAAACCAAAATTATTAATTTTTAATTATTTCATTGTTATATGGAGCAAAGAAACTAAATAATATTCACATTTAAGAAGCTGAAAAATCTGAAAGCTTGCTTTTATTATTGAGAAAGCACTCAAACTGATTAATTGTTAAAATAATTGACAAATAATTTAGTAAGTGATTAATATTTGCAGCCCTACAATACATGCAGACCTCATGGTGAGCAGAAACCCAGTTCCCAGGTCTCTGACTTCATACTTGCGCTGTTACACAGAGAAGGTCAACAAACAAATGCACTGAAGATCTGCACATGTGACAGAAGAAAGTGGTTTAGTTTCTGTGTGGAGATTTTCTCTGTTGTCAGTTGGGTCCAGGTCCAGCAAAAAAAGGACAAACTTGTGCATTTACATTTACATTTGTTACCCTATGTTGATTCTGCAAACCAAAGCTATTGTTTCTCCTCTAGAACCATAGAGTTCAGAGGTCAAATTCATGTTGTCATTGCGACATTGGATGTCTGAAGGAGAACCCCTTCAGTTTAGTTCTTTTTTTCTTAAAAACATCAAAATATTCTGTACTTGCTGCCATAGAATCTAAAAAAACAATTGGCTGTGTCATACCTGCGCTGTACGTGGATCTCCTCCAGGCGGCGTAGCAGAGACAGGCAATGAGCTTCCACAGTGCTGGCATAGCCTCGAGCAAATGCTCTCACCTCATTGGCTATCGTCTCCACTCGTACCTGCAGAGCCTCCTGCGATACTTCCACCTGTAGGATTCAAATAAGACAGGTATTAATAGCATTTTATTATGTGGTACTACATGAAAATATATGTCAGACTTAAGCCCCTTTTCCACCAAAATTAGGAGGAACTTGTATTCCCAAGTACTTATTTATCCAGGTAAATAAGTTCCTGATAATCTGCGTAGTTTGCGTTCTACTGCACCTCAAAGTTTTTGAGTGTTGTTGATGACATACAGTCAAAACATTTAAGACAATGGTGGATCCTGTTTTTATGTTAATAAACAAGAATAAACTATAAAACAATTACAGACATGTGGAGGGGGGTTGTAAAGGCACTTGAAAAGAGTCACTAGAGGGTCTGAATACTCGCTAAATATCGTCTCTATTAATATAAGTCACTACATTTGCTACACGGAAAGAGCTGCAACACAGCACCACCCCTCCAAAGTTCCTGGTAATCTGAAAAGTCCCTAGGTGCGAGGAGGTAATAATTTTACCTGGGTAAATCATTAAGCAGGGTAATATTTACCCACGTAATTTCAGTGGAAATGTGTCGAGGTTTTTTTTAATTACTAGGGTAAGTGAGAAAAGTGCCTATGGTGGAAAAGGTCCTATACATACGTATTTATTTAACGAGACTTTTAATATTCAGCAGCATGGAGACACTTAAAATGAACATTTTCTAGTTGTATTGATTCTTATTTTACGTTTTTATTATATTTTACATAAAATTTCCCTGGAGTTTTTACCTGAAAACAGAGTTGGCAGCATTTTCTAAAGATCTAAAATGCTAAGGTAGTTGTGGATGACACGTGTATGCCTTATTTTAAACAAAACCACAAAATATATGGATGTAGCTTCTGCTGCACCTTCTGCACCGACTCCTCCAGACGATCAAGAAGAGGCCGCAGGCGCCCAGAGACCAGCTCTCTGATGCGGTCTCCGTGGCGATCAATGACATCATGCGTGGGGCAGCAGCGGTGGTCACGGTGCAGTGTGGCGGCACACTCCAGGCAGACGGGGAGGTCGCACGGCTGACAGAAGAGGCGGAGCTCCTGGCCGGGATGGAGGGAGCAGAGGACGGGGCGACACAGACGTCCGCGGGACTTCAGCTCCTTCAGACTCTGGACAAAGTGAGACGACGTTCGCTTCTGTCGCCTGAGGAGGACAGAGGATGAATATGGCTCTCTATGAGTCAGATTCAGATTGCAACAGGTCAGAAGTGGAAGGAGCGGACACAACTGAACATAAAATAGCTCAAAGAGATTAAATAATCCCTTCTTCTTTGGTGGAGGGTAAGAATAGAACAACCAAGAAAAACATGAGACTAAAACCACACTCTAGCTGTAACCATGTGGTGCAGAAGAAAACAATTAACCAGAATGTTTTGTTATATGAGAGCTTAATATAGAATTGAACACAACAGAATAAAAGAGACAGAAGGGGATAAATAGATGCTTTTAGTTGAAAATAGAACAGATAAAAACAGGCTACAATCAGTTAAACTACAGTAGAACTAATGTTAGATTCTCACAGACAACATCAATAGAATAGAGTAGGACCTAACATAACAACATAGTGACGATGAAGAGTAGATGAGAAACTACAGAACCTAACATGACAGGGTGAACTCAATAGTGGAGTAGAACTGAATAGACTCATCTTAGAATAGAATAGAATAGAATAGAATCCTGTATGTAGGCAGCAGAACTGATAGAAGATAGTTGACCACATTTACCTTGATAACATGACAATAGAATAGAATGAAATAGAGTACAAACTCCACCTCACTTTAATATCCCATTCTACTTTGATTTTGTATTCTATTTTTGACCAAACTGCTGCTAATTGTATGTGTTTTATTGAATTATTTATTTGTTGAGAGGCATTTCCTCTGGCCAAAGGCATTATTATTATTAACAATAATAAAGACAGATGTTGCTGACAGATGAAAGTGATAATTTGACAGTAGAATACAATAAAATAGAGTAGAATCCACATGTGTGTTAGTTGCAGAACTGATAGAAGAGAGTATAAGAGATGAGGAGCTTTTGCTTGATAACTTGACAATAGAATAGAACAGGGCTACAAATATTATTCAACAAATTGATTATTAACTGATTACTAAATGAACTGTCAACTATTTTTTGCCCTTTCAAGAAATAAGACAAGCTTTCTGATGTTTTTCTGCTTCTTAAATGTGGATATTTTATGGTTTCTTTGCTCCATAAAAGCAAATAATTTTAGTTTGTGGACAAAAAAAATACATTTGAGAACATCAACATTTCCAGGTTTGGGAAACACTGATTTACAGTTTTCGACATGTTCTTACACTCAAACGAGTACTCGATTAATCGTGAAAATAAATGAAAAAATTAAACGACTATGAAAATAATCGTTAGCTGCAGGTCTAGAACAGAATAGAACAGAATAGTCCCACCTGTGTGCCTGGCAGCAGAACTCGCACAGGTTGACGCAGCAGACCTCACAGCGGATCTCGGCGCCTCCTTCGCCGCACAGGTCGCATCCCAGCGGGCCGTCAGTCACCAGGGTCTCCAGGAAGACGTCATCCAGCGCCAGGTGGTCGGTGCTGAGCCCGACCGGTCCCGCCGGAGGAAGGTCCACCTCGGTGTCGCAGTCCGGACAGAGCACCGTGACGGTGCCGGAGACACCTCCCCCCTCTTCTTCCCCCGGGGAAGACACCGAAAACAGCTCCAGCTGAGCGATACAGTCCGAACAAAAAGTGTGAAGACATGGGAGAATTTTCGGGTCCCGGTACAAGCGTTTGCACACGTTACACACCGCCCTCGGATTCACCGACGCTCCGTTCTGCTCGCGCTCGGGAGTGGACGTGTTTTCTTTCCGCTCACTCCGCGACATTGTTGCTGTTTTGACTGAGTTTTAGTGTCAGAAACGATGAGGGCAAACCCGAGAGACTCCAAAAACACTTTTAAATGAACTTCACTTCTTCTGGAAACTGTTTCTGCTGCTCAGTGAACATCACTGTCAACTGTCTACACCGTAACAACGATTTACTTTGATATTATTGATCTAAAAAAAGTGTTTTTTTCTTTCTCTGCTCTGTTCACGCTCCGTGGGACATTTGACACCTCGCACGGCACGTAGAGGTGGTCCCGAAACTTTACAAGGCAGGCTGGGACCGGAAGTGTCTCCATCCACTGGTGGGAAACCAAAAGGGGGCGGGGCCGGAACTTTATGTGGCCCCTGCTTATAGTTCCGCCCCATTTTCTTGAAGTTTTGCATAATCTTTCCATCATCATAACCCTTATCACGTGATACTGATCTATTCCCCCTTCTTTTGTTCTGTCAATTTATTGTGGTTTTTGTGGGAGTCAGCCAGATTTCAACAATTATTACCAAATTAATCGTTAAAACAAACGTTCAGGTTTTCCAGCTTGTTAAATGTGAGTATGTTCTGGGTTCTTTGGTCCGTATAATAAAGAAATCATTAAAATGGAATCATTCACTAGATTTGAGAAACACAGATCAACATTTTTCAATATTTCACGAACCAAAGGAGCATTGATTGAGAAAATAACAGAGAGAATAACCAACTATGTAAACATTAGTTACAGCTCTATATTTAAGCTAATATTTGTGACTTCTAAACCTAAATCAACGTGTTTCCAACACTATTTAAATATATAGATCGTCCTTTTTTAAATATATTTTACATATATCTCTTTTAATGTCACATTTTATCACACACACACAATAATTTGCGTTTTTGATCCCACTAAAGATGCAATCATTTTTATTTTGAAAAAGCAAATTTAAATTCATGTATAAGTGTTTCTGACTGAATATTAATTACTTAATTCACAAATCCTCAGAATGATATTATGTTCACTTACTTGAAAACAAAGTTACACACAAGCAACATTTAGAGTGTTATCTTAGTCGATGTGTAGATCCTGAATGAGCATATTGTTTCAATATAATATAATATAATATAATATAATATAATATAATATAATATAATATAATATAATACAAATGTGTGAACATATGTAGTATATACATACTTTCTAAATTCTTCAATACTTTGTATAATGTACATACGTTCATAAAACAATTTGTATCGTATTTAATATGAAAATGTATACTTTTTAGAATTCTGTATACTTTATATTTTAGTACTGTACACAAAAGAACGAAAACTCTTTTGTGTACAGTACTAAACTGGTAAGAGTATACTTTTACCAGTTTCTTATATTTTCTTCATTTTCACACAGTCTTTGTCTGCATGTCTTTAAAATTTTCAGTCAGTTTCATCCATTTTTAGTGTTTCCTTTAGCGTTCAGTTTCCACGTTTTCCTGCTGCTGCTTTAAAAGCTACATTAACGCTCCACCGTTCTGTTTACAATGTCTTTTAGGTTTCACTTTCCCAGCTTTTCCAGTGCTTGCTTGGCAAACAATTTCCCCTCAAAATGTTTCGACTTCATTTTCTTCAAGAAATGCATTTATCCAGGTGTGTGTACACAGCATTGACATGCAGGTGGCAAATAAAGGAAAAGCAAACATAAATGTCTCTAAAGTGGTGCTATAAACATAATTTCCTGTCACCATAAGGTGTCTTAAAGGAAAATTCCATTTTACCTGGGCCCTATGTTTATAAATGTGGGTGTATATGTGAATAGTAAAAGACAAAAGGTTTCATAATTGGTCCAGTAGATTGTATCTGGCAGCAGGTGGCGTGGGTAGTCTTTATGGAGCAATCTTGCAAGAGTTATGTCCGAGTTATTGCTGTAAAAAGTGCTTGATTTCACCATTAAATGGCTCGGATTGTTACTGTAAGAGTCTGGAGCAGCCTTTCCCTTTCAACACCAGTTTACACTGCAAATACTTTGAGTGCCCAAGGGTGTGTTAGTTTTAAATGAGGGGTGGTGTGTTGTTTGCACTGTTAAAACAGTGTTTTCGGCTAATAAAAACTAATCTAAGGTCGATGACATAGTCTCACCTTTCTCGTAAAAAGATAAAACAGGAGGGCGAGTTCTGTCCGTAGATGATCTGCTTCAGAACCAATATTTTTAAACTGTCCATGTCACATCCAAGAGTTATTCCTCCATGTGTAGTTAGGTCAAATAAAAGATGCTCAGGACACTGACTGTAATACTTAGGTGAGCTGACGGCAACAGTGATGAGGCGACACTAAAGGTGAAGTAAGAGAATTTGGATACACCAGACTCTGAAAAAAAATGAAAGAAAATTTGTTTCATTTATTTAAATCAATTGAACAAATAAATTAAAATTAATTTAATTCTCATCACAACTAACATAATCCCATTTGCTTTGTTTTTCACTATTTCACGCTTACTTATTCACTTATTCTACCACTTTGTTCTCCACGTGAGGGTCACGGGGTGCTGGTGCATAATCCTAGCTGACATAGGGTGAAAGGTGGGTACACCTTGGACAGGTCCCTAGTCCATCACAGGGCCAAACACATAGAGACAAACAATCACCCTCTCTCACATTCACACCTATGGCCAATTTAGAGTGTCCAATACGGCTAATACGCAAATCTGCATGATTTTGGACTGTGGGAGGAAACTGGAGAACCTGGAGAAAACACATGTACATGGGGAGAACATGCAAACTCCATGCAGAAAAGCCCTTGTTCTGACTGGGTTGCAAACCCAGGTTTTCTTGCTGCAAAGCCAAGAGTGCTAACCACCATCTCAACCATGTGGCCCCTTTAGTTATTCATTTTATTTTTAGGGTTAGGGATTTTGGTTACTAGGTTACTTAGCTTTTATTTCAAAAATGCCTATTTCATTTACTAGAATATCTAATCTATCAACAAATGTAATATCTAATCCAGTCTAACTTGATAATTACAGGACTAAATCTAAACAGGCAGTGTTTGGGCAGCAGGATTAATCAGTAAAACAGATTAGAACCAATGAATCTGATCATATGTCAAAAAAGATGTCAAATAGGTGTGATTGGAAACACATGATGAAATAAAAGTTGAGTCCTACCCGTTAAAGTTGCCATGGAGACAGATGTCACCAGGTCATTTTCAATTTTCAACAGGTACATTCCACTGTTGTTGACAGACTGTAATGTGCTGGTGATGCTGTATATTCCAAAGGAGTTCTTTGAGAAGGACGTGCTGCTTTTCAGGGCTTCTTGTTCAAGGGTCGTCCAGGTCACATTGGGCACAGGGGACCACCTGCTCGCCTCAGCAGCCAGGGTCTGGTTTGTGAGTGTAAATGTGGGTTCTGAATAGGCTGAAACAATAAATGTGGAGTCACAAATCCAACTTCAGGTAAATAATACACTTACAACCACACAAAAACACCTTATGCGGTATATATTAGGGGAGTTGCAGGGTAATCCACAATGTGTGATAGATGGCTGATAATATCAGGATTCAGCAAAGCATAATTTGATATCATAATACCTAAACATAAATATTTTTAATAGACAAATAGATTTCTGTCTATCAAAAGATTATAAAATGCCCCTAAAAAGATAAATGAACAGGAGATATATTATTTTCACCACTGTGTTAACTTACATACATACATTACATTCCTGCAATTACACTCATTGGTGCCACCATGTGGCATTAAGTAGTGCATTTAATTTTGTGATAATAGATAAGATATATATATTGTTTTAAAATATCAATATTTGGATTATGTATTTTTCCACACTACTGTGCTTAAATTTTCACACATTACTTACAGAACGCAGATACACCAGGGCTTAAAGCAGAACTATGCAGGATTTTAATCCTAATATAATAATAATAGTAATAATAACAGCTATGGAGTCATCGTGATGGTTCAATGTCTTGTTGTGGGGAGATTGGGGCTGTCTCTCTACTGCCCCCTACTCTCTGTTAGTGGAAAACCAGTCTTGCATGATCAGGAGTCCTCAATTGCCTCAATTGTGAGAAACACGAATTATTTCACAGCAGTACGCACACACACTAGCCAGGTACAAGCTATAAAATCGAGGCAGTTATTGCCGATTTAGACGTTCATCATGGCAAAAAAGAAGCAGAGAAACCTTTGTTGGAGGAAGCAAGGAAGAGGAGACAACTGTCTGACCGAGTGAGGGGTCACATTGGAGTAATTGAACTGACTTTTTTTTTTTGAATGGTGAGAATTGAAAAAACACAGTATTCCAAAACTGTAGGGGGAGGTCAGTAGAGGACTTGGAAAGTTCCAATTTAAAAAAAATTGTTTCACACACATACTGCTAGTTGAACATTTTGTTCACTGGATCCAGAATATTTTCTGGATCTGCATAGAAACAGGAAAGACGAGTCACTCTAACCTGCTGTTCTGAGATGGATGGTGGCTCTTCCTTGGCGCTTAGAGGATTTGATGCTGCAGAAATATTCCCCCTCATCGGCGCTCCTCACGTTCCTCAGCAGCAGAGAGGCGTTTCCTCGGACCAACTCTTCAGGGAAGAGCTCTGTTCTCCCTTTGAATTGTGAGTTCTGATTCTTTAGATATGCTGCTCCTTTAATGTGCTCGTAAACAAACCCCGTTACTCCTGACTTCTCCCAGGAGACCGACACCTGAGTTAGAATCTGCATGGGTAGGTAGCAGCTGAGAACCTGGTCCTTGCCCAGGTTTGCGACGGGGGTTGTGTTAATGCTCATTGCGCCATAAGGGGTTTCTGTCATAGAGGGCACAGAAACAGAATAATATTTGAAAGCATTACCAGACATTACCATCTATTGTTAACAGATTCCAATTACAATGATTGATCATTATCATTATCAACGTTATCCACACATTTTAAGATTTTGCAACGTTTCACAGGTTCACACTTGTTCAGTTCTATCTGCAAGGCACCATACACAAGGACCTACAGTATGGGCCCGTACAATTTAAAAGTAATTTTCTGATGAATCCCCTTTTATTAGTGCTGAATTGAATGATTAGCCCCAATATTTTTGCTGATAAAAATTAAATTTGTGGTCTCAGCCATGTCCATGTGGGCCCCCTAAGGGTTTTATTTGGGCTGGCTGAGCACTTTTATTTTGAAGTTCTGTGAAATATTGTCACAAATATACTTATTGCAGTATGATGTATGGTGATATAATTTTGATATTCATATCGCCCACCTCTACTTTGCAGTTGGTCTTTTTTTCAGTGGCCGCCGGTTCATTTGAGTTTGAGACTACTGTTTTATACAAATATATGCTGAACACTCTTAATTGTTCCCTTAAAGCAACATCACACAGAATAACAATAGGACTCCCACATGAATCCACGAGTCTTACTTGAGAAGGCCAAGACCATGAAAAGCACGATGAGAAAGAGGAATAAAATGATGAGGACGATCATGCTGCACACCGAGGGAAACACAAAGATGGAAAAGTGTGAGGAAACAGGGGAACATGGACTTGGTTAGAACATCAATTTACTGTAAATAAACATAAACTAACAAGCAAGAAAAAAAAATTAAATATGATTTACTCAGTCAAAAATATGCATACACCAATTAAAAAATTATATATCTCCAGTAGACTTTAGACACTTAACATTAAAAAATAACAAAGTGACTGCAAAATTTGAGATTTAAACGTGCAATAGGCAGGATTATTGTTATAAATCATGTGATCTGAGAAAAGAAATGACTATTCTGCATGGGCAACATCTACGTCACTGCAAAGAACCCTTAAAAAAGGAGAGTTGGGCAAAATAATACACAATAATACAGGTCAAAATGTATCTCTTTAAAAATGTATCTGTTAATGCAACCGACAGTCAACTCTCCTACTGCTTAAGACAGAGTAACAGTAAATTAATAGTAAATGGTTACTACAGAGCTGAAGTAGAGCTACTTTTTGTCCTTTGGGCCTTTAACTGTATATCATAGGCTATAATCTGAAATCTTAAAAATAACCTGCAAAATCTTTCCATGGGAAACGTGAGGGAGTTCAAGTATAACGTCGCACTCAATACCGTCATTCGAACATTTGAACACATGAAAATAACCAATACCTGACACAGGCTACGAATTAAATTAAATTAAATAAACCTGGTTGTTTCCACTGCACCGCCGAACCCTGTACGTTTTCAGACCGCAGTCAGCTCACGTAGAGAACAAACTCAAACCTGATGGTCGCACCTGCAGAAGATGATCCTACTGAGGATCCCCATGGCTGTTCAAGAAGGGAAAACTATCCGATCCTGTGGTTAAAAAACAAAATGTCAGGCCATTCCTCCTGAATATTCAGACTCTCTCAGAGAGAAACAGACCTTTGCTGCCTCTGCAGAGTGACAGTGCTGCTTTGCCTTTCAGGCTTCTCTCATAACACCATAAGTAAATATTACCTTTAAGGCGTAGGCCTCCTACTTGTTGACACATTGTATCAGTAACTTGTTTTTGTTTGGCTCAGGCTGGTAAAGCATGTTTCACAGAATTACTCTTCATGGAGACTTGAAGCTTTACTGTAAATCTAAGTTAAGGTTTTATTGGTCACAGTTATCATTTATGTGGATGTGATCATGGGTACAGTTTCCGTAATCAGTATGGCTCAGAGTGAAAGAATGCCAGGAACACTTTACTCAAGGTGGAGTAATTTTATGGTCATAAAATGTTACACACCTCAAAAAGCTAAGCTGTCAAGTTTCTATGTGTTTGTGGTCAAAGACAATGTAGCAGCGGATGGTGCCATTAGCTCAACTTAAAGGTCCACTGTGTAACAATTAAGTCGTGTGTCCACAGAGTGGGACGGTCCGCCGCACTACAGTACGCTAAGTATTATTATTATTTTTTATTTTTTTGCATTTATAGTACCAAAACAACCGTTCCTCGTTATTCTTCCCTTGGGGTACCAGAGGACATTGATACGGCAAAGTTACATCGGCTCCACCCACAAACGTCAGCTGATTGGGCGACAGAAATATGTTACTCCCAGGAGACCGATGTAAATATCCCATGGAAGTAGAAGCAGGAAAAAAGAGTTGCTGGATGTCCTCCATCGTTGTCTGCTGTGTCACATTCTTTGTCGTTTTTCATTGTCGCCCCACCAGTGATATCAGGCTACCAAGTCCAGGCGCTGTTCTCAGTCAAAATGCAAGCTTTACTGTTCCAAACCTGTCACACAGCATTAGTGACATCTAATGTCTGTTATGGCATTTTTATATCAAGTACTTGTCATTTTGATATTATATACTGCATTTTAATACTAAAATGATGATCATGTATATTCATGCACAATGTGTCCCTACAACCCAAAGTTCAACCTGTGTTTCCATAGTAACGACCGCAGACGTGTTAGTTTCATATCACTTTTTCAGACGTGCTTAATTGCATATGCAAAAAAAAACAAACAAAAAACATTTCCTGTCACACACACTTGTGCAATATAACTGTATATAAACCTTGCCTTTTCCTCTGCACCGTGTGACACTCCTGCAGACTCTCGTGCTCTGTATGACTTGTCATCTTTGAGCTTGCAAGCTGAAACAAGCATTACTGAAGACCATTCTTGTTTGAGCTACTTTAATTCTCACATAGTTTCACCACGACATGCCGAAACTGTGAAGTGCAACAAATGGACCATTGTTGTGCTCACCTATTTGTTTGCAAAAATGACAAGAGACTACGGTGGCCTTTGCATACCAGAAAGAACGTTTTTGTTAAATTTATCGTCCATCCATTTCGATAACCATGTTTAAAACCTCATCATTGGTCTACGAATCTATAATTCATGGTCTACACTTTCTATTTTGTTCATCCGCTTGGACTGCTGTGGAAATATGGCACCACAAAATGGCAGACTTCATTAAAGCACGTCCCTTACACTGAACTTAATTATCAAAATAAATGCCAGTGTCATTACTTGATGATTGCTTAGCTGATCCCACACCCAGCTAGATTCTACTTCATTATGTTTCGTACTTTCATTTTATGCAAATACCATGTGTTTTTAACGTAAAACTTAAATATGTTATCTACAGCATCTTACTGCAACTCCAGCTATCTCAATGGAAGTTCCACTTGTAGTGATATTTACATTATCTCTCCCAAGAAACGGGGGATAAATGTGCTATATGATAACATGTGAAACATACAGTAGAGGATGTACTGTCGAAACTTTTTGTTACATACAAATAAATACATTTGCTGTGTAAATAATGACGATGTGACTTTTGAGAAAAGTAACTCAAATGAAGTGTCCATCACAGAACATGTTTTTAATGTACAAAATATTCATGTGAATAATCAATCGCACCATACACTCCAAAAAAGATTTTAATCTTCAATAAATGTCGAGGGCTTTTTTTCACAGATCCAGTACAGATGGGCATCACACCGCAGGTCATTCCAGTTTCTTTTAAAGTTCACCCTCGGACGGAGAACTGCACAGTCCTCCTCTCCGTAAATTGGAATCCCTTTGCCATTATCTGGCTGATAGGTCTGCCAAAACCTAATAAGAGATATTCAGTGAGGGAAGTGTAAAATTTTCAGTTCAGAGGTCAGACAAACTCAGATGACTTGGGATGTAAATGATGTGTGTGGTGCTTCATAAACCACTCACTCTTCTGCAATTTTACATTAGGCACATGGGACACATAGGACTTCTTGAGCCACTGCTGCTTCCATCAGTAAGTTAAATTGTGTTATCTTGTGACTTTGGCTCTTGAAATCCTTCATTCATATTCAATTAAATAACATAAACTTACCAAACAAGGCAACAGTAGACCAGGAACTTCTGTGTCAACCACAGAATAAAAATGTTGATTTTCTCAACGGACTTTGGTGATTCATTTTTAAAATCCTTTTATTTTCTTTTAAATGTCTGCATGGCCTTGTTCCACCATAAGTCTCCGACTTTCTTCAGTACTACGGTCCACTGCGGTCTCTCAGATCTGCTTCTGACAGTACCTAAAACTAGACTGAAGCTCAAAGGGGACCGGGCTTTCGCAGCCATAGCTCCCAAACTCTGGAACAATCAACATTAGACAGGACCCTTCACTTGCTGTTTTTAAAGCCTGTCTTAAGACACACCTCTTCTCCTGGCCTTTAATACAGCATGAGCTGATGGGAATTTGCTGTTTTTGTCAGCTTTTTAAAATTTTTTAAAATGTATTGTACTTGTGTTTTATGGTATTGTAACGTTACTGTATAGCACTTTGGACAACTATGTTGTGCTCAATAAATAAAGTGGATTGGATTTGGTGTGAGGGAATGATGGGTTACAAAGTGACACAAATTTCCATTTCCAGTTGGAAAGGGCGGGCTAACTGCAAGACAAACATGTTCTTGAGAAAGTGTACACTAAAAGTGATTTAAACTTTATAAAGGTGAGCCTTTGTTTATTGGCTTAAATCAGTTTCCCTGCAGGCAGCAGTATTTTTATTGAGCACTGTTTGCCTTTCTAATGCTGACCATGTGTAACTTTATCGTACAGCAATACTTCAATAAAACTGTTTTCCCTTTAAAGACTGGTTTGACATTCAAACAATATGCAAATCTAAAGCAATCTGCACAAGTGTAACCTGACTGTAATAGTCTTACGCCAGCGTGAGAGGTCTTCCATCCGTCCATATCCAGTCACCTTCAGTGACTCTGTCTGTTAAGCCGATCCAAATGTCATGCTTGCTTATTTCACAGATGAGTTTCTGTTCGGGACACAGAGGAAAGGAAAGGCTGTATTATTATTATTTCTGATCATATTAAACATGTTATTTACAGGCACAAATAAGGAACTATTGACACCACAAATTAGCCTACCTACTGTATATATTGACACTACGGTGGACACTTGACAGTGACAAATGTTATGCAAGTAAAGCAGTGACTCCTGAACAAACAGTCACAAGACACTGAGATAGAGTGTGCTTAAGCCATAATTGTTTCAAAAAATAAAATTTAAGTAAAAATGGCATCAAACTGTTGATTCCATTTGCCCTCCCATGAGCCCCACAGTGTTCATGATGGGCAACAGCACCAGTTACAGCTTGCTTTTATATGGACACAACAATAATTATAATAATAACTTTTGCTATTGTTTTGTGCACATTATGTTAACACCAGTCTCAGGTTTTTCTTTCTCTAGTTTGAACATGTATTTAAATTTTGTGACATTTTAACAATAATTCATTTACATTATGCATCTCCCCCTGGATTCTACATTATTTAATTATCTTGTAATTTTCTGTGTAAATGTGAACTAGCTCAAAACAGTCCACTCCAGAGTTTACCTGCTGCCTTCTGGGTTTGCCCATATTCCTTAAACCCTTGTTTGCTTACTTTGGAAGGTTAGATACTGTATTATTTGAAACACTGGTGTAGCTGTGGTGTGTGTTACACTGCACAAAACACTCTGCAGTAAGTAAACAGAACAATATGATCATCTGTAGTGTTTCAAAGCTGGTGTTCCACAACAAACAAGTTAATAATCCGAGCCTCCGTGTTTGGATCACCACCAAGTGACAGAAAATGTGTCAACAAATGTGCTTGCTGTGCTTTTGCCCAGGGAAGTTCTGTGGAGTAAGTTTCTTAAATTAACATTAACTTAAAAAGACACATTTCTATGGATTTAAAAAGTATTAGAATTGATCGGGGGCGAATTGAGGCAAATTGATGTGCACAACATATTTTTATGTCACATATATCTTTAAATCCATTCTTAACTTAGTGAGTTATTCTACAAAGAGAAAAATGCCCGCAAAAAAAACAAACAAAACCTCATGACAAACTCACTGTACCTGTTCTTCAATGCTGTTGATGATCACCAGATCAGCTCCTCTCTTTCTGCAGTCACTCCTGCCTTCATTCCAAGAACCATATGAAGTGGATAAGTGATAACAGGTCGCCTGAATCATTGTCCATCCATCGGGACACGTCTGCACTGTGAGACATGCACAATTAAAAACCCCCACATTATTACTCAGGGGCATAATTGCATCAAAAAATCTGTTTGGACAAATTCTGAAGCTAATGCAGCTTTTTTTCTCCTTTAGGATGGCTGCCCTCTACATGTGAGCTTTTCTTAAAAGCAGATCTAAAATATCAAATTTTATTGTTTCAAACTTGGCCTGAGATAAAAACAAAAAAACAAACAAATTTGTCTTCATCTCCACTTAAAAAAATATTAATATTTGGCACCGGAGTATTAGATAATCAGGCTGGCCATATTAATATTTCCCCTCCCATACGTCAAACATTTACACAATGCTTGCAAAAACTAAACCGGTGTGATTAACTGTCACCTCTGTTCTCACTGAACTTAATTTTTAAAGTAAACATACTGTGAAGTTGAAGCGATGAATCACTCTACCTGCTGTTCTGAGATAGATGCTGATTTTCCCTTCACCCGTGGAGGAGCTGATGCTGCAGGTGTACTTCCCTTTATCAGTGTGCGTCACATTCCTCAGCAGCAGCGAGGCATTTCCTGTGACCAAAACATCAGGGAAGGCCTCTGTTCTTCCTCTGGATTCTGAGTTCTGGTCGCTAATGTTCACAGCTCCATTACTGTAATGGTAAACAAACCCCTCCACTCCATTCTTTACCCAGGTGACTGACACATGGTCGAGACTTTGTGCGGTCAGATAGCAGCTGAGAAGCTGGTCCTCACCCGCGATTGCGATGGGCGTTTCATTAGTGCTCATCACATCGTACGGGATTGCTGAGGGATGAGGGAACAGGAAAAGACACGTTTTTAATGTAAAATTCCATACATTTAGTAACAATTTCTTTGGCATAAATCTGAACATTTCAAAAAAGTTGTAGTTTTGTTTCTCCAGAAATCTGGAGAGATGATTCACCTGTTGTTCTTAGATAGATGTTGGTTTCCCCTTGACCTGTAGAGGAGCTGATGTTGCAGGTGTACTCCCCATCATCAGTGTGCGTCACATTCCTCAGCAGTAGAGAGGCATTTCCGGTGACCAAAGCATCAGGGAATATCTCTGTTCTCCCTTTGAATGCAGAGTTCTGGTAGGTAAGATTCGCAGATCCATTACTGTACTGGTAGACAAACCCCTCTATTCCCTCCTTTACCCAGGAAACAGACACCTGCTGGATATTTTGCGTGGTCAGGTAGCAGCTGAGCAGCTGGTCCTCACCCAGAAATCCGATGGGAGTTTTGTTAGTGCTCAACACATCATACAAGATTGCTGTGGGATGAGGGAACAGGAACAGACCCATGTTTGAAAACATAATCACATCACTGTTAATAACAGATTCCACTTAATGCTGTGTTTCCATCATGGTATGGTTTGGTTTGGCACAGTATGATAGGGTTTGGAATGCTTAAAGCCCTGGGTCAGACTTGTGTTTTGACTGAGAACAGTATTTTAACCTGGTAGGTGGGGGTGTGGACTGTGCCCGATGGCCAAATCAACAGGATACGTATCACAATGTTGTACCAGTGTGACCCCAATGAACCCACAACACTGAACGCGACACAACACACAACAACAGAGGACAATAGATGACATCCAGCAGCTATTTGTGGCTGTTTGTCTCAACAAGATGTCAGGCTTTGTATGAGAATAGACTGTGGGCGTTGAAGAAACACTGGTTGCAAGGGAGAGATGTTTTTCTGTTGCCCAGTCAGCTGATTGTCATGGGTGGCGCTGACCATACCATATCCATTTCACTTTACCCCAAAAGGAAGGGTATAAAAGAATGGAATGGTTGGGGCTGATTATTTTGGTACTATTCTCAATGGAATTGCAAAACAATATGCACCATATTGTACCAAACCGACTGTTCCACTCAGTGGTTCTGTGATAACTTTTGTCTAACACTGAACGTTTAAAAAAGAGCTCACTTTGTTTCACTGGCTCACACTTTTTCAATTTCTTCTTAGGGTTGCAAGTGATGTTGCCAAAGATGAGTCACGCTACCTGCTGTTTTGAGGTAGATGTTGACTTTCCCTTCACCCATATAGGAGCTGATGCTGCAGGTGTACTCCCCTTCATCAGCGCTCGTCACATTCCTGAGCAGCAGAGAGGCATTTCCTGTGACCAAAGCATCAGGGAATATCTCTGCTCTCCCGCTGAATTGTGAGTTCTGGCCTCCAAGAGTCGCCACTCCATTCCTGTACTGGTAAATGAACCCCTCGACTCCCTTCTTCACCCAGGAAACAGACACCTGGTTTATACTTTGGATGGTCAGGTAGCAGCTGAGAAGCTGGTCCTTGCCCAGTTCTCCAACAGGTGTCGTGTTACTGCTCAGCACGGCATAAGAGGGCGCTGTGGGATGCAGACACAGGGACAGAATCAGATCAGTGTCACTGAAAAGTTTCCGGTTACATAAAGTGACAGATTTTTTTCATACCTTTTTTTTCAAGCTGTTATAAAATCAAATGTGATTAAACCCATTTCCTTGAAACCCTTAGGTTTATTTTGCATTACTTCTTATGCCAAAAAAAATGAATGGATTTGTTGCTCTGGACAAATGGTAGTTAATCTAATATTCTGAGGAAAAAATCCACAGTTGAAACTAACTTGAGACACAAATGGGTAAATTTAGATGATTTGAGCTGATTTGTGTCAATAAAGTGTTTTCTTTCAAACTAGAAAACATTTTAACAAATGTGTTATTCCATGTTGCCTTTTTCTTTCTGGAGATTTAAATTACGATATATTGCTTTAAATAGTCAATGATCTAATCAATAAAATCAATCAATCGAAGGGAACATAATCATCATCCCGTAGATGAATCTCTAATTTGTTATACCAGCTTCTCAGCTGCCATAGTATTCCAATTGTATTTATTTGTGTTCTGAAGGTTTTCAACAAAGTGGTTTGTTTATAAATAATTCACAGCTCTTA
Organism: Brachirus orientalis; assembly: GCA_016785285.1. Classification (NCBI taxonomy): domain Eukaryota; kingdom Metazoa; phylum Chordata; class Actinopteri; order Pleuronectiformes; family Soleidae; genus Brachirus; species Brachirus orientalis. The sequence continues at coordinate 1,025,344 of JAFBJR010019393.1, read as the reverse complement.
TGTATTTAGACATTATATTGCTAAATAATGGTGATATAGATTGTTTGCAGTTGCAATTTATTAAATTATATCAAATTTTGTTACCTACACAGTTGGTTTAGCGATTAGCATTCTTGTCTTTGCAACAAGAAGACCCGGGTTCATGACCCAGACGGAACAAGGGCTTTTCTGCATGGAGTTTGCATGTTCTCCCTGTGTGTGCATGGGTTTTCCCCGAGTTCTCGGGCTTCCTCCCACAGTCCAAAAACATGCAGAGACACTCTAAATTGCCCGTACGTGAGAATGTGAGAGGGAATGGTTGTTTGTCTCTATGTGGCCCTGTGATGAACTGGCGACCTGTCCAGGGTGTACCCCCTCTCATAGGCACCAGCGACCCCCCACGACCCTCATTAGGAGGATAAAGTGGTAGAAAATGAGTGAGTAAGTGAGTTTATGATTGATATATTGGATGTAGCTTTAACTCTTCAAAATGTTGTCCTATATTTACAGTAGTAGAGAATGCATCTGTTGAAATTTAAATCAAATCAAACTTGTAATAAAAAGCTCAATTATTATATTATATCTATTATGGTCCCCTCATGCACGGTAAAGAATAATAATTAGTTGTGTTGAAATGTCTTACTTGAAAAGGCCAACCATAAGAAGAGGATGATGAGGACCAAGAATACGATGATGAGTACGACCATGCTGCACACAAAGACAGGTGGAAACAGACATGATAACAAATTCACCTGAAGTAAACAGGAAGTTTTGCAATTTCTATAGCAACCCTGCCTCCTGATGCTTTAAGCCAAAGTCACATATCTTGTATTACTCAATAGCGAGTGCTGCATCAGTGCAGCATTTACCGCTGAGGTGGAGCTACTCATTTTTAATCCTTTATTTGCCTTCAGTTTACAATATCTTTGACGTTTATGACAGTAATGTTCTGGGGAAAAGCTATCAAGTCACAGACACCTGATTGATAACAAGGAACATCATTGTTGGAAGAGGTTTAACCAGAAAAAACAAGTTGAAAATGTATGAAAACAAACCCTTTAATCTTTAACATTAGTGAAATATTACATGTATACTGAAATATTACATGTTTTGATATGAAAACAGAAAAAAAAAATAGTAACTATACACAAAAACTACAATATTTCCCCTGGGAAATGTAAACTATTACTAATAATAGCATAAATTATGGATTCAGACTATGAACAAATGAATGAACCGGGTTATTTCCATTATGCTGCAGACCCCTATATGTTTTTAATTTACAATCTACACGTGTAGAGTATACATTCAAACCTGTAGAAGATGATCTTCCCAAGTTTTTCCATGGCTGCTCACAAAAACCTCCCCAGGAGGGAAAACTCTCCAATCCTGTCATTTAAAAACCCAAAGTCATGCCAGTCCTTCTGAATATCCAGACTCTCTGTGAGAGTAACAGACCTACTCTGAATTGACAAAATGACCTCCTGCTGTTTTGCCTGTTTGGCTTCTCTCACGACACCATGAGTAAATGTTGCATGAAAGGCGGAGACCTTGCACCTGTTGACAGATTGTCTAAGTCACTTTTTTTTCTAATCATCTACAACATGGCACAGGCTGGTAATCTGCACCAGCATGCTTCATACAACAACACGCCTTAAAATACAGGGTGTGGTTAGATGTCAATCATTTATATGGATGTCAGCATGGACACAGCACTGGTTGCTTCCACAGAATGTTTATAGAAATAGGTGTAATCTTCTGGGTTAAAAGGTGGAGGTCAAGAAGGAGAACGGAAGTGCAACAAAAGAGCTTCGTTTGAATAGAAGTCTATTGGAGAGTGAGCCTACTTCTCACTTGATTTATAACAGTCAGTAAACATTTCCCAGAGGAGTTAATCTAAATCACTAGTTTCACTTCTTCTCCAGTGCAACATGATATCAATTCGTAAATTGTATGACCCTATTTAGAGGAAAATAGGTAATAAATCATGGCACATACGTGAGGACACCAGTGCGATCGATACCTGCTACCATTCCAAAAGTTCTTAAGTTTTGTCTGGAACCAGAGGACTATGTGTATTTTTAAATACAGTCTGTGACTGAGGCCAGCAAGCAAAAAAAGCAATTGAATGCCAGGTCAAAACGTCAGATCTTTTGAACAACAAATCTTTTTTTCTTCTTTAAATTTAAACTGTTCAATCTTGTACAAAAATGGCAAATTTAAGAGATGTTGGCTTGAGAAAGATTGCCACATACTGTTACTTGTGTCTTATTACTGCACTTTGACTCAGTCCATATTTTTCACAATAAAATGCCCTGGATTCTGCATGACGACACAAAAACAGGTATTAAAGTTAAACAATCAGAGAGTTTTACACACAGTGTGACACAGACAGTGTGTAAGAAATAGTGACATCTAATGGTGAGACTGCAGATTGCAACAAACAGAGGATTGAAGAAAGGATGTTGACAATTAGTCATCACTTCATGTGAAACTTTTGGTTCTCTATTTTGAAAACCTCAAGGTTCAAGGCTTATTTAAACTTTGTCAACACTCTTCCCCACTGTATGAGACGTTCTCTTCTTCGTTGGTTTATGTATCAGGTTTGGTAACAGTATTTGCGTCATGACCTTGGTTTGTGTGTTCCAGCCGCTGTACAAACATGGTGGTGCAAGATGGCAGACTTTGTTACAGCACAACCCTTATTTATGCTTAAAGTGCATTTAATAGACTATGAAAATTTACCATTTCTGCCCATAAACCAGTCTTAAAGTACATTTAAACTGTATTGTTATTATTACTTTTGTTTTGTCCTTTAAAAAACAAACCACACCCTCATGTGTTTTTAATGAGAAACTTTAATATAATATATAAATACAACTGTATTTAGTGGAGTTAAAAAGTAGTGAGAGAGAGAGAATTACATGTTATTAGCTGCTGGTAACGTTCACTGGAAGTTCCATGATTAATCATTTTTGCAGTAGCACATCCAAGAATAAAATGGATAAATGTCGATTATAAATGCATGATAAAATATTCTGCGCAGTATGTACGGCAGATTTTAAAAAATAAAATTAAAAAAATACACCATCACCCTGTGATTTGTGTACTTTCAGAAAGAAGTGACAAAAACAGCCCTGATAACAATCATTTCTCACTGACAACAAATCTACAGAAATGCACAGATGTGACATGAACAAAGTAAGAAACTCTGACGCAACACCTATCAGTGAACATAGAACCAAAAAATAAGTCGCCACCTGGATTTAAGTAAGCAAATAGGTAAGAGTCTCCTATTGGATAATTACTGCATTGGCGATTATCTGTCAGCTGGCAACAAGTTATTTAACCCCAGTTGATGCAATGAGTCGCTTCTTATTTCTTTAACAACCATGTCAAAAGACACATCCTGTGGTCGTGGACAAGATGTTAATCTGTTTGAGAAGGGTCAAATCATTGGCATGCATCAAGCAGAGAAAACATCAAAGGAGATTGCAGAAACTACTAAAATTGGGTTAAGAACTGTCCAACGTATTATTAAAAACTGGAAGGATAGTGGGGAACCGTCGTCTTGGAGGAAGAATAATCATGATTGACGATCGCTTAAACGTTTGGTGAAATCAAATCGTAGAAAAACAAGAGCATATACACATGAACAATGCGAAGGGAACTCCAGGGATTGGGACTGAACAGCTGTGTAGCGTTAAGAAAACCACTAATCAGTGAGGCCAATAGGAAAAAAGACTTCAATTTGCTAGGGAGCATAAAGATGGGACTCTGGAACAATGGAAGAAGGTCATGTGGTCTGATGAGCATTACAAGATCTCGGTGAAAAATTAATGCAGCAGTGGACGGAAATAAATCTCATCGAAACGATGCCACAGTGAATGTATGTTGTAATCAAAGCTAAAGGTGGTCCAACGAAATATTAGTGTAGAGTGTAGAGTGTGTAACTTTTTTTGGTGGCGACTTTTTTTTTTTTTTTTTTTGGGCCAGGCAGTGTATGTTTATCTTAAGGCATAATTAAATGGCTAAACATTCAAGCAAGTGATTGATCATGCAAAAGTATGAACTTCAAAAGTATGCAAAGTATGAAACTTCATTTTTCACTTAATGCCGAGGCCTTTTTTTCACAGATCCAGGACAGTGAGGACTCACACCCCAGGTCATTCCAGTTTTTATCAAAGTTCCTGTTAGGGTAAAGAACTCCACAATCCTCTTCGCCGACCTTTATTGGTCCATTGCCATTATCTGGCTGATTGGGGTACCAGAACCTACAGAGATTTATCAAACAAGTGAACATTAACAGTATTTGCCCTCCATTCAAAAGTTCATAAAACCAAATGACATCTTGAAATGGTTAGTCCGGGTTATTTTTTTTAATGCACTTTAACTCTTCATTACCTTCTCCAACATGAAAACTGACATTTGCGTCAGTTTATAAACCACTTATTCTCCTGCACCAAAGTCCATTAAGAAAATCGGTGTTTTTACATCAAAGCACACAGGAGTTGTTGATCCACTGCCGCGTCCATTAATAAGGTCAAATGTGTTACCTTGTGACTTTCGTCTTTGAACTCTTTTGTTTAGACTCACCTATATGACACAAACTGACTAAACAAGGCGACAGTAGACCAGGTGCTGCCGGGTCTCCACAAGATAAAAACGCTGATTTTCTCTCTGGACTTTGGAGTAAGGGAACAAGTGGCTGACAAAGTAAAACAAACTTTAGTTTTCGGCCACAAAGGGCTGACTAACTTCTATTTATATTCTTAACATTGTTTACAATTAGCTGGTGTATATTTTTTATGTTCAGTCGCTAAAATTGTTTCCTCACTGGCAGCAGTCCGTTTTAAAGATGCTGACCATGTGCAACTTCGAAAAAAAAAAAAAAAAAAAAAGAACTATAAATATAAATGACATGTAACTCTGCAGCTACATATGCACAAGTAACTTACGTCAAAGTCAGAGGACTTCCATCCGTCCATTTCCAGGTATTCTCACTGTCTCTGTCTGACAAACCAATCCAAGTGTCATGCTTGCTGATTCTCATGATGAATTTCTGTTTACGACACACAGGAATGAAAGACAGAATTAGGATACAGTTGTACTTATTATAACTGAAAAGGTTGGAAAAATTCTGAAAATTTGTTTGGGGCCCCAAAAACAATTCTCTGTGTTCCATCTGTGGATCGTGCCCCAGTCTTTAGGAACCACTGGCGTAGCTGATAATAGCTGATAATAAATAAGCAGTCAATAAGCAGGACCAAATGAGAAAATGCTGCTTCACACGTTTGTCAATAAACAAATAAACTCGGTGTACCTGCTCTTCAGTGCTGCTGATGATCACCAGGTCAGCTCCTCTTCCTCTGCAGTCACTCCTGCCTTGAACCCAAGAGCCAGACGATGAAGAGAGAAAATAACAGGATGATTGATACATCATCCATCCAGTGGGACAAGGTGTCACTGTAAGACAAAAGACATCCAGCGTCTGGTTTAAACACTGACCCTGTTAGATTATGTTAGGTTTAGGAATTACCTGGTTATGGTCAATGTCCAATTATATGGAAGTCAATACAGTGTCCTATAAACAACAGCTGTGGGAGCTCTTTTTGTAACTTCCTGAGGACCTTTTTCTGACATAAACACTGAGTTTTTAAGGTCTGCTAATCTTCGCGGGGACCAAAACCTGGCCATGATTTCTGAAGGTCTAGTTAGGGTGAACATTTTGGTAAGGTTAGTGTTAGTAGCTGGTTATATGTGGGTGTATATACCTGAATTTATATCTTTGTGAGGTCCAAAAAACATACAAATCTTTGTGAGGACATTTTGCCTGGTCTTCACAACTTTAACAGGCTTTTTCAGGGTTAAGACCTGGTTTTAGGATTAGGGTTAGAATTGAGTTTAGATTAGGGTTAGGTACTTAGATGTGATGATTAAAGTTAAGGTAAGGGGCTAGGAAATGCATTATGTCTATGATGTGTCCTCACTAATATATAAAAACAGGTTTGTGTGTGTGTGTAGGCCTCACTGTGTCTGCACTGACTCCGAAGCTTCTGCAGCTCTTTCGTTTGATTGATGAGTTCATCAGTCAGCAGGTCTCCCTCGTCACTCAGGGAGACGGACGCCTTTTCAGCGGTTTGGAGACGCTCAGTGAGGTTGACAGTTACAACAGCCCAGCGCTGTGCTGAGTCATAGTCTATGCAACAAAAAAATAACAGGACACTTTTTGTGCAAAACAGCAGGTTTTGCTAATTTATCAAAAATAATGATAATAATAAGAGATATCATCAGAACTGGCCCAAGGCGTAAGTGAACTAATTGCCTGCAGAGCATTTAATTTTATCTTTTTTGTTTTAACGTTATTGTTTCTGCATGACAATTAATGTGAGTCTTTTGCATATTATCATTTCAGATTTTTACCTCATCATCTTGTTAAAGTTGCATCACCCCCCCCCCTTTTTTTGTGAATGAAGAACTTAAGAACTAAGTTATTTTACTTTCACTTATTATTTTTGATATTTTTGACATTTTGAACTTTTAGATTGAATTATAATATAATATTATAGTATTTATTATAGTTTATTGTATATTTCTTTTATTGTTGTCACACTTTTGTACATTGCATTTAAACATAACTTGTAAAGCTGTTGTCATGGTTACAATAAATGCACTGTTTTATTTTGTTAATTTTACTAGGCTGACACTATTTTCTTAGTACTGTGCCATTTTAAATACTAACTGAAAATCAACACAAGACGATTCTTCTAGATTCACCCTCAAAAGCAGAAGTACTTATATGTACCTAAAATTATACAAGTGGAAGTAACAGGGTGTATGATAAGATAAGATAAGATAAGATAAGATAAGATAAGATAAGATAAGATAAGATAAGATAAGATAAGATAAGATAAGATAAGATAAGATATTGTCCCACAATGGGTAAATTGACATTGTTGCAGCAGCAAGTGGGTAATTTACATAAGTGTAGGAAAGAATAAAAAGGAGCTGGAGATATAGATACACTAATAAAATACAGAATATAAACACTACACAAAACCTTTGACCGGTAGTGTATGTACAAGAGGAAACATCCAAAAAGGAAAAACACAATAGCAGCAGTTGCACATGGGTTAATAAATTGCACAGTGGCACTGCATATCAGATATTGCACATTGTTATTACTGGTATTGTTATTATTGTTGCTGGGATGTCTCTCACCATATATAAGTGATTGAGTCCTTAAGTGTATGTGTGTGTGTGTGGTCTACTGGGAGCAGTGGCGGTTGTTAAACAGTCTGACAGCAGCAGGAAGGAAGGACCTACAATATCTCTCCTTCACATATTTTGGGTGAAGTCCATCAGTGAAGGAGCTGCTCAGTGCAGTGATGGTGTCCTGCATGGGGTGGGAGTCATTTTAGTTGTCTAAAAGACCGTTATGTACTTTCACTTTCAACTCTATGGTGCAGAAATTCACCTACTGAAAACATACGATTGCATTTGCATTGGGTGAGTTTCCATTTGAATAATTATTTGCATGATTAAAAAGGAAATTTGTGTAAAATTGAATATATACACATAAATCGTGCAGTGGAAATGTGCATAGCCTTTCTGAGGAACTTTTTTTTTTTTTACATTTTAAAAGCAATGTGTGTGTCTGTACAAATTATTGTGAAAATGCTACAATCATGGTCTTCCTTTTGATTTAATTTAATTTTATATCTTCTAAGACTCTAAGAATCAAAAGATACAGTTCTGGCACCTCCAAGTACAATATTTTGCTAGTGAGGGAAATTTCTCCAAATATGATTTACCCCTACTTTTGAGTGTGTTGCTCCCATTTAAGATTAAAACCAATATTGGTGCTTTTCCATTATACATAAACAAAAATATTATATATAAAATTTAATTATATATAAAGAAATGTATGTCTCACATATAGAACTGAGTATTGCTAAAACAGTATGATGAAAAAGTGTCATATAAGAGTAAAAACATGTGCCAGGCTGACACTGACATCACATAATTTACTGCTTTATTACCGACGTAGATTAGAGCCCCAATATCTTATTTTGCTTAGGGCCCTGGATATCATTATGGAAAAACAAGCATAGGTAGGGTGCTAGCAGGAACTGGTCAAAGTTGGTGCATATCTGCCCGTATGAGACTCACAGTGGACACCGAGGCCGACAAGTGCGGCCAGCAGGAAAACGCTGAGCAGGACCAGAGAGAAGACAACAGCTCCGTGAAACCTCCTCTTCGATCTCATGGCAGCTGAGCAGAGGATCAACCAGTCAGAGTGGAGCATTCAAAGAATGATTGAGATTATGACACAGACTTGTTCACAGAGTGAACAGTTTTACCTGAGTTAACCGCTGATGGTGTGGGTTGGACAGATTTGATTAACTCCGTGTTGACATAGATTTCGTCCATGTCCATAGGTTGTCTTCAGAGTATTAGAACCATGCAGCAGCAGCAGCAGCTCAGTTCCAGCTTTATTTCAACACACAGGAAGTTGCATTTAGAGATGATAGATGTTTATCTGACCACAGCACTTTTGGTCAGCTGATGAAAATCAGCAGATTTTACATACTATGCTTTTTTATTACTAATTCTAACCCTTTTGTGTATTTGACATCTTTCTTTCTTTTCAGTTATCATAATTAGGCAGGATATTTCAAAAATGATCATAAAAAGGAGTCCGGCATGATCTGTGTGAAGGTCAAGTCAAGTCAAGTCAATTTTATTTATATAGCCCAACATCACATTTGCCTCGAAGGGCTTTACAGTCTGTACAGCATGTGACACCCTCTATCCTTAGACCCTCACATCGAGTAAGGAAAAACTCCACAAAAAACCCTTCTAAGAGGAAAAAATGGGAGAAACCTCAGGAAGAGCCACAGAGGAGGGATCCCTCTTCCAGGACGGACGTGCAGTAGGTGTCACATATACAGAGACAGGGTGTCACATGTACAGAGACAAGTTCAGCAGATTACAAGTTACAAACAAAGCATCAAAAATTCACAGAGAGAAAAGACAAGAAAGACAGAGACCAGGATGATTCAAGAATCGGTAACATTAAGAACATTTATCATCATCATCTCATTCAGGGTGTGACATACGCTGCCACCATCTGGGGTTGGTTCCAGCTCCTCGTGGGACCCTCAGAAGAGGACAAGCCGTTGATGAAGGGTGGATGAGAATAATCAACCTTAGCAGTAACAAGTAGCTATATGATGTATGGTAATGGTTATAGTTATAATATTTGAGCTGTGGTGTTGAAGCTCTGGAATCAGGAATATCTGTGAAATAAGACAGAGAGAGAGGGAAGGAGGAAGGGCATTTTAAACGCCTGAAGGGCCGAAGAGCTTCAAGGTGGACTGAGTTTGGCTCGGGAGCGCCCCCCAGAGGCTGCTGCCAGTCTTTGTACAAGCTCTCACTCACTCATCGAACACTTCATTCTCCACCTGAAGGTCACTGGTGCCTAACTCCAGCTGATATAGGGGGAGAGGCGGGCTACATCCTGGGCAGGTCGCCCGTCCATCACAGGGCCACACAGTTGCAGGACGGTATTTGGACTGTGGGGGGGGGGGGGGGGAGGGGGGGGGGGGGGGGGGGGGGGGGGGGGGGGGGGGGGGGGGGGGGGGAAGCCGGAGAACTTGGTGAAAACCCACGCACACATGGGGAGAGCATGCAACATGCAACATGCTGTAAAGGCAAGAGTGCTCACCACTACACCAAACATGTGGCCTTCTTTGTACAAGCTGCCGTGTGGAAAATTGAACACACGTTCTTCAAAATGATGGACAGACTAAATGAGTTCAGGTCCACATGGGACATAAAAGGGAGTGTTGTGTTCATGAGGGGAGGATGAAGGTCTTCTTTTCTCATTTGCATACTCACATTATTGGGACTTGTCTTCCTTATGGGGACAAAATTAATTTCTCAATAAAACAAATGACCACATTTTAAGGTGAAGACATGTTTTTGAATAATCAACCTTAGCAGTAACAAGTAGCTATATGATGTATGGTAATGGTTATAGTTATAATATTTGAGCTGTGGTGTTGAAGCTCTGGAATCAGGAATATCTGTGAAATAAGACAGAGAGAGAGGGAAGGAGGAAGGGCATTTTAAACGCCTGAAGGGCCGAAGAGCTTCAAGGTGGACTGAGTTTGGCTCGGGAGCGCCCCCCAGAGGCTGCTGCCAGTCTTTGTACAAGCTCTCACTCACTCATCGAACACTTCATTCTCCACCTGAAGGTCACTGGTGCCTAACTCCAGCTGATATAGGGGGAGAGGCGGGCTACATCCTGGGCAGGTCGCCCGTCCATCGCAGGGCCACACAGTTGCAGGACGGTATTTGGACTGTGGGGGGGGGGGGGGGGGGGGGGGGGGGGGGGGAGAACTTGGTGAAAACCCACGCACACATGGGGAGAGCATGCAACATGCAACATGCTGTAAAGGCAAGAGTGCTCACCACTACACCAAACATGTGGCCTTCTTTGTACAAGCTGCCGTGTGGAAAATTGAACACACGTTCTTCAAAATGATGGACAGACTAAATGAGTTCAGGTCCACATGGGACATAAAGGGAGTGTTGTGTTCATGAGGGGAGGATGAAGGTCTTCTGTTCTCATTTAAAATTTTGCACGTGTGTATTTTCACCTGACATTCCTTATGTTTTGGGGACCAAAATCTGTTTACATACTCACATTATTGGGACTTGTCTTCCTTATGGGGACAAAATTAATTTCTCAATAAAACAAATGACCACATTTTAAGGTGAAGACATGTTTTTAGGACAGGTTAGGTTAAGGTCTGGGTCAGGGTTTAGTTTAGGGCACTAGTAATTATGGTCAAGGTTCGAGTAAGTCAAATGCTTGAGTTGATTATGAAATTGTTCAAACTATGTTTAAAGTGCATGGAATATTGTTACCACGTCAACTTGTGTAATTTAAACTTTACTTACATATTTGAAAAAGAGTTTATCCTCTTTATAAACTCTTCATAACATTTCTGTTTTATAATTTTTCGATCAAATGTAGTATTAAAAGTTCTTTCATACATTTTTGTGATGGTGTGAAGGTCTAAAAGACTGACAACAAAACATTATAATGGAGTTTTTTGGGGCTACTACAAAAGAACAACAAATACAACACTAGAGATACTGATGAATATTGTTGTTATGAATCATACACAACAAAATAAAGGTTCATACTGTATAAAGACAATAAACACAGGGATTGGGAGGATAGAACTCTTGGATCTGTGTCAACATTTTGGCAGAAGAGCCTGGAAGACAGTAACAGTTTAGATGTTGTAGAAATTCATACAAATAAAGAAATCTAAAAACAGATGATCCTACCAGAGCGAGGAGCAGCAAAGTCGTCCAGGTGATGATGAAGCAGTGTGGAGCGGCCAGTGCTGTGGTGAGGGAACTGACGAACGTGTGAAGGTGAGTGAGTGTCTGCACTTTTACAGAAGCTCATCACAAGGACAAGAGAAGAAAAGGGTTGAAATTGAGTTTTTGTCGGTCAAACAGAACTTCTTTTGAGTTTTGATTCTAGCTGAAGGCTATTCAGTAACACAAATTTAAGGGGCTGTGCAGACAGGCAACTCCACCTATAACTGTTGCTAAATTTTACACACTGTACCTTCAATATAACCCTTTTATTGCAGGCTTTTTGATTAAAAAATCTAGCATTTAGATTTTTTTCAGCCCTAGTTTGTGGACAAACCAAACAAATTCTGAGGATATCATCACATAGAGGTTTGGGAGACAAAAATAAATAATTTCCACAACTTTTTGACATTTTGTATCTCGAATTAACTAAATTACTTCAGAAAATAATCAACAGATTAACAGCTTATGATGATAATCTTTAGTTGCAGCCCTAGAAACCAGATGCTGGAGATACTTCCACTCTTAAGACATAATGAATGCTTTGCTACTACTTTATTATAAAACTTTACTATTTTACCTGTAGTCCATTTACATGCTGTCAATTGCAAAAACAAAACAAAACACAGTTTTATATTAAAATATAATAATAAAAAAAGGTTGAAGATGAAGTTTAATAAGACAGAAATACAGACCACAGTCAATCTTTAACATTCTGCAGCGATTTAAAGGCTCGATTATTCCTTTTTGTCCCACAAAGACCCTGAGAGCTAAATGATGAAATGGATTATCTCTTCAGTTAAGATGCACATTGGCGTGTCATCATGTGGTTCGTTTGTTTCTCTTTGTTGCGTTTCTGAAAAAGACTGTGAGCTTTCATTTCGTTGCTCTGCAGTACTTTGCAGTTTCACAGTTGTAGGCTCCAGTTATGAACTGCTGTCTGTTTTTTGTGTTGAATTCACATCAAGTTATGAAAATCCAAGGACAGTAAAAGTGTGAGTTGTTCCTACAGAAGTGTAATTACATTTAAACCAGTCTGTGTTCTTGCCTGGAAAACTCCTGTCTACTGTTTTAACACGGTAAATGCTTGAGGCTCATTCATCCGACACTGTACAGTCAATTTTGCAGATTTAAAATAACACACAAAAAAAATTGTAATTTTAATACTAATTCCGATTAGGACCAAAAACACTGGAATAGTGTTACATTTAACTCATTTGCAGTGACTTGAACACTAATAGAGTAAATTTTAAAACTACTTCAGTGTGTTTCATTAAATTTGACATTATTTTATAAGTCCATGGTTCTCAAACTGTGGTACCTGTACCACCATTGTGGTACGCAAGCTTCCTCTTGTGGTAATAGAGGAAAATCAGAAACACTGTTCTACCAGGGTATGTGATCAGAGTGGAGCTGAGATGAAACAAATAACAAAAGAATAATGATAAAAATACTACAAATCACCTTATCTCTCGCTCCATCTTAATCTAATTCCAGTGACAAAATCTGACAACAAAGATGGAAATCTTGAAGGAAGTGTAGTGACTCTTCTTAAAGGGCCAGGGTGAAAAATTGAGATAAATTTGTTTGCCAGAAATTGAAGATAAAATAATATTAGTTATTTTTCTATATAAGTTTACACTCACCTGATTGTATAATTTTTTGTTTTTTGTTACTGGAGAATGAGACTTTTATATTCATATCAAGTGGCCCTGTGATGGACTGGCGACCTGTCCAGGGTGTACCCCGTCTCTCGCCAGCTGGAGTTAGACACTATGCCTCCCCATGGACAAACTTAACTTATCTTCTGAGTTTTAATGGTAAATGAAACCAACACTTGGAAAGTGAAGTGTGAGTTGAAGGATAATCAGCTGCTAAATGTATTTTACCTACAGTATGTTGCCCCCACATGATGACCGAAGGTAGTGCTCTGTTTCATCTGTCAATGCAAGCCTTTGGGGAAACAAATATGTAAGAACAAACACAGAATATGGACAGAAGGCTTTGCTTGAAAATGGCAGACAAACTCGGTAAACAAATAAATAATTCAGTTAGTAACACCCAAATCATTTAAGCTCCTTTAAATTTGTTCAAACTGAAATGAAGAGGTTATAGAAACACAATTTCAAATGACCTTTGTTTGGATGAACTTAATTCACGTGAGTGTTGCTAATTGAAGTAAGTGTTTTCATGTCTAATATTGAGCATGAATGAGTCTTCACTGGTCGATGTCGGTTTCAAAACAGCGGCAGAGGAGCTGGTTATGAACCCAGTTAGTTGAAGTAGAGAACACATATAATGCAAAACACATTCTACAAGAAAATGACATTCATCAGTAGAAACGGGACAGTAAACAGACTCTGCTGTCAGCGAACATGTCAGCTAATTTACAAGCCAAACGAACAGGAGCCAAACACCAAAGGTGGTGATTTATCACTGTGTTTTTTTTTGGGGGGGGGGGAACCAAAACAAGTCACACAGAATTGTGTTTTTTCTTCCCCACCTTCATCCAGGCTTCTGCCTTAAAAATTGACCTCCAAAGTGACCCCTGGTGAATTTACATGCAGGATTTCCCGGATTACTCTACTCATCTGTAAACTACCTATGCAAGACTTTTTTGTAAACAGTGATGCAAACAAATTACACGTCCATTCACACAGATTTCAGGCTCCACGAAAACAACTGTTCTGCTTCCTTAAGTCCCGATTGGCCCAGTTAAGTCCAGCAGATTTCACTATGGGTCAGTCTCTGATGAAAAGCCAGTTTAACAACTGCAAGGTGACTTGAGTTCAGTTCTGGACCAAAGATGTCACCATTCTCAACCTCCTAAAATAAATAAACATTCAATAAATTAAAAAAATATATGATATCAGGGTGTGGCTGTTGCATTCACTCAATGAAAAATAAACATAGGTGGTCTAAATCGCAGTTTCAGTTTCTGGATCCAGCACCTCAAACTATCCAGGAATCGTCTGAAGCAAAGACGAGTAAAATATCCATTTAAGTCCTGGCTTCTTCCTCGTCGCTGTTTAGGAGACAGTTTTGTTCTTTTTTGTGTGAAGAACAAAATTCCCACCAGTGACCAAACTCTGAATAAAAACAACACATGAATTCAGAAACACAAGGACTTTTGACAGAGACCTTAGCTTGGTGTTAAAATTCCACATCACAGTTTTCCTGCACTTTACTACTCCTAATTCATTTCGTAATTTCACTGAACACTTAATCTACCGACTAGGAAAATGCACCGACAATCCCAAAAGACAATAAATTGAACAGGACATTAAACCGTGGCTATGCTAGTACCCAGATACAAAGCCAAATATAAAGGATGTAAGATTTGTAACTATTCTAAAACCTACCTCGGTTGTAATGAGAGTTCCACTGACACTCGTCAGTCTGATTAATCTTATTTTATAATCTCAAAGCTGTTGTTAGTAATGTTAGCTAACTTTTGGCTAACCTCCTATTTGCTGCTGCCGTTAGCATTCTGCTCCCTCTCCTATTTAAAGGTCCTGTGTGTAGAATTAGGGCATGTTTATCAACAGATATTAAATACAATATTTGATTTCATATTTTTATTCATTTATTTATCACAAAACATGAAGAACTATTGTAATTTTGTAAATTTAAAATGAGTCGTTGTATTACACTACTCCTGTTCCCTAAAGTCAGCCATTTTGTACCACCATTATGGTACAATTGCTTAGAATGGACAAATCCTGACAAGTGCTCCAGGCAGGGTTTTTTTTTGTGTTTTAATGATAGACTGTATAAAAAAGTGGAAAGATCAACGATTTTAGTGACGTAATGGAAAGAAAATGAACAGACGTCGCCTGAAACCAGGGAGCTATTGGAAGATACCACCTGTCAATCACATGGTGCCTTATGTTATTGTTTTTAATTCTCTAAATGTTAACATAAATTACAAAATTGACATTATTTTCTCCTTAAGAAAACCTGAAACTGTAGTGACTGAGACCATCAACCCTTCATTAAGTGAGAAGTAGAAGTTCATTTTCCCATATGGTGCTTTTCCACTGTACAGTTCTAGCACTGATTGGCATGGCACAGCTCAAATCTACTCAGGTATCATATTTCATTAATATAGTTCCTCCTCAACGTGGGCGTGGGCGTCACAGCAAGCCTGTGCGAAGCTGCCGTGATGTTGCTTTATACGCGACACAAACACATAAACTAGTGATGGTCAAAGCAGCAAGATGTGTTCACTGAATCGTTCAGTACTTCCTGCATGACCGGAGTGCAGAGTCCGTCTGACACAGTCACTGAACAGAAATACGGCTGAACGGGTTGTGATTCAGCTCACAATCTCCTGTCTTTCAGCAGCGCTGTCGCAAAATACACCAGACTGCTCTGCTAAATATTGAGATTTTAGAAATGTCCTTGTTAAATGTTGCAGATTAACACATGTTTTCAGGATTTCTAAGTCTCTTTAACTGATCTACAGTTTGGCATTGTTCGGTTTGATTCTTGTGTCGGAAGTCGCGCTCATGACTCCAGTGGCCGGCAGTCTGTCCAGGTCACATTTTAGTCTCGGCTCAGGTCGCTTGGAACCTCGTCAGAGCAGGTACCAAAAAAGTACCAGGTACCAGGTACTATCCTCAATGGAAAAGCAAAAAAACTAGTACTTCTAAAACTGTAAAGTGGAAAAGTGCCAGTGGACTAACATTCAAACTAAGTGCTTTTATTACAACCAGCAGAGTCGCCCCCTAGTGGCTACTCACCATATTTGGACTTTTTTTTTTTTTTGACCGATTTGATTTTTAAATGGCTACTTCCATCCAAACTAGTAAGCTATGAGTCAATGTTTTTTTTTTCTATCTTAAGGCCATAGTAGTTTCTCATATAGACTGGGATGGGAATTGTGAAGTAGCAATATGCATTTTCGCCACTAGATGCCACTAAGTCCCTACACACTGGTTCTTTTAACTCACGGTAGCTTTAAATTAACTCAAAAAAAGATGAATATACAGACACATTATTAGCACACACATTTTAGCTAAGCACCGAATCTTTGTTATCAGTCGCTGGTCAAACAAACTTGAAGCCTCACATCACTTCAGCATGTTCATTTATAACTTCATACGTCACAGGGCACAGGTGATAACATGCTCCTCATTGGTTGGTTGGTTTATGTCCCTGAGCTGGAATATCGTGTCTCAGGTTACGAAGAAACAAACCATCTGCAGAAGTAAAGGACTAAGACTGGGATTGACTCTACTTTGGGATTAACAAATATAAGTTTTTTTTTTATTATTTTTTTGTTCTGTAAAAATAAACCTTCTTAATGTTAATAAAACCAAATATTTCTCCGTCATGTTTGTTCACAGTGGTCATTTTCTCAAATTTGAGCTAGTTCTTTGGGATTTTATGGGACATCCAAGGCAATCAGCCCAGGTCATGTTATATTATTTAACATTAAATTATTAAACATAACATTAAATTATTTATTGTATTTATGTATCAGTTTGAACCAAAGTAGCCTAAATCTCTCACCACGTGTAACAAATCCTTTTCCCACTTACACATTAATAAATTACTGAGATTAATTAACTGAAAGCCTAAAATATATTTTAATCTAATTATTGGTACACTGGTGGTCACAGATGAATTTTTATTGATCTCCTCTTCTTCACAGTGTGTTACCCATGCTGCTGCTCACCAGCCCTTTGATATTAGTGATGGGCCTGATGTCATGCAGTTGTCTTCTACGGTCAATGAAGGCGGCCAGTCGCGTCGTGTCCAGGGGTGTCTTGGAATACTCGCCACCGTGTGCACCCCCACGACCCACCCAAGGGTGCTGCAGACAGGAAGTGGCACTTGGCCTCTTCCTCTGATCCTGCTGCAGCACTGAAGACACAAAATCCCTCGCTGCCTGGCTTACGTCCCGGAAGTACTCGTCCGGGAAGCAGAAGTCCAGACGGCAGATGTTGACGCAGGTTTCCTCAGGCGATTCGTCCAGGAATGGCGAGACACCGCTGAGCAGAACATAAGCCAGCACGCCCACACTCCACACGTCTGTTGCCACAGAGACTGGCGTCCCACGGATGAGCTCCGGTGCAGCAAACTCTGGGTTTCCGAGCAGGAGGTGGACATAGCGACGGTGGACGGACAGCTGGACAGCGTCGCCGAGGTCGATGAGTTTAATGCACGGTGTGGGAGTGTGAAGGTCGACCATGATGTTCTCAGGCTGGAGGAAAGAGAAACAGGTTTCAGATACAGATGGAAGCAAAAAAGTGGAAATTACAACTTCAACCATGAACATGTTTTAAAGAAATATTCAGCTGCAGTGTGTGAGTGTTTTCTTGTTTAGGATGGAAATGAAAATTTATCTGTCTTCTGTGTCCTTCACCTAAAAGTGCTCTGTCAGGCAAAACTATCACACCTGACTGAGGGAGCGCTTTTGTGTATAGAGAGGCAGTGCAGGGGCGGGCGCAGACAAAAAAAGCCTTTATCCCATTGTATCACTTTACTAGCACAATCATACTGTTGCCACCACCTGTTCTGACGTTGAACTCCTTGTGTGCAGTGTGGGAATGTCGCCGGGTGACACTACATACATAAACACCATGTAACGGACTTATTTATCCTTATAAAGACTGTAACACATAGTCTTAATACAACAGTCCATTTGATTAATGTCTCTGACCTTCAGATCCAGGTGTGCTACTCTGCAGGTGTGAAGGTGTTGTACAGCCTCCAGTGTCTCTCGGATGAAGAACGCCACCTTCTCCTCCATCAACTCATCATGGGCGACGAGGTAGTCGAGAAGTCGGCCGTCCTCCAGCCTGAAATGCACAAATGTGGTAATATTTAGTCAGAAGCGACAGAGGTATGACGCTAGCTAATGCAGGTGTTTCAAAATCTTTCCATCTCTGGACCTGGAGCTGAACCCGTTCTGAAAAATTGTTGATTATGCGACTCTCTTTAAGACCCTCCCTTATTAGGTTGCTTTGCAGCATAGGCAGTTGTAGCCATTGCAGGTGAGGATGTGTATATGCAGCTGCTTAGCAGAACAGCCAATCGGGATGCTCTCTTTCTCTGAACTGTCCTCTTCTATTGGGCCAGAGAACTGGAAACAGAACCCAGAGGAGGTACAGAAGTCTAGTTCTTTCTCAGATCACTTGATTTACATTAGGCTGAAAGGTTAAAATGTCTGATCCTCAGACTAAAGACCAAACCTTTAACTGTACTGTTGTCTTCATTCAGCTCAAACTTACAGCTCCAGAACCAGCATCAGAGAGTTGGGGGACTCGTATGTGTCCAACAGCACCACCAGCTGGTGGTGCTGTACATGCTGGAGAATGTCTGCCTCATGAGCCACCTGCTCCTTCTTCTGCATCTTCTTGCTCACGAACTTCACCGCGACCTAAAAGAAAAAGAGAGATTAAATGGGTTAAGATGAATAACTACACAATGAAACTTAAAATATACACATACTGGAGATATACAAACTTAATTCTTGACTTTAAAAAGGCAGACTGCATTAACAAGATAAGAGATAAGATAACAACAAAATATATGTAAACTAAACTGAAATAAATGTCATTACCAATAAATTAAAGATAAATATTAAGTGAATAACTTGGTCTTATTTTGGAAAACTTCTAGGTATATCAAAACAAATTTTACCTCAGTGCATTTAAAAACTAAAATACATTAAATCAGTATAATTAAATGCAATGTCAAATTTGTGAAATGCATTTTTATAAAATCAATAAAAACATGTCATATATTACTATTTTTTATGCCACAACCTAACTACAAACATAAATGAAAAAAAATCTTTTAGTCACCTTGCTAATTTAAATATGAATATTAGTTGTGTGGACAAAGACTACCTCTTTCTTTGTAGACTTGTTGAGACACTTCTTCACCACTGAAAATCGTCCCCTGGTAAAATGACAAATGTGAGAAAAGACACACAATAAAATTCCCTAAAAATAAAAGACATTGAAAAATCAATGGTTTATCTACCTTCCAATCTCACAGATCTCAGAGAAAGTTGAGTCAAAGTTTTCCTTCCACTGAATTCCTGTTCCATCATATCCAGAGTCTGGAACAACAGAGGAGAAAGATTTTACATTTGAAACACATTTTGTAAAAACTGCTTACTTTAATTATTGATCCACATCAGTATCTATAACACTGCAAATAACACTCCATATTTTTTCCACTGGACAAACTGTTCCTCATCTTTTTTATTTTGATTTTTTTTTTGGTCATAAACCTACTGCTGTTGGGCAGTGTGACCATGTTGGAGGCCTCGGACGGCGGCCCCAGCCCCCAGCGGTTGGAGGCTCGCACCCTGAACTGATAATGACCACCGGGAATCAGGGCGTCGATCTGGACACACTCCTCCCTGCTGCTGGCAACCTGTTCCCATAGCAACGAATCTGTGGATGAGATTTGGAGGAAGACGGAGAAGTGAAAATGCTTACCTTTCCCCCCGAAACAATCCACCTTGACCACACAGTATGTTTACATTATTATTATTAATATAAACTTTATTTAAGCAGGAATAAAAACTCATTGAGATTAAACCTTTCCCTTGCAAAAGTGTCCTGGCGAAGACGAGCAGCAGAACTTACAGGTAGGGGGCACAGACAGCACACATAAACAAAATAATTAAAAAATATGCATAAACATTACTTAAATTATACATAAATGATTTAAAATATACAGAGTGTGACATAAAAACACATAATCAGCAAACTATTTAATAAAATCAACAAAGTGCATTTAGAAAAAACATCTACAGCCATATGTTTCTGCCTCCAAATCATTAAAAAATATATATAAAGTCCCCAAAACAGCTGTAAATCTAATGACAGGAAGTAGCCTGTTTCAACAGGAAGTAGCTGCACTTGGGTAGAAAAAATCAAGTTTGCAGTACAGAAAAATACTAATTCCAAGACTTAACTGACAAGGAAACAGAATTTAAGCTCTGTTAGCATAAATAACCAGATAATTTGAAGTTTGAAGTTATTTAGAAAGACACAGGATGGTGCTAATTGATCACCAGCTAAAGATGTTTTGATCTGTGACATAAAAAGTCAACAGGAAAAATACTTAATATACCAAATACTATGGTATATCGCCACCTAGTGTTGCGCTACCTTGCCCATGCTTGTTTACTGGGACAACAACAGTGGACTAATTAAATGGCACAGATTATAACTATGCATGGAAATGTACTGACACACACACACGCGCACACACACACACACACACGCACGCACGCACACACACACACACACAGGTTTCCATGACTTCAGAAGACATGACATTGACTGACAACATGTAAATTATGGGGCTTTTTGTCCCCATGAGAAAGACAAGTCCCCAGAGTGTGAGTGTGTAAACAGATTTAGGTCCTGATAACATGAGTGATACCTGGAAAAGACAAACACACACACACACACTGGTTTCCATGACTTCAGAGGACATTGCATTGATAAATTAAGTTCCTAGAGACTTACTCTAACCTAAATAATAATTACTAGTGCCCTAACCCTGACCCTGACCTCAAACATGTCTTCACCTTAAATTGTTGTAATTTATGTTATGGGGACTTTATTTTTGTCCCCATAAGGAAGACAAGTACCCATAATGTGACTGTGGAAACAGATTTAGGTCCCCACAACATAAGGAATACCAGGTACACACACACACACACACACACACCTTCTTGTCTGTACTCCACAGTGTAGCTGCTCACAGCACAGTGAGCAGATGAAGCAGGAGGAGGCCAGTGGACCATCACTGCCGTGCTGCTGGCTTCCTGAGCCACGGGCCGCCCTGGGGCTGCTGGGATACCTGCGAGTGAAACACACACACACACAAAGTTTTTCTAGTTTCTAAAACTAAAATAAGACCAGGTTTGATGCTTTCAAATGATGTGATATTACTTTAACACATGCTTGTCACCTTGAACTTTAATGGAGGCGGAGGAGGAGGCGGAGCCATGGTCGTTAACGGCAACACAGGTGTAGATCCCTGTGTCCTGTGGCATCAGGTTACAGATCTTCAACAGGATGTCTCCTGTGTCCCTGCAGAGAGACAGAGAGAGAGGAGGAAGAGGAATCACAACAGCAACAGCAACAGCAACAGCAACAACACTCAGCTGCAGCTGTTGTTACCTGATGTCTATGGTGAAGCGGTTGTTGCTGGTCACTGGGCTCTGGTCAGGGCCCTTCAGAGTGACCGAGGGTTTGGGTCGTCCACACACTTTGCAGCAGAGGACGACCGTCTCCCCGAACGCACACGCCACGTCTGACAGAGGGACGAGGAACTCCGGAGCCACTACACACACACACACACACACACACACACACACACACACACACACACACACACAAACAAAAACATAAACCACCGTCCATTCAGCTCACACCAGGGGGCGCTGCCACAGTAAAGTGGACAAAGAGCTGACAGGAGAACAGTCTGCTGTGTTCATCCACAGCCACAGAAGATTTTGTAACCACATTGTCAATTTGATACACAATATAAAAAAGACTTTACTAGAAAATCCATCTGCTCATTTTTTTTTTTTACTATACACGACTCGACATGCCACTCGTGTGTACTCGCTCAGCTTCGTTGTCCGTCTTCTTCTCTTTAGAATAACTTTTATTCTCTTTCCTTAGTCCCCCTGTCTTTCTTCATTCTGTGTGTCTGTGGTTGTAAACATTGTAATGTATGCGTATTTGCATAACCCTGTGTTAAAAATGTCATTAAAAGGCTTATTAGTTTGCGCAGAAGCATTGACTCTGGGATAAGTGAACAAGCTCACACAGAAATAAAACACGAGAATGTAAAAAGTCACGAGAAAAAGTCACCTTTATAGATCTTTTTATTCTATAGTTCTAATTCACAGAGTTTTACAAAAAAAACTCTGTGAATTAGAACTATAGAATAAAAAGATCTATAAAGGTCTATGTCCGTGAACAGTTTTACAGACTTTTTACTTTTACTACTATTGTGCTACTGTCATGCCTTTTGGGCGCGTGACCATTTTTTGTTGCAGTACCACAATTGGCCACTGGGATACATCCACAGGATAAAGCCTGAGGCTGGATGTGTGTTACTGCTGATGTGGAGCTTAAATGCTTTTTTAGTTGCAGATTACGTAATCTGAAAATGAATCAAGGTAGTGTGGACATAACCTTTGACCCAATGACGCGGGCAGATTGAGCTCGTTGTGGGTCCTGGTCTCTCTGACTTTAATCTGGTCTTCATCATGTGACCAGAGACTGACTTGCCCTTTTAAAAATATTCATCTCCGTACCTTAAAAAGTTCCTTTTCTCCTTTGCCAGCATATTAAGGTCCATTTTTGACTTTTCATACCCTTTAATAATGTAAAATATGAATGAAAATGACACCAACTGAGCCGTTAAATACATAATAAGCGGAGAAGCTTCAGAATAAACCTTGGATATGCACTTTGGTGCCATCTTGTGGCGCTGTGTTTCCACAGCAGCCACAGAAAGTGCTTTTTAAAGTCACATTTTAAAGTGGAAACTTATGATGCAAATGAATAAAAACATGTGTTTTTGTTGTTGTTTCTCTCTGGTCTCTTACCTTCCTGGATGAAGTTTGGGTTCAGAAGCTGCAAAACAAACACATAAATCATTCGCTGTCTGTTTTCAGACTTTATTTACAACTTTCTTGACGTACAGTGCTTAGCAAATGTATTAAACATAAAAACTTGTACATTTGGAAAAATAACAACCTGAATTCACCTTTTAATACATAAATTTGATCCGGCTCACTGGGCTTCAGTTGAGTAAAACTAATTGTTCTGTTCAGAAATGCAAGTAAATAACTATAACTTGACATTTAAATCAATAAATAATAATGTGCCTCACTATTTCTTTCAGTTTTTTGGGTAACAATATACTGTAATTAGAATAAAAATATCCTTTCGGTTAAAGAGCTTCTAAGCACTGGTGTGTTAACCATTACACAAACATAAAATAATGCTGATAATTTTGAATACATTTGTGAAGCACTGCATTTATGATGACAAACTCCTTTATTTACAGTCATTTTGATTTCAAATAAATAAGCGCGGGCCTGGTGTACCTCCATGCCCGTCTTTGGGTCGAGGTCATCATCATCACAGTCGGACTCGTCTGAAGTGTGAACGTCCTGGTGGAGAACGAGACGCAGGAAGGAAAGAGAGAAGGGACAAAAATCAAGGTGAAGAGAAAGATGGAAGTGGTAAAATACAAGACAGTATATGGACAGAAAAAGACAAAGGGAATAATAAGTTTTCCCTCACAGAACCATGTAGATGTGACTGTAGATTCTTTTTATGATTAAATATATAAAATAAGAGCAACTTTCTTTCTCAGCAGTGGTTTTCATGCTCTGCATCTCCATATTTCACCTCAGTGTTTTCTTACATTTTATGAAGAAGCAAACAACCAACTCTGCTGCTGCTGCTGCTGCTGCTGTGAATGACATTATCAGCACCAACACTTTACAAAGTCAAGACAACAGTTCTACGTGAATTAAAGACTCAACAAGTCACTTCTTCACCTCACAGATGAGTCACGGACTCATTTATTTGGCTCGTAAAAATTACTTTGCTGAATCTCTGAAGCCTTTTTATTTTTAACTTTAAGATTTATTAAATAATGTGCATGAAATGAAGATGTGGTTCGTTTATCAAACTGGAAATGGATCTGTTCAAAGATAGGATAACACAGCAACAACAGCCCTACTAAAAAGTAATTTTACTTAACTTAATTTTACTTCAAATGTAAATACACTGACGGACTTTAATGTTAAAACAAAGAAGATTTAAGAAAGTTGTATTTATCATGAACAAAAATTCTGTCTTAAATTCGGTCTTCACAGGATCTTGTTTTTTCATTGTTTTAGCTTTTTACTCATAATTAAAAGTTCAACTGCATAAAAGTAGCTGCATTTGAATTTTTTTTTATCTTAAAATTAGATACTTTGCCTAGTGTAAAACATGCTTACGTAATAAGATTATTTATCTTTGTAGGCAAAAAATGAAAACAATTTTCCCAGAAATAAGGCCTATTTTCCTTTTGTAAAAACCCATTTTATAGTGTAGTGTAGGTCTCTTGTTATACTTTATTTTGGTCACAATAGAAAAGTTGGACTTGGCATTAAAAGTGTGAAAAACAAACCTTCTGTTGATGCTTTACATTGATTTTTAATGGAAAAGTTTTTTTTTCTTTCCTGTTTAGTTCTGTTTTCACCTGCATGTTTATTTATTTTATTTTAGCACAGATGTTTTGTGTCAAAGAAGAAGCCATTACATTTTGTTTCAGATCTTGACAAGAAGCAGGAACAAGGTGTTGGTTTAATGAAGGATTTTCAGAATAAAGTGCACCTCTGTTTGTCCAACTGTCCTAAATCTGCTTCTCTATTTCAAACACAAACAATTTTTATCCAAATGACTATAATTAATTATTAGTTTATATACTATAGTATTTTGACAACAGATATAAATTAGATAATGCCTATAATCTGTCTTTTACTATTTTTTCTTTTACTATTCATTGATATACTTTGTAGCAATACCAGTTATTGTTTTGTAATCTGACTTTACATGTATAATCCAAGAAAAAGTTATTTTCTTGTAAATTGTTTTACCTTAGAAGACATGTGGAACTTTTGTTCTCAGTGGTACGTTTCTCTACTGTCTGTTTTTTTGGGTGCACCTTCTCTTTCTGCTGCGATACACCAGTGAAGACATTTTGTGCTGTAAATTCCTTATTTATTATTCATTTTTATATTTGTAAACTTAGTTTTTTTATTATTATTATTCTTTAATCTGTTTAGAGGCTCCACGTGGAGATTTTATTGTATGTTTCATGCACTTTAGTCAGAAATTCAACACAGTGTTTTATCGGTGTTTAAATTTCTGCGTGACTTCACTGATGACATCAGGGTTAGTTGCAAAATGTAGTGGTGAAACCAGCGAATTTAACTTCTGAACTTGGATCAATAATATTCGACAGACACCAATGTTGAGGAACAGATTTCTTGCAATATTCAGAAACTGCTGTAGTTATAAAGATGGAGGATATACAGTAACTTCAGGGGAGTTAAAGTGAAGCTGTGGAACCGACTGAATACGGAGCTAAAGCAAAAGGTCAAAAGTTCAAAAAGGATGAGATGTTTCACATTTCAGATGATCCTTTATACACATTATTCGTGTTTTATTATTTTGTTTATGTATTGTAATTTGTATTTTCTCATCTGATTATGATCAAGCTCTTTTAAAGCACTTGAAACTTTTACCTTTCATTGCACTGTACGTTCTTTTCATTTTAACCGAGATAATGGTTTTAAGATGAACAGTCATTCTCTCTGTTCTCTATTATTTTAACTTTTGCTTTATATTCTATAATATAATATATATATTATATTGGTATAATTGGGTTTTGTTTAAATCACGAGTGTTGAATATTTCCAACTTTTAAATGTGTTTTTTATGTAAAGCACATTGAGTTTTTCCTGTGCATGAAAGGTTTGATAAAAATAAAGCTACCTTGCATTTGTCTTTTGTTTATTGCTATGAGGCCATATTTGTGCATATACTGTATATACTTACTGTTGCTATTGCAGTGTTTTTCCTTTATTTATTTATATATATATATATATATATAAAATAAGCTAAGGGAGTCCACAGATGAGTCAGTAAGGAATGCAAACGCCAAGATTCTGACTGGCTGCAAGTGGGATTCCCAGACCGAGGTCAACCAAGCTGTTGGCTGTCGGCTGTCGGCTGCAGCACTGAGCCCCCACGTGAGCATGAAGACCCAATCCTCATCGCCTCAGTTCGAACAGAGCCAAACGCAGAGACCAAGAAACCAGCCAGAAGGAGTAAGATCAAGTGGCCAAAGTCAAATGAAGCAGAGGCATGGCGTGCATTGGATGCAGACCTGATCAATACCCTAGAGGGATCACTGCATGGAGGGGCGGAGGTGAAGCTTCATCTGATCGGGGACATCATATATCAGACCTGCAAGGACAGGTTTGGTGAAACTGTCCCCAGACAGAGGACCACACTGAAAGAGAAGGGAAGGAGAGAAAAGGAAATCCTCCGGCTGGTGCAAAGGTGTCGGCAACTCCGCAAGAACTGGAGGAAGGCAACCCATGCAGTGAAGGAAGGGCTGAAAGCCCTGTGGGAGGAGGTCAGGAAAAGACTAGCCGCGCTTGGCAGAGCTGAACGCATTCGAGAGCGCGGCAAGCGGAAGCAAAAAGAGCGAGCCAGTTTCTTCAAGGATCCCTTCAAGAATGCCAGGCAGCTGCTGGAGGAAAAGAAGCCTGGCAAGCTCGAAACCACCAGGGAGCAATTGGAACAGCATGTCAGAGAGCAGTACAGTGATCCGCAAAGGAGCATCCCCACAGCTGAGTTCAACAGCATGCCTCCCAAGCTCAGTGAGGTCAGGCAAGTTGTGGAGAAGGCAAGGTTCTGCACCAGGCCCCAATGGAGTCCCTTACAAGCTCCTATAAGAACTGCCCCAAGGTACTAGAGCTGCTATGGTACCTAATGAGAACTGCGTGGAAAAAGCAACTCATTCTATCCGAGTGGCGAAGAGCGATAGCAGTTTCCATTCCCAAGGAGACAAACTCCAAAGACATCCAAAGAACACCTATCAGCTGCAGGGGGAGACG
Source organism: Brachirus orientalis (assembly GCA_016785285.1). NCBI lineage: Eukaryota > Metazoa > Chordata > Actinopteri > Pleuronectiformes > Soleidae > Brachirus > Brachirus orientalis. Next base: position 998,274 of record JAFBJR010019393.1, on the reverse strand, counting down.
TACCAGAATTAAAGGAGTGAAACGTTGGTGAATGGTGGTTTCTGGCTGATGACTCTGCAGCTGAGACATGGGCACCGGAGGAGGTGCGACAGGCAGCGATGCCCAGCAGGTGGTAACATCTTCCTGTACAATCCTGATAATATATATATATATAAAACTTCCTTTTCAATAGTATTTTGTACTTACATGTCTATGGTTAACGTATGTTTTCTACAAAATTGTTGTATGTTTTTAATTTTTTCTCTTTTTTAAAAATTCTATTATGCTCACGTTTGCAATAAAGCCTTTCAAGGTTTTTAACTGTCCTCATAAGACGTCTGCACTTCTTTCTAAAACCCTGTTACCTGTGGGAACGTTGATGTGGTGACGCGTCAAATGTAGCGCGAACAGAAATAAACTCAGATGTACCAAAACAGGGACTCGTTAAACAAAGACCATAATCTAAATGAGAAACATCATCATGTCTTTCTTTGAAAATGAACAATATTTCTTCCACACTGATCTGCACAAACTATTTAAAGAATCTCATGTTCCATTTTCCCATCGTTTTACATTCTGTGGACAATGTTACATTCAAATGATTGACATGTTAGTTCACTACAAAAACAACAAAAACAAAGTGAAAATCAAAGTGTCATTAAATCACTGGGATCTAATTCTATACATGCACAGAGGGAGAAAAGACCACAACCACCAAACAACACAAAAAACAAATCAGAGTTTATTTTTCACTCGAGAACCTCGGGTTAAAAATGAAATTCAAATATTAAAACAAAAAAACGTGCAGTGTTCTCAACCATATTTTAACCTGCGGTGACCTTTTAACCTTTAACTTATTCCTTCTGTGAACATTTTTTAAAAAATATTATCGATGTTGTGATGTAACATTGTTTTCCTTCATCTGAAAACAGGCTCTGTCAGGCAAAACTATCAGACCTGACTGAGGGAGCGCTTATGTGTACACAGCAGCAGAGCAGGGGCGGGTGGAGACAAGTTTAATCAGTTTTTTTTTTTTTTTTGTTTTTTTTTTTTAACAGCAGTAGAACTAACTTCTGAAACTTTTTTCAAGTGTTTTTGTGTTTTAAGTCAACTAAACTAAACTAAAAAATTTTTTTGTCAAAACTATCAGACCTGACTGAGGGAGCGCTTATGTGTACACAGCAGCAGAGCAGGGGCGGGTGGAGACAAGTTTAATCAGTTTTTTTTTTTTTTTTGTTTTTTTTTTTTAACAGCAGTAGAACTAACTTCTGAAACTTTTTTCAAGTGTTTTTGTGTTTTAAGTCAACTAAACTAAACTAAAAAAAATTTTTGTGTGTATTTGGGCACCAAATGAATTTCATTTCAGTTTGCATTATCAGTATAATGGAATAAACACAGGTTGAGAATCACTGCTGGATCAAAAATAAGACGCATAAAAATGTGTGTATGTTTGCAGGTTTGCACAAACACAAACACATGCTCACACACACACAGGTTAGGAATTTCAAAATAAAAACCAATTAGAGCAGGTGGAGCTGAGTGAGGAGGGGGCGGGGTTTGTGGCACAGACATATGACATCACCAGCGTGCGCCGTCGGCCTGCTTTTACTCACTTTGCCCTTAGCCCCAGTGGCAGGGGAGGCCAGAGGGGGAGGGGGCGTGATTTCTTTGGCCTTACGCAGGAGGCCGTTCTCGTGACCCCTGACCCCCACCGAGGCGGCGTCCTTGGCTTCGGCGCGCTTCCTGGCGCGCAGCGTGTTCCATGACAGAGACTTCCTGTACGGTACAGGAACGAGAAACGTCAACCAGCCAATCAGAGAGAAGCTCAGAGGGCGTCCAGGTTAGTCTGGCTGCAGAGACAACATGGCCACCAAAGTCCTGACTTCCTGTTAGGTTAGTGATGTCACATCGAGTGTGATGTCATGTGGATACAAGGATTATTTATCTACTGTAATCCAAACAGAAAGTCATGTCTTTAAATGTAAGTTTTTATTACTATGTTTAAATTTTTTGGGGGAGGGGTGTATGAATGTTTGTCTCATTGTTAAGGAGTGACTTAGTTAACGCAAAACAAAAAAAAAAAAAAAACTAAAAAATAATTCAAATTCTGTAGATCAGACAACAATTTACACTGCACTTACTGCATATAATATAAAAATGTTCTATATACACTATTACTCCATGTTACGAACATGGAGTAATAGTGTATATAGAACATTTTTATATTACAACTGTTTATAACATAATCTAGTAGTTATGATGCTATAAACTAGTTATTACATGTTAATAAATGTATATTTTCTTTCATAACTGTGAAATAAAGGCAGGTAATTTTTACTCTGTTCTAGTCCTGTTACATTACATTTCATAATAATGTATGGGTGAGTCTGATTAAAACAATTTGTTGTGTTTTCATGTCCCAGTGAATTATGCCAGTCAGTCATATAATCCCATTATCAACCCCACACTTACTCAAATGTGTCATTAATTGCAACACCAGTGTAACAACAGTGTGACATTCTAGTGGGTTTTTAGATCTTACAGTTATGTTAAAAATGTTAAATGACACTGGCAAACTATTAAATGTTTTTTTTATCTCTTAATTAGGTTTTCATACTTATACATTCTTTTATTTATTATCTAAACACACTTTAACATCATAAAAAAGATCTATATTCATATTTCCAAAAGTGTTTTGTGTAACTGTGAAATAAGTAGTATTAGCAATTAAATTTAAGGTAGAAAAAATCCATTATCATTGAGAGAAAGCACATCCTTTGTGTTCATTTAAACATAAGTACAAAATTAAATCAATGAAATGATGTTTGAACTTTTACTGCTATAGATTGTTTAATGTTTGCCTGTAAATGTAAATATTAGCATGTGTATGTTGTTGTTTTGTTGCCTGAAGATGCAGCCAGACTCTTCTGGTAGATTAGGATTATATGTGAACGGATGAACTGAAAGACACTGGTCTTTTATTTAAAAGAGGGAGAAAGAGAGTCTGTAAATTTATACTGGAATAGAGACAGCGAGAAAGAGACACATACACATTTCAATTCAATTATATCAAATACTCGACATAATAAATTCATTTGTAGATAAATGATATTTGTTTAATCTATAAAACCACTTTAACACCTGTAATTGTCAAAAATGAATCTTTTGGCTCCTTTAAAGTCTATTTTGTCATTGAAAAACCATCATCGTGTAGTTGTGTGAATTCTTGTTAAGCTTGGAGTCGTAATAAAAAATGCCAGCAAGTTAAAAAGTGACTTGTTTGCATTAAATGTATTGAAAAATTACTTTTCAAAGAACCACCATTTCTCATGTAAGTGTAGCTTCTGTAGAGAGTCAGACTGTTGAGGTTAGTAAAAAATTAAAGAAAAACATCAAATTAAATGTCACTAAAATAAGAACAAACACAAAAAAGCTGAAACCAAAGATACAAGAAGAAAAGATGCAGATTATTTATCTGTTTGTCTACATTTAATCTTCATAAATAAATCAATTTTCTGTCAATAAATATAACTCCACTCACTTTTTTTCCTTCATTGTCTCTCTGTTCGCTCTGAAAATACTCCACCAAGTGGTGTAACAGTGCACACAGAAGTAGGCAGAACACTCCAAGTTTCACATTTGCTGTTGTAGTTTATTTACAAATATTAAAAACTACAAAGTGTCAATCATCTTCAGCCTAATGCAAACAACAAAACAACTGCACCTTCACGCTGCTTTGCTAACTCATGCTCAAGTCCAAAAAAGGTTTATTTTACATATTTAAAATACATTTAAAATCATTCTCATTAGTCTACCAACAGTACAATGTTGACCGTTGCCATTAAATGAAACATATTGCACAGCCTGACTTCATTCATATTCTTTTTTTTTTTTTTCTTCATCTTAAATAGTGCAAAAAGGGATTTTCTTTCTTTTTAAACAGGAATGTTCTAGAGCCTCAGTTGGGGAAAAAAAAAAAAAATTGACTTTGTACAGTGACTGTCGACACAATATAAACAAAATCGACATGGAGTTTGTCTATAAAATAAAATAATAATAATAATAATAATAATAATAATAATAATTACAAGGCAAAAAAAAGGAACAATAACAAACATTAACAACGAGAAGAGAAAAAACAATTTTTTTGTATAGATTGCCACAGACAACAAAATAAATCTTCTCCGTGGAGGAGAAGGGGGGCGGAGTCCACCTGAATGCCCCAGGTGAGCTACGAGTCTTTCAAAAACAGTAAAAAGAAAAAGAGAAAAAAAGAGTAGAAAAATAAAGAAAAACCAAGTGTTAGGAACTGAAATAAGAGTCAACAGTTTTGTCTCGTTTCCAGAGTCGGCTACTAGATTTTCTGTCCAGTCTATTTCTGCAGGTTAACATGGATTCTTAACATGGATCAGTGTGTGTGTATGTGTGTGTTAGTTCATGTGTAAGCCTGAAATCCATTTTCATGGACAGTGGCTCAGAGACAGTAAGAAGTTCGGTACCGTTTTTAGCTCCAGATCAGGAGTTAAAACACCAAAAAACCCCCAAAAAATCATGTGAGGTCCTCAAGTTTGTTTTAAAGGGAGGGAAGAGGACATGAGGGAACAAGGAGTTAGGAGGTGAGAGGGGAGGCAGTGAGACAGAAAATGGTCGACAGTGCTTTGTCACCTCAGTTCTGTCGGAGCGTCTGTCTGCTGGACGGTTTGGGGTGGAGGGACTTACTTGATGTTGTGGGCGTCGGCCACCGCCGCCGGGAAGGAGGACGTGGAGGCGGAGTCTTTTATGGACTTTGTGGCTGGACCTAAGACGTGTCCCGGCACCCAGCCTTCAGCGGCCGGCGACTGGATGTTCGCTGGTCGGTAAACGAGGTACATGTTCTGCTGGTTGGTGGCCAGGATCTGCACGGTCTCTCCCTGACTCACGCAGATCTCATTCTCCTTCAGAGCAGAGTAGTCCTGAGTGACCAGCATGGTGGACGAGACGCCATTACAGCCGCCGTCGCTGTCCTACAGAGGAGGAGGAGGAGAGGATGGAGAGAGGAGAAGACACAGACGGGAGGAGTGGAGATGTGGTGGAAGAGACAAAAAAGAAAGGATGAGGAGAATTGAGGACAAGGTTAAGGTGTGACTATGTAGGTTGGATGACAGTTCTGCTGCAGTGGACCCCAATCTGAGGAGGAGGAGCAGAGGGAGGTCAGGGCCGAGGAGAGGGAGGAGGAGGAAGGAGAACAATCTGCTCAGTTTGCTTTCAAGAGAGCAGGAACAGACAGGTTTCATACTCCACAAAGTCAACTTCAGATTAGCTAAAAGCACAAAAACTGGGCTACTTGAGAAAGTTCTGGAAACAAAGTTCTGCTCCTGACCATAGAATGGATGTGAAACATGGATGTCGTCTTCTAGGCTCCTCCTGAAGATAAGCCAAGAACGTCCACCTGCAACTACAACCTCACCAATGAAAAGACTCAGCTCTGACTCTAAAACCTTAGTGGTTAGATGTTACTGGTCGTGTTTTCCTGTGCATCTGCAGTTGGATTCTTCTCAGCTGTTCTCACTTGATTTATAAACTCTGTTAACATTTTCCATTTGGGGAGTTAATGGTGAAACAATCACCAGCCTCAGCTTTTCTTCAAAAGAAGATGTAAACTTTTTCCCATTTAGAGGGAAATCAACAATAAAGTACAGCACATATGAGTCGACACCAGTGCCAATCTGAGAAAAAGAAAGAGTGGTCAGAAATATTCTGTGATGTACCTGTAACCACAACCAGAAAAGTCATTTTGCTTGACTTAAAATGATGTCCATGAGACTTAGTGCAAAATAAACTCCTCTCTAACAGACTCTAGTTGACAATAATGGGATTATCACACAGAATAACGACGCACATTCTGAACTATGATCACCTGGGTAACTGTTTATCTCTATTTAATTAATTTATTTCTGATGACACAAGCACTGCATGGATACAGAGGCACTCGCCAGCAACATTTGTTTCTAACAATTGTGAATAATCCACAGCTGGAATTAATGAAAAACATCTAAGTTTTTAAGAGAATGAAGCGTAAATGATTAAGTTATATGGAGGAGTGATTTTGCAGGTTGTACAGTCTAAGTGGACCACATGCACCTCGTCTGAGGTTAAACCAGTTTTGTGCAATAGAAACACTGTAATTTACCATATCTCATGTGCATTCATTTACAATGTTTACAATGTAAATGAAGTTTTATATATTCTGGTAACTAAATGTTGATACTGCATTATCATTACAGTCAATATTTTTCTATACTGTTCATGCATAGTTAAAAATGCTCTAACAGTGTTAATATCATCTCATCTGATCTTGTATGAATCAGTGTCTCTGGGACATTTAGCCACCAGTGAAGGTCTTTAAGAGTTTGGCCTGTTGTTATTAAAATAAATGAGTCCAGATGAGTTGACAAGTGTCCTGCAGGTGGCACAAGCTGTTCAGTCAAAATAGGTCAGAGAGGGAACAGGATGATGATGCACCTGCACTGGCCCAGATTTTATCCTTGGATTTTAGAATAAGGTAAGGGGAAAGAGAACAAACTGATTGACTTCCAGTCTGCTGCAGTTTAAGGTTTACAGTTGAAGGCTTTAACAATACTTTTCTGGAAAACTGACCCTGGAGTCAAAACACGAGGAACCACCGTTGGAGGTAGACACCTTCATCTGGCTCCTCCCTCTCTCCAGCTCCTTGTCACCGAGGCCGACGGCAGACGACGGTCGACTGTGAGACGACATGGTGGGTCGGTTTCCAGAGGCCGAGCGGTTTCTGGTCAGCGATGAGCTGCTGCCTCCACCCTTCTCCTTCTGATACTCGATGGGCGACTGGAGAGCTGCAATCACACACGTTAATGTTTGTATGACCTTCAGATGTTTGGTTGGGAAAATGTCTTTCACTTCTAAGAGAAAAATATTCTGGGTGTGTTTTCTCTCACCAGACAGGAAGTTGCTTTGTGCGTCCAGAACTTCCTGGATATGCTGGACCCAGACCTGCTTGATGTCAATGTTGGCGGCCTGCAGGGTGAAACGCTCGGACGAGCCGCGGCACGACAAGACGAACTTACAGGGGTCGTTGTCCACACTTTCCTCCAGACCTAGGTATGAAACCTGTGGGGGAGAATGGACAACGTTGATCATCGATCAGTCCATAGAATTATGTAATAGTGTAAAATTATTGTTTTTTGTAAATTATTATTATTGAAACTATTATTATTATTGTTATTGAAACGATAGTTGATGAAGTCTCATCCCTAAGTAGATAAATACTAACATTTTGGATGAAAACTCTTCGTCCTGAGCTTCTCCCACCACATGAGCACAGACGGATCCCTTCATTTTAAACATGATACATGACCGGAAGTAATATTTCCGTCTGTGAAAAAGATATGAACCGACTGTTCTGCAATTAGTGTCCGACTCTTTGTCAATTGTCTATTTATATTTTAGTTTGTTTAGCAGCTCAGGTGGTTGTTGCCAATGCTATAGAGAGGTCTATGTGTAACTGCTTTTAAGAACAGCCAACAGGGGGCGCTCTCTCTCTGAAATGCCTGTGATTGGTCTGAGTAAACAGTCTGGAGGAGGTGCATTCTCTCTTCTCACTAATTCTTGTGCTCATATCATTTGATTTACATTATCCTGAAATTTTCTTCCTGGAATTATTGATCGGTAACAACAAAAATGCAGCCTACCACTGCTTTAAAGGTCCAGTGTGTAAAATCCAAGAGAATGAATTGTCAGAAATTAAATAAAGCACCTATAATTATGTTGTACACGTGTTTAATAATCACTTAAAAAGTAAAAGCCTTAATTTATAGTATTTCATATGAACGTTAGACAGGGATCTTGCTTTACAGAGGCCGCCATCTTGTGCTATCATGTTTTACAGTAGTTTGGATGGATTTTGGACTAGTAGCCTATTACATGAATGAAGAACTACAGCTCCAGCTACATAAATTCCAATATGTATGACGCTCTTGGGAAAGAGAGGGGTTAAGCAGAAACAGGCCTTCATTTGCTGCACTCTTCTGTCTCACCACTAGATGTCACTAGTCCTCTGTGATTCTTACACACCAGCCCTTTAAGGAAACCAGTTTATAAAGCAAAAGCAATATCAGGAACTTGATGATAAATGGTCATTGTTGTTTGAGACGGAAATAAAACCAAAACTCCATCCTCTGCTCACCTTGATGCTCTTCTTGAACTGGTATCTCTGTGTGGATGATCCTTTCCTGAGCAACTCGCTAAAGATGACAATTTGCTCGAAGAGGAAAACTCGTCGTTCTTTGGAACGTGACAGGACGCCGGCATCCTGCTCCGTCACAAAGAAGGTCTCCTGCTGCAGCAGTTTGCCCTGACTGGTCAGTTTACCCTGAGGAGGAAACAGGGATGTGGTCAACACTGTCATCATAGCTCTGAGGCTACACTGAACAGGATCATGACAACTTAATTTAAAGCAAACATACCTCATATCCCTGCAGTCGACCCAGATTCATCATGTCGTTACATAGTTTCGGGACCTGAGACATCAAATCTACCGCTTTCTGTTAAAACCAACAGGCAGAGGTGGAGAAAGAGTTAATTCTTTTACTGTGTGTTCATTCTATCTAATCTTTAAAGCAGGACACTATAATCGAAAATGTAAAACGTGTTTTTACCTCAATTTGATCACAGTCTAATCCTGCCTTTGAGCTATACTTCAGGAAGTCCTGAGGAGAAACATTTATCAATAATTAGCTGTAAATTCAGTTCACTTCAGTTTCACATCAAACCAACATAAACAGAAAAAAAGCTTTCATGTTTTTACTGAGTTGGTCAATTTGAGCTTGTAATCTGGCTTTTCTGTATAACAACAAGGATAATTTTCACTTTACAGTTGCATCAGAGTCATATAAATTTACCTGATTAACATTTTAACTGGATGACACACACCAACACAAATGAGACTAAAGGTTATTTTGTCACCATTGCACTTATGCAATATGACATCCTGTCATTTTCAAGGATTAGCTGCAACTAAAGTGCATCAGATAATGTAGTTACTGTAGTTACTGATCTTGATGAATATGCTAAATATTATTTATTACTATTTGAATGAATGTAGACCAATGAAATCCTAAATTAACATTCCTAGATAAATCCTGCAAAAAAAAAAAAAAAATCAGAAATAATCTTACAATGTTTACGCAGAGATAAAAGCAATATGTGAATGGACAAAGAAAATAATCAGAAGAAGAATAATTTATACACATTAAAAAAATTAGTACACTAAACAGTGTAAGATGTTTATGATAAACTTAAAAGTGCACAAACTACACATTAAAGGTGTAAATATTTTTAGAATCTATAAGTTTTCATAAATCTACACAGAGAGACTCTCATGGTTCTTTCCTGTTACATAAAAACAATGATGATGATGATGATGATGATGATGATGAAAAAGTTACCTTGAGCAGCAGCTGGTATTTGGTGATTCTCTGGATTGGTTTGATGAGGAAGTCACTGATGCTCAGCCTGGACTGAATGTCCTGCTGGATTCCCTGGAAGACAAAACACCAACTTTATCATTATTTTGCTTCTTTATCATGGAGCTGTTTTAATTAATTTCTCTTATACAGGTATTTATCCAGTTAAATCTCAAATCACAGAACACTGCTACAGAAGCTACAGAGCAGTTTTTTTTTTTTTTTTTTTTTTTTTTTTTTTTTTTTTTTTTTAAATCGGTTGACAATTTATGCACTTTAAATAACCCTCAAATGACATTCATTTAGGGCTGCAACTAATAATTATTTTCATATGCAATTAATCTGTCAAGGATTAGTTGTTTGGTCCATAAAGTGTCACAATATGTGATTTCCAAAACCTTTTTTCCAAACCTCAAAATCAAGATGATTTGGATGTATGGAGCAAAGAAACCAGAAAATATTCTCATTTAAGAAGCTTAAAAATTTTAAATTTTGTTCCATTAAAAACCAAAGATAAAACAAGAGTGAAAACATCACTTACATCAAAATACGTGTCATACTCGGCTACAATGAACTCGGACTTTGGTTTATTCTGACAATAAACCACATACATGTGCAGTCTTCTCTCCTGCAACAACACAGATCAAATGTGTTAGCAGACTCAAAATGTTTGTAAAGTAATAAAGAAGTTATCATATTATCAGCTCACATGTTTGATGAAGAGCTCAGGAAGGTGTTCATGGTCTTCCAAACATTTCTCCAGTTCTCCTACAAAGAAACTGTAAAGAACAGAAGGAAGATGTGACTCATTATCAGAAAAATACACTTCAGAAAAAAACTACTGAGGGCCACAGTTACAGCAGTCTCCACCTGACCACTAATTGGGCCAGGCTCCAGGGTTTGGAAACCAATGTTGAACATACTCTCTGTGCCAGTCGTAGATCTGGTGGATGTTCCCAAAGACAATTTTGTCTTTTCCTTTCATGTCGTCGGGGACGCCCTTCTCCTCGATTCTCTTCATGAAGCTCTAAAGGAGGTCACCAAAGGTCAAGTGTAGTATAGATAATATAGCTTGTATAGACATATATATTACAATTAGGAAAACAAACAAACACAATAAACCAAATCCTAGTTGGAAAACAATGCTAAAAGGTTAGAGTATACACTGAATAAGATGTAACAGAGCAGAGACAGTTAAGTGTCTCACCTCCACAACGATGCCCAGGTCTTTGACGTAGTCCCTCTCTGTCTGAATCAGCTCTTTCAGAACAAACCTGAGCAGAACACATACATCATCAGCTGACAAAACATTAATTAACCTTCTGCTTCTGTAAGACACCAACAGCCTGCAGCAAAGCTTTAGTGCAAGTTCAGAAAGTTGTGGCAGAAATCAGTGGCAGTAGCAGTAAAAATAAGACGCTTCAGTGCTCACATTCGTCCTCTCATAGCTTTGGCTCTTTGCTCCAGCTCAGGGTTTCGTGGCTGGACGGGAGTGGTTTGTTCAGATGGAGAGAGCGAGGAAAATCCTGGATATGCTCCTGGTTCCAGAGTCTGAGAGCAGATGAGGAGGACATTGTACATAACTGAAATATTCTTGACAAGTCTGTTTTGCCAACATGAAACAGAATCATGGACACACGGGGCTTTGAGAAGTGAGTACGATTACAAAACAGTCTGTCTTTAAAATGCTAAGAACTTCAGAGTAATAGTTAAAAGAACTAAAGTAATAGATGCGATTCCAAGGTGGCAGTTGGAAATCCAACCTGAGGGGGCTTTCTAGTTAAAACTTCTGACTAGGAACTTGGAAATTTGGATTACAACTGGAACGCAGTTTGACATAGGGTTGGGAATCAAAGGGTACTTCATGATACAATATCATATGTGATACATGGTCCACGGTACCAATAATTTTATGATATAATGATTCGGTGATAATCGATAGTATATCTGTCTAACTGAAGAAAACAAAATGTCCATGAAAAGTTAAAAGTGCAGGATTTTTCTATTTATGCACAACACAGAGAGAGAGAGAACAAAGTGCATAAAGTCATTGCATTGAACGTGGATGGATCATCTCTTGACGTAACTTTACCCACCATTATCCCGCTGTAAGCTCCCTCTTCTTCAGCCAAGTATCTTCCCCTCGTTCATTTAAGCAGCGCCACCACAAGAAGACATGAAATAGTGGCGCCAAGCGAGATTCTCATATAGCACAATGAAGGACGATGATATATCATCAAATCGCTATTTTGACCCACCCCTAGTCTGATATAACACAACTCATAGTAACCGTTGTATTAACTTGGTAAAATGAGCAAAGACTAACTCACGATGTGCTGAAGCATCATGAAAACAGGTGAAGCAGGTCGTGTTCATGTTGGATTCTACCCGGTATGAATAAAATCTGTTATTACAGCACATGCGAAAGTCGCAAACATGCAAACACGCACTCACCATCTTGGTTTTAACCAGTTTTTCTATGGCGCTAACCAGCTCTGCAGCGCTGGGCACCTCAGAAGACGACTGCAGAGATGTTAGCAAGGACGAAGACTGAGAGAGGAAGGATGGATAGAAAGCAATGAGGCAGATTAGGAAAGAAGGGAAGGCGGGAAGTGGAAGAAATAAACACAAAAAGAACAAAGAGCAGAGCAACAGAGGCTGTTAGTCGGCAAAGGACAGCTGCAGATTAGCACCGAACTACAGGCTAACGTGCTGCAGGATTCAGACCGATATTTGAACAAAAATCATCTTTACAGCTCTCACACTGCAAACCTCAACCAAATCTATTTTTTATAATGATAACAATAAATTAGAATAAAATATTCCCTCTACAGAACACCTAAAAACATGGAATCGTATATAAAAGCAACTATATTTGATTGAAAACCCTGAAGTGCAACACAGAAATGTGAATATAAACTTTTTCAGTACGAAGCAGAGTTAAGACAAATCTTTGATAGATTTTTAAAGAAAACAGGAGGAAGTTGAGCTGAAGTGGTTCAGATTAAACTGACTTAAAGATGCAGCATTTAGAAGAAAACCTTTTCAAAGAAGTGTCAGGAAAAGTCTACAGTGACACTTGTTCTGTTCTCTTCCTCCTCTTTATCTTCTCTCACCTTCTCATCCTGAGCTGAAGGATCCTTGATGATCTCCATGGGAGGAGGCAGAGGAGTGTGAGCCTCCTCATCCTGCTCCTCCTCACCGCCACTCTGCATGCCGGACGACGTCTTCGAGAGGAGATTACCGTCTTTGCTGAGGACTCTCTGTGGACGGGAGGGACAGAGTTAAATAATCCAAATCATGGCTGTATTTCTCTGCTGACCAAACACTTTAAATCTAAGACTAATGACGTGGAAGCAATTCAATGCCCTAGAGAGAATAACATAGTTTGACTGACCCAATTTTATCACTTCATCCTCCAGTCTCAGTTTATGTTTGTGCCAAATTTCACAGGATTGTTCCAAAGGTTACATGATCCAAACTATTATGCTTTCATTTAAAAGCAGCATTTTCAGATTATGCGCATCCATGACCACAAGTACGTCCTGCTTTGTGTTCTGTGGAGATGTTTTGTCGCTGTGATGGTGATTTATATTGTAAGTTTTTAGTTTATCTTGTCTTCATGTGGCAATTTAATAACATTTGAGAGAATTTTGTGAGTGTTTGAACAGGACTCTAGTAGCACAGAGTGGACTCTGGTATTTATTTAGCAGAGTTTATATCATATTGTGTGGAAGTCTTGTCTCATTTACAAGGTTATGTTGTAATTATATACAGATAGTTTGGCCTGCATGGCTCAACTTTGACTTCTTTTGTTTTCCTCTAATTTTAAGGGCACACTCTAGAGAAGTAACTCAAAATAAATCTATTAAGGAATATTATTGATTATAGATTTCTTAACTACAAGAACTTCATTATAGTTTGAATGAAAAAAAGTTTTCCCTATATTTCCAGGGCTCTAAAAGCCAAGGCAGTTTGGACAGCAGATGTGTCTGGAGCAGAATGTATGTGTTTTTGAAACAAAAACAAGATGGACCCTGAAATAACATGTTCACTAGACAAAAAAATTTATGATTTTTGACTTTTGACCAGCCAAATCTAATCAGTTCTTACTTGAGTCCAAGAGAACGTGTGCGCAGACTTTGAAAAGATAAACAAATGGACAGACATGGGACTGCTGCAGCTTAGCAGCAAACTACCCACTCTGTACATAGCTTTATTGATTGTTCTATTTCCTGTCAGATTAAATTCATTACGCAATGATTTTTCACACTCACTTCTAATCAGTGTTTGCCATCTAGAAAAACAGAGCAACGTCTCTCGGGAATCATCAGATTTCCTCTAAACTCAGTTTCCAAATAACAAATTAAACGAGTTGGAAGTCATGAGTCATGCTTCATTTTATATTGTTTCTGAAGAAGTTGTGATGAATCATGAATAAATAACTGAGTTTTGTTCAAAGATCCTCTTAACACATTGACTGAGAGTGAGCTCTGTTACAAACTCTACATTCAAATAAAACAAAAGTTGTATTTCAACTTTAGCATGTTTGTTTTCTTAATACAGAACATTAGGAACATTGATGTTCTATCTAAAATTTCAAAGACACAGAGGCATTTTGATGTTAAAAAAGAAACAATGGTACAAAAAAAATCCAAATTCAGTGTCCAGAGTTTTTAATATAATATTATATTCATATTAATCTATGAGTAATTAATGTTTTCAAGGGAAAGAGGAACTTCAGCTTTTTACCATGTCTTACACAAATGTTTATTTAAATCTCCATGACACATTTACTGACTGTCTGGCTGAGAAAAGCAGATCATTCACTTGGACAAGCAGCAGACAGGAACAAATGCACCATAAAATGCATTTTATTTTTACTTCACAGTGACGTCACCATGATGTAATCAGAAATTATGCTATAGATACAATGAAATTTACATTTTTTAACTAATGCATGATTAGGGGTAGACAGATGAAGTGGTATGTGTGATTAATCTGGCCCCCTTTTTTTGCTATTAAATAATTGTCAAAGCTGATGATAATTTAATGCATAATTATTTATGTAACTGTACATTTTACCAGTAGTTATACACTTCCTGTCTTCCCTGAGTACACTGCTTATTTGTATATACTGTATATAGTGGAGCTATAGTCATATTTAGTAATGCCATACCCTTAGCTTACTTCTATTTTCTATCTTGATGTGATTTTTTTGCCACTTTAAGGCTGAAAATTTGCCGTGTGGGACGGATAAAGGAATATCTTATCTTATCTTACAAATATACACATTTATCTGTTCACAAAAATGTGATAAAAGCTTAAAATGTGCACTAAAACCGAACGTTTATGTGACAAAGATTCAAGTATTTAATACTGAGTTCATGAATGCATAATTTTTTTACAAGTTCCTTCAGTTTACCTCTTCAATGTTGTCATCTTGCAGGGTGAGGTCAGGTTGTCCCAGGTCAATACTCTTCCTGTTCTCCTCTCTTCCGGTTCCAGGTCCTATCAAAAACACAATAAGAATTTGTCCAAATGTATAGTTTGTCAGATTGAAATTTCAAATAAAAAACTATCTTCAGCCAGTTAAATTCCCTCTTATCCAACATCTTAGCTCATTAGTCACAAACTACAGTGTTTATTAATCTACATCTCTTTAAAGAGCAGCTGTGATTTAAAAGGAGTGATTTTGTGTAAATTATTTACGTGTTGATGCCACTGTGGGTGTTTGAAAGTGTTTGAGGAGGATGCAAAGTTTGATGTCGACAAAGAAAAGCTAAATGTGCCTGCACTGTATGTGTGTGTTTGTTTCTTACGCGTCTTATTCTGTTTGTTGTTGGGCAGTTTCTTGATGGAGCTGCCGTGGCTGAGGCGGCGGACGGGACTGGTCAGCCATTTTCTCAGAGTGTTTCCAGAGCGTTTGGGTCCCGGGGAGCTGGACTGAAGCGAGCTGAGGGATGGCTGCGGCTGGAGGTTCGCCACGGACTCGGTTTTCCCGTCAGAGCCGCTGACTTGGTAGTTTTCTGAGGAGCAAAAACACAAAGGCTTACAGTTTGATCACATCTAATTAGCAGTTTTAATATGGTTTGGCTTTAGTTAGTATGTGTACCACAAAATTTATGCAGCCTGTGTACAAATCTGTTGCTTGCTCTAGTCTAATTTTACATCTAATTTTATAGACTTGCATGATGTTTTCACTTTTTGTTGTCAGTGTTTTTTTTAAAATATTCTCTAATTCTCTTTGTTTTTGAAAATTAAAATGAATTAATGGAGAAAGTTTATAAATTCAGTTTGGTGCCTTTACATTTTTTTTTTTGTTTGTTTTTGTTGCTCTGCTTCACTTCCTGTAATTTGATATTTACAATCAAAAAAGTGTGCAGACTTGATCAAACGTATTATAAATCACATTACTGTAATACATCAGGTTTAGCACATGAACACATGAAATTTACTCTTCATGGTTAGTGGCCAGTGCTAACATAAATATCTCCAATTAAAGTTGAGAAAACACTTTATCAATAATTTTATTGGGAGTAATGTTCTAAAATACATTTGTCTGAACTTTGAACAATCAGTGGCAACAAACTATAATGTTGGTTTGTGAGGAAAAATACAGAGATACAGTGTGTAATCATCTTATCCCAAAGCTAAACAACAGAAATATAGCTGCTTTATGACAAATATCTGTAATTTGTTAATTAAAAAGTTTAACTTTAATACACAATAATTGGGGTAAAAACATATGAATAATTATTTAATCTGAAATATCTACAAATATCTGTGTTTTTACTGATTATGTTTCTGTTCAACAGCACCATGTTTGGATTTTTTGAGACCAAAATTAATCAGAAACTGTTGAGCAGCCACTCTTGAAAGTCTCAAATCTCCCCTCTTTCCTTGATGCAGGATTATACTTGTTAGTATTTATATTAAAGTTTTTAGATACCAGATACAATGTCGCTACACTTTTGATTCCAAGAGAAACGAGGAAGTGTTAGCGTTCAAACAGATCCAAGAATCAGGAAATGAAAGTCATTAAACAGACGTGAAAAGGTCGACACCTAGATTTTATCAAACATAAAATAACGAGACTTTCATGAGTTCATTGTTTGATTGAGCTGAAACACTTAAGCATGTTGTCATTGTAGAGAAAGAGTGTGTGTCAGAGAGAGAAAGAGTGTAGTCATGTGTCAGGAGTGTGGTGGATCAGCTGCACACACACACACACAGCTGGGAGCTATGGGGCTTTGGGTGAATGTGTGTGTGTTTCTGACAGGAAATAAAAGGTCAAGGGTCAACAAGATCTCCTGAGGATGTCTTGATCCATAACGAAAAACACAATTTGTTCTACTTCCTGTTACCAACTAGAGTTTTACAACAGTTGCAGAGGTGCAGAGAAACCCTTATCTTAACCAAAAATGCATATTTATTACAATAAAGAATAACTGCTTAAATTAATTATGACACTATTTAAAACCAAAAAAAGGAAGTGGCTGCACTTTATGCACTCAAAGGGGAAAAAAGCAAAAAAAAATTAAAAAAACAAATAAATTCAAAACCGCTTGATCAAGTGCAGGTAAACAGAAGTGGCTGAAGTGTTGATTGTGACACTTCAGTGATGTTTAGATACAGGAAGGAAACAGGGATACACCAAAAAACATCAGAAATTTGATTTTCCACTGAATGTCCTCTTTAATTTAGTAAATAAAGCCTGTAAATCCAGATTAGAGCTACAGAACTATGATATTATTATCATTTAAGGTCACAAGGGAGAAAAAATATAATTTTTGGATCATATCTGGATGTTCTTGACTTAAGTATCTGACACTTGATTTTACTGGTATTATGTATGGGTGTGTCTAGTTTGTTTATTTTGACATTTTGTAATATTTTTGCCCTTTTTTCCCCCAGAAGTCACCTGACTCCCTCAACATTCTCGTCACATGGTGCAGCTCAGTAGGTTAGTGAGTGTGTATGAGTGGTACTTTTGGTTGTTATCTGCTGGTGTCAGCACAACGGCAGAGATAAAAACAACAGCCAAGGTCAGTCAGAGCTACTGAGGTGCTTTTGTTTCCTTTGTGACAAAAAACACACTCATTATACACAAACGGCACAACACAGAGAGGGAGGACGGGATAATAATGCTAAATCCTAGGTCATAAGAACTGATGTTTAATCAATGTCAACTTTATTTATATAGCACATTTAATAAAATAAGAAGTCGGTGGGGTAAAAAAGGCAAGTTGTCTAGCTCATCCTGAATTGAATGCCAAAGAGAATATGGTTGTTTTCAGGTGGGACTTAATGCTCTTACATGAGAAGATAAACCTTTCCATAGACTGTGAGCAGCTACTGAAAAGGCTCCATCACCTCCGGTTTTACACCTTGTTCTAGGAACATCCAAGAGCAAATGTTTTGGAGATGTCCATATTATGTCACAAATAAGCAATATAATCTTAAAATGAGTCCTGAACCGGACAGGAGGCCAGTGTAGGGAGGGCAAAGCTGGTGTTAAGTTGTCACTCTTTTCTATTTCCCCGTCAGAAGTCGAACTGCTGCATTTTGCACTAATTGTCGGTGATGAAGAAATGACAGTTCCATACCCACATAGAAAGAATTACAGTAATCCAATCCTGACATTATAAAAACATGAATAACTCTCTCACAGTCACTGTTTCTAACAAATGATTTGTTTTTCCTGTTTCTAGTGATACAGTGGTTCCTTAAACAAATTTGCTGAATTTTACCAAACTTTTATTTGTAAGATTTCTGTTCAGGCATATAAAGAGGTTGTAATTAATTTACATAACATTTCTTGGAAATTATTCTTTTACAAATTCAACATTATATTAGGTTTTACAGATGTGGCTCTAAGTTAGTCAACACATTATGCACATTATTTGTTCTTTATTTATATTGTGATTTAGGTCACAGTACATCTTTAAAAAAAGTGAGTGTTAACATATAAAGTTTGTTAAATGTATAAAAGAAACAAATATTAATTCAACTGTAATTTCTTACACAAATTACTTGATTGACATACATTTTTATTATGGAATTAAAACTGTAATGCATAGCTTTTACAAATAAACAAATGTCCGTTACATTGCACTGACAACACTGTCAATTGTAGACTCAGTGTAGCAAAGTTTAGATTTCATGTTACCAAGCAACATTCTTGCACTGCACACAGGAAGTGAACTCATAAAACAAAATGGCTGCAATATGTAATGTGATGTCCCCAGCTGCCTGCGCCTGCTCTGCTGCTGTATACACACAAATGCTCTATCAAGTGAAAGACGCAGCAAATAAATGTTATTATTCTGCCTCTGATGTAACATCACAGTGAGTTACATACTGAAGCTTTAAAAGGTTACTGACAGCAAAAATATGTTGCCTACTGCAGCTTTAAACTTTAATCAGTGGTTCATCAATATTTGCTGACGTATTTGCTTTCTTACTTAATATTTACTTAGTTTGAATGTTAGGTTTGTGTGTTTTTGCGAGACCACGAGTGATCAGCACTGTTAGCTCAGTGAAAACAACAGACCAGGGATGATTCTGACTGTCAATCTCACCACTTCACCACAGTGTTCCCCCTCCCTTTCTTTCTTGATTTCTTTCTTTCTTACTGCCCCCCCCCACACACACACACATCTGTAGTCACTCTGTCCCTGTGGCTACTCCCTGAAGTGATTTCCAGCAAATCCAGTCATGTGTTTCTAAGTGAGGGACGCATGTCATAGGTCACCTGTCCACCTGTGTGTGTGCGTGTCTAATGTGGTTTCAGCAGAGCCAGTGTCACTGAGTGGCCTTGACAGTGCACTGACCACATAAACTCATTAAGGGCGCAACACACATACACGCACGCACGCACACACACGCACGCACACACACACACGCACGCACACACACACACACACAGCTGACTGAAATGTCACCACCACAGCATGAACTCCTGTTACAGTAAAATACTATATATTAAACATCATCAAGCTTCATTCTTGGCCTTGGAAGAAAACAGCAGCAATGACGTCAATCACTGCTTCAAGTCAAGAACCTCTACTTAATCACAGTGCTTTAAAATAATTATTAACATATTTTAACTCATTAGCAGACATGAATAATGATGGTACATTCCAGGTGGAGTGGGGAAATCAGAATTTCACATTTTCTAGTCAGGTTTCAGCTGGAACGACCGTCACATACCCCGATATAGGATTTTGTGATGCCTACGTCGTAAAGAAACCCGGCTACTTTTACTGTTAACTGCACTTTCCTATTTTACATTAAATCAGTGGTACACATAGTAGTGTTTGATTTTTATCCATGGACATGTTGCAACAATGTTTGTGTGAGCAAAATAACATGTTATCGGCTGGTATAACCAACAATGGCTAGCTAGAGATATGTTTGCATTCACGTTTTTCTCTGATTTTATACATATCTTAAGATTTAATCACTTTTACATTTTTTATTATTTTAGTTGCCCCAAGTTGCCTTTGTGTGAAGTTGTCTTCTTCTGATGTCATTTTGAATTTACAGCATTCTGAAGTTTCTTGTTCTAAATATCCTGCATTTGCTTTTTCTGTCTATGAATTTTGTAAACTAAAAGTAAGAACATGCTATTATGGCGACAAGATTGTAATGGGGTGGTGTCATTGTGGTTATACTATCTTATTTTTAATGTTTCTACTTACAGCAATGTAATAGTGTAGCAATAAGGTAATAACAATCAAGTAATTACCAGCTAATAACTTGGTAGTGAGAAGAACACATATTTTACTTTTTATAGCCAAGTTATTACTTTTTGATTTCAATAAAAATAAAATCACATTGCCATAATATTACTATCCTATTTCAAAAATTATTACCATACTTTTCAGCTCTTACCATATTGTAACAGCACTGTAACGTAAAGTGTTTTCTGAGCTGCGGCAAATGCGTCTTCACTGTTAATCTGTACATGAAGAGACGTCAGACTTTCATTCTGGATCCAAACTGCTGTTTTTTCTGATTAAAATCTCACTTTTTAGCTCTGCATATCAGCGTTCAGTAATGACAGTGAAGACTGAATGTGTCTCATCTTGTATCTGTTCCCTGCAGCAACGCACATGCTCTGTGGCTAGTTTTGGTCTGGACGCACATTTAAAATTTTTACTACACTTTATTATCACCGTTATCGCATCGTAACAAGTCAAACCTGACAAGGATTACTTCAACCGACGTCACCAGCAGGACTTCGCATACTTCTTTTGACGTAAACAGAGGTAGTGCTGTAGCATTAGAGCATCAGGACCGTGGGTAACAGTGAATTGTGTGTGTGTGTGCGTGTGCGCAATAGAAGCCTGCAGTGTCAGTGATGGCAAAAGTCAGGTGAAACCAAACAAGGACGCTCTTGTTCTGCAGCCGACAGAAGAGACAGACGGTCTACTGTTAAAATCCATCACTCACTATCTTTAATCACACAGACACATGCACACACACACTCGCACACACACGCACACACACACAGATCTGATGTCAAGTCTATAGATACTGAACCAGTAGCCTGAAATGTTGCAGAACAGGGTTTAATCTGTGTCTGTCTCTCTCTTTCTTTGTTTCTCTCTAACACACAAGATTCACACAAATCCTTTTAAGGACACCACATAGACTTCCATTCATTTGGACAGCCTCATCAAAGCCTTCTCCCTAACCCTAACCAGTTCCTTAGAAATGAGATTCTGCCCTATAAGGACTAAGTTTTGGTCTCCACGATGACTACTGGTCCTGACAAAGTTGGTATTTATGCCAGAAAAGGTCCTAAAGAGGTAATAAATTCAAGAACACTATTGACAGGAGTAGTGAACCATTAGACCCATTGACTTCTGTACAAACACACACACAGACTCATGCACATATGGACTGTTTGTCACCAACTGTAAAAGCGTCTCCTCCTCTCTCATCTGGTCAATGACAGGAAGAGACAATAATCTAGGAAGATGACATTCCTCTCATACCTTTGTATCTTTCTCACGCCTTCCATATCTGACAACAATGTACACCCTCACACAAGCCACACAAATTCAGTTTCTGACTGTGTAACTAACTATGCTGCGACTAATAAAGTATTGTGTGCTGCATTTGTTTTTTGATCATCAAGAAACAAAGACAGCATAAAATGAGTGTTTCAACCTTGAAATTGTAATATATGATTACATTTTCCGACTAAGGGAAAGTTAAGTGACATTTTGTGCATATTTTTTCCTCATTCATTACTATTGTGTCTATTCTTCTTCAGTTTAAAGTCCATTTATAAATCGGATAAATCGGATGCTTTTACTTGATAAAATGTAGATTATAAACAGACTTCAAATGCCATTAAAAATTGAGGTCTGATTTCTTGTAATTGCATCCCTATGGTCTGTCATTAAAGGAAGTGAAACAGATAAGCAAAGCTATAATCGAGTCATCAAAGCAGCAGATTTTCAAGACTGTACAAGAACACATCATAATGTGTACATTTATTTTGTCCTCCGGCCTTCACTGAATTCATATTTCTCATCACATCAACAGTAAGAGTAGCAGAATCATTAGTACACATACTGGTGGATCATCCCTTTCTAAAATGCAAATAATCAAACAAAAATAGGATCCACTGCTCTCTGTTAAAACGATAGTAACCACGGACCTGTCAGCAGACAGTCATGTGACTGTACTTTTTTACAAACTGCTCATTTGTCTCATTTTCTTACATTTAGTGGCAAAATCAAATCAGTAAACATTACATTTAGCTGCTGTGGGTAAAAAGACTACAGAAAAGACTAAAAAAAACTATGAAACTATTAGTAGAAAGTATTGGTTCTACTTTAGATGGACAAAGCTGATGCTTCCTCTGTCCATTATCTCTGCTGTGTCTGTCTGAGTGTGTGTGTTCGCCTCAGGGTCAGAGTAGTTTCCTGCCCATCTTCAGGTTTAATGGATGGGACGTGGGATCACTTTACATCCCCCCAACAGTTACTCTGTCACTGTATGAGTGAGTAAGTGCCTCTGTATGTGTAAGTGGGCGTGTGTGTGTGGGCAGGGTAAGAAAAACATGCAACAACAACAACAAATATTCTTATATTTGTTGTTGTTGTCTTATATATAAATAAAAATTATTATTTTTTACATTGTTTACATTATTATTGTTGCTACATTTAAGCAGAAACAATGAGCGTCAGCATGTTTTTAATCTGCTTTACAGATTAAAATATCTCCCCATTTATATATGTGGGCATTTATAAATGTAGTTTATAAATGCCCACATTTGTCCAACTCTATATAACTCTATACTATATCCCTAATATGTTCTTAGGGATATAGTATAATGGTTATATAACATTTTGCTGATGTTATCGAAGTTTCATCGGGAGACATTTTCTGTGTGAGAGAGATTTTTCGCTCAAAAAGTGTTGGCGCCATTTTGTATGACACTTGTGTTTTCACCCGTGTCTGTGCCATGTGTTTTCACCTGGCATCAATAGTTAGCAACGTTATCGTAATGATTTAAAGCACTTTTATATCAGATTCTAATATTTAATCTGCTGTTAAGAGCTAAGCTTGAACAATACAGTCATAACTAAGTGCAGAGAGTGAACTTTATCTCTGGTATGGCAGCCAAAAGGAGGCTGTGCAGCTGTGCAGCTCAACAGAATGGCTTAAATTCCTGTAGAAATGTTTGAAGGTACATTTTTTTTATTTTCCTGAAAATTCATTCTTAATGAGGAATACCATCTAATCACTTTTGTGATCATCATGAAAATGTAATTTTCGTCAATATCCATCTTATGTGAGGCTGATGGCCTACGATTGATCAGATTTGATTATGATTCTCACATGAATGCTCTCATTATGAGATCGCCCGTGATTATTTCAACTTCCAGTACAAACATGTCCACAGAAACCAGTCAAAAACTATTCAGATACTGTACATGACTGAAACCAGAGGAACCAGTTCATCTACATGCCAGTCTGTCTTTCAGCCTCCACTACTGCTGACAAGTTCAGAAGTCCACTGTCTGTCCACACACAGAGCTGAGTTAACCTTTAGCTAAGTGGTATGTGGACTCTGAACTGCACATACACATCTCACTGGTGCTCTTAAAGCTGCAGTAAGAGATAATTTGAACCATTAGCCTCCACCTTGTTTTCAGCTACTGGCGAACACTAAATATTGGAATGTTTGGAAATATGAGAGTTGGACAAAAATAGGAGTGAACTACTGCTTTTAGAAACTAAGTAGAATTAATCCATTGACCAACAGTCCCCGGCTACATGTTTTACATGGCACCAAAATCCAACCAATTAATCTGAGAATACAAGTGAATATTTGTGCCGTTCTATTGAGGCATTCTTAAGATAATGCATTAAAAAGACAAAATAATTTCAAGAGGTCAAAGTGACCTTGACTTTTGACCACCAAATTCAAATCAGGTCATGCCTAGATTCAAGTGAATGTTTGTGCGAACATCCAGTGTGCTCCTATTGTTGGTCTCATGGCCAGATAAATGGGACGGTTGTGTCAGGAATTTGGCATAAAAATCAAATATGTGTATCATCTGCTGTGGCGAACCTAGAGAAGAAGAAGCAACATTGGACCATCAACTTCAAATCAGGTCGTCCTCGAGTCCAAATGAACATTTGCACCAAATTTTTAAAAATTTTGTCATGGAGATTTTGAGATTAGATTAGATTAAGATTAGATTAGATAAAACTTTATTGATCCTTCAGACAGTGCCTCCAGGAAATTAAAGTTCTAGCAGCAGCAGTACAGTACAGAATCCAAAAGCAGAAGAAATGAAAGACATAGAAAAGCAGAAAGATTAACGTAATTGATAATAGAAATGTAAAATAAATATACGAAGCATACACCACGCGAGTATTCAACATTAAATATTAAATTATTTGTAGGTCAGTAATGTACTGACCACTAAGTAATTGCCATGTAATATTGCTCTGAATAAACAGTAATTATTGCACATAATGAGGTTGATGCAGGCTTTTGTGGTTATTCTTCCTCCCCATGCTCTTTCCTTATTGAGATGTATTTTTATTGAGATGTATTTTATGAGGTTAAGGCAGCATTTAACTTTGACCACAAGTCCAAACAGGTGATCATTCAGTCCAAATAAATGGTGAAAATTTAAAAGAATTCCTAAAGATATTTTTGAGATATTGCAATCAGAATAATGGTATTGATGTATACACACACAAAATTGCTCTTAAGCTCAGTAATATTTCGGCTGCCACCCAAGAAAAACCTACTGAATAGCAATAAATTAATTATGTCATTTCAATTTATAGCAAGTGACCCTCATAAAAGCAGAATGATCCATTCCAAGATATACATTGTGAGCTTGGACGGACGCCCCTTAAAGAAACAAAAACACATGATTGTGGTTGAGTGCTGGGCATCCAAATCCTAAGCACATCTGGAACACCTTACACATCAACTAACTAATAATTTTCCACTGATCTTTCATAACAGGGACATATAGCAGGATGAACGGGAAAAATAGGAAAATATGTGAAGTATGTGCTGAATTTAAACTAAAGTGCTTGACTTTTAAATGTAGACAAAATTCAATGCATTGTTAAATGAGTTCGCACAAGGTTTCTCAGTTTCCTGGTTCATATACCATGTTTTGCCTGGCAACATTCCCAAGCAGCACACAGGAAACACTTTGTTTTCCATCAAAAGACAGACAGGAGTGACCGCAACATTGCCCTAGCAAAGCAAGACAATTGCAAACAGGTTGGACAGAGAGGCTCCCAGGAAAAGTTCAAGGAAAAAACCCAAAAACAAGATTAAAATCCAAGCATTTTCAAGGAAATCAGGTCATTCAACAGCCTCATCTATGTGCATCCCTGCACTGCTGCTGTATACAAACACTCCCTCTGTAAGGTCTTATAGGTTTGTTTGACAGATCCCATTTCCAGATGAAGGATAATGTCACAGTCTTTGATTGTTGACCTATTACTTTCAGGGTTAATACTTATATTAAATGTCCATAGTAATACATTAGACTTTGCATAGCACCACTTCACAGAAAAGTGAACCCAAAACAAAGACAGGTTGGGCAAATTTCTTAGTTATTTGGATTTTCGTACCGAGTCAGGTAAGAATAATTTTACTAAGCAAATTCACTATTAGCTAATGCCTCAAACAAACAGTCAAACAAAAAAATAAATGTACAAGCTTATGGATCATAAACAGAAGTCATGCATACCACGTGTTAGCGATCAGATGCTGGTTGGCTGCAGGAGCTTCTTGTGTAGAGTAAAAAGAACGACCTCACACTGACATGACTTCACTGTGCCTTTTTTATTAAAAGAGCAAATCGCCTGAAGAAATTTCAGTGAAGTCATGTCAGTGTGTGGTGGTTTGTTTTCTTCTCATTCACTGTATGGATGAATGAATGTTTTGTGATCGTCCTCCACTGCCAGAGTTGAATTCTTTTGAAACAGAGAAGTCCTCTGGAGAAAAAAATGTCATCTACCAGGCAGTATTTAAAGAAAAGAGCAAAGCTCCAAATGTGTTGGAGAGATGAGTTTCCTTGAAAAAAAAAACTAAAGAAAGTAAAACATTTTTGTATAAACGTCTAGGGACATCTTGATTAAATCAACCAACCATACTCAAATTTTACCAAGAATTTTGCAAACAAATTGAATGCTTTGATATAATAATATAATATTTTTAATTTTTTTTTTTATATATTTGCTGAAATTGGTTGAAAACTGTAGGAGATTGTAACCAAAACCAACAAACAAAGAGCAGAAAGATGATAAAATGCAAGCAGCACTGAACAGGTCCTGCACCAATAGTTAATAGTGTTTATAGGGAATTTACCAAACTAAACACCATTTTTGAGGCAGGGCATGAAGCAACAAAAATATGGTTTCCTGTTGCCACCAGAGGTTACTCTGGTTCAGTTCAAAATGTAATATTTCTACATAGATGCCTTCAAGGTGCTAGTATTATTAATCCTAGCAAGTTTGATTGGACCTTATATATTGGGGTTATAAAGTTTCGTTTTTTTTTTTTTTGTTTTTTTTTTAGTGAGTCATCAGAAATTGCCCCAACTTTGACGGCCCCTAATAACTGCACTAATAAAGCAAAACAAGGACACTTCAGGTGAACATGCTGACTCTGCATTTGCAAATAATTAATCAAAAAAAAAACAAAAAACTAAAACAAAATTAGTGAGTATACGCAGGTTTTTAAACACTGGTAAACCTGCTAACAAAGATGGGATTTACTTACTTACTTCCCACTAACAATAGTGGAGTTTGCCTTTCTGCAATTTTCCTCCAGTGAGTAGTGAACAATGGAAATCATCAACATTGAAACAGTGGTTTATACTTTGACATCTTTTGCTTCAGTCCCTCCGTGAAACTGACACAACACTCTGCTGCTGCAATAACACAACACAAAATTAATTAAATAAAGGTGAAATGACAGCGTTCAACCAGGTGACATGTATACATCACTGGCTATTGGAGACGATAAAAAAGCAGTATATGGATGAAAAAGCTAGATGTTAGGCGGTATTGGTACATTGGTTGACAGAGATTTCAACCACAGCTTGAATTTATTTAGCAAAACACCAATTTTATTCTCTCTACATTTCAATATGGCCATCAATTTATTTCCTTTTACTGTATCTTGTTTGAAAAAATATTACAGCTAAATTTGATAAAAAAGATTCCCAACATTTCAGTACTTGCACTCACTGGTCATTTTAAATTGTAAATTGTTATTTATGTTGATGGATAATTACGCACTTTGAGAGTGCAGTGAAACTTACAAATATGACAAATATGGCGTGTTGAAAGATATGCAAGTATTTTCAGAAATAAAGTAAAGTGGACATTATTAATCTGCACTGAATTTGTGTATCCCATCATGAAAACAATATATATATATATATATGGGAAATTCACAGTGGTCCTGCTACCGTTTCTCTTAGGGAATGGCTGCATTAAAAACTGTCAGCACTGTGGTGAGAAACAATTCTCTAAAGAGACAACAGCAGAGACACCTGCAACTGAAGCTACTAAACACAAACAGAGAAACCACTGTGACTGAGTCACAGTATGTGTGGACATACAGTGATTGGAAGACAAAGTCAAGACAAACACTTTGCTACAGCCTGTGTTGTAACCTGCCACAGTACACACCCAGACACACACACACACAATAAAAATACACCCATGCACAATGGAATTGCTGAGTGAACTGCAGGCAAACATGTTGCTCAATTCAGCAGAGAAACAAAGAAAGAAACTGTCCTCGTCTCTATGTGTCCCTCACTTTCCATTTATTCTCTCTCTCCCTCTCCATCTGTGTGACATAATTTCCTGTTTCACTGTTCATTTTCAATTCAAATCAGATTCCACATGCACCAGCATTAGACATAATCTCAAAAAAGAAAGAGAGAAATTTAAAGATCTTTCCGTTTGTGTTTTGCTCTGTCAACGCCTCCTTCATCCAGCTAATAAAGCATCAGAAACCTGTTCCCATCTTCACGCCTCAACACACACGTGGACACCTATTCTTCATCGACTCCCATTCATTCGGACAACCGAAAACAAACTGTGGTCCCTACAGTTAGCCATAACCAGTTAATGCCAAACCCCAAACTTAGCCAGTTCTCCTCAGAAATAAGATTCTGCCTCTTCAGGACCAGATTTTGGTCTCATGACGATGGCCGGTCCTGACAAGGTCAGTGTTTATGTCAGAAGAGGTCTTAAAGAGGTAACGGATACAAACACACACATACAAAAAGCATGTTAAACAAACACATGCCAACATGAGCATGCATGCTTTAACACTGAGGACCTCGTTGACTGACACACACACATTCTTGCACAGCATTCCTACTAAGGACACTCATGGACATAATGCATTTCCTACTGTCTTACCCTAACCTTAACTTAAACCTAAAACCAACCCTGAAACCAGGTCCTAGCCCCCCAAAATAGCCCTTTAAAGTTGTGACAACCAGATCATCACAAAAGTTACATACAAGAACACACATCTGCTGAGCATCTAATCCCACCTGGGCCATTGTAGCAGCAGCAGCAGCAGCGAGCGAGGATCCATTCACAGCAACGCTGGCCCCGCTTCATCCTCCTCACACATGCATCCTATACTCTCTCCCTCTCTTACACACACACACACCTGCATGTGAGTACCGTCAAACTTTTAAACCAAGTTGGACTGGGAGGACAAGTGAACACCAGGAGCTTTAAGTCCAAACTGCTGAGATTATTCACCAAAGAGAGAGAGAGAGAGAGAGAGAGAGAGAGAGAGAGAGAGAGTGCGTGAAAGAGGAGGAGAAGGAGGAGGAGCCTAAACACACGTGAACACACGCACACACAGACAGCTTTGTACTGTATTTCTTTCATTGAATTTCCTTCCCTCACACACTTCACTTCTCTAGAACAGAAGTCACTGTTAATTATTGTGGAAGGCTGAGAGACTGGGACTCAGGTTCCATCACTCTGTGTGTGTGTGCGTGTGTGTGGGTGTACACCTGGTATTCTTTATGTTGTGGACCTAAACCTGTTTATTCAGTCATATTATGGGGACTTGTCTTCCTTATAGAGACAAAAACCAAGTCCCCATAACGTAATTTACTAGATTTTGAGGCGAAGACGTGTTTTCAAGTTAGGATTAGGTTAAGGTTAGGGCACTAGTAATAATGGTTAAAGTTAGAATAGGTCTTCAGGAAATGAATACAATGTCCTCTGAAGTCATGGAAACCAGTATATGTGTGTGTGTGTGTGGTGTGTACATGTTTGTATTAGGCTGTGAGGACAAATTATGACTCAAACCTATTTTGTGACAACATTTTGGCTGATCTTCACAACGTTAAATGGCTTTTTTGAGGGTTAAGACTTAGTTTTAGGGTTAATGCTCGTCTTAAATTAAGAATATGTTCAGAGTTAGCATAAGACATTTAGTTATGATAGTTATGTTAGGGTAAGCTGTTAGCAAATGCATTATGCCTAGTCTCCTCACTTTGTACCAGAATGTGTGTGTGTTCTTTTATTTGTTACCACTTTGGGACCTTTTCTGTCATAAACACTGACCTTATTAGGACCCGTGGTCCTCATGGAGACCAAAAACTGGTCCTAATGGGGCAGAACCTCATTTCTGAGGAACTGGTTTAAGTTTAAGGCTAAGATTTTAATTGTCGTTAGATTAAGGTTAGGGATAGGCATTAACTGGTTATGATTAAGGTTGATGCTTTGTTTAGTCTGTCCAAATGAATGGAATTCAATGTGTTGCCCTGAGATGAACAGCTGCACAAACCTGTGTATGAGAGAGAGAGAGAGGCCACAGAGTAAAAATATGCCTTTTCATAAGTCCACTCTGTAACACTGCCGGCTTTATTATCTGTTGAAGTATGAGCATTAGCTCACAGTTACATAAAAGGCCTGGTCAAAATGGCTCCATTCAAATATGGCAACACCATTACTGATAAACCTGCAACACTTGCACAATGTATGTCACAGCAAACACTGCTGGTGACTCCCAAGTGGTACATGAATGAGGTTTGAAATGTATCATTGCAATTTTTCCGACACATTTTGGACTTTTTATTTTATTTATATTGAATACTGGTTGTATAAGCTTGCAAAACCCTTAAAACATGAACTGCGCTATATTTTTTTATATATACTGTATTTATATTTTACAAGGATAAAGAAGTGAAGATACACAAGTTCTAGTCACATTTACACAAAAATAGAATGATCAAAAATAGAAGAATAAAACCGCAGCCTTTGCTATTTTCTGATTGCAATTTCAATTTAAAACTTTTGTGACTTGCAGCAACTTCACCATGTCGGTTCAGTGTCATTGCTCTTATTGTATAGTTTTCAATATATCTGCCTCTGATAAACTAACCTGCCCAGCATCAAACAGCTGACAGAAAACAGCTGACAGACAAAGTCAGGGACTAAATGTTGATGTAGCTGAGATTTTAGCAAATAAAGAGCCAAATGTTTAACTTAAGAGTTTGATTTGATTTCACTTGAGTTTTCTCAGGAAGGCTTGAGCAGATGAGATGATATTTGTTGAATTTTCACATCAACTCTGCTGCTGTGACTTATTTAGCCATTATTTTAATGTATTTTTTAATGTATGTATTTTTGGAGTATTCGTTATGTACGTACAGTACATCATGACGATAAACACATTTCTGATTATGTTTCTGATTTGTCTGGGTCTTCATGAGGTTGTGAGTATAATCTCAAGGCAGGACAACTGGCGTCCAGGATTATTCTGTCTTCTTGATTCATTGTATCCAATATTTATTGGATACTTGCCTGTACAAGGAATCTACTTAGTGTCAGATCTTGAAGTCAGTAGCTCTTTGGGGTTCAGTGTTTGGCTCAAGGACACTTTTGAGTTGCAGTCAATGGAGGACCAAAAACATCCACATATTTTAATTCCTCAAGGCGTTTATCTACATCACAGATGCGTTTGCTGTCTCAAAATGTGCACAGTTATAGAGCATGTGACTTCTTATTTGCTTACATCATTTTGCTACTATTTCTTCTCCACTGAAACAAAATAATTCAACTCTTTTTTGTAAACTTGAGAGGTTTCACTGCTGGCTTAGTTTTCTTCTGTACAAGTGGTACAAACAATGTATAAATTTCTTTCTTTTCAACATTTTTTGCTAAACATTTTTTTTTGATGTTGTGTTGTTTAGCATTAAAACAGTGCTATGATAAGTTAGTAGTCATAGCTAGAACCTCCCTAAATACTCCCCAAAGCATTATAGTCATGAGAAAATAGCCACACTGGCCTGACTCATCTTTTAAATCAGGCCAAAGCTCAGCATCTGAATTAGCCATGAACTGTAAATGCCCCTGGTCTCTCACTGTGTGTGTACCTTGATAAGCACTGCAGCAGCAGCAGGTAAGGCAACACACACACATGCACTTAGCCTAGATAAAGTTCGTCCAACAGCTCTTTTCTGCTGCAGTGTCCTATTTTACTAACACACACAGAGCACCCTGACTGATGTTCTCCAGCGAGAAGCAGAAGAACAAAATACTTCAGCAGCAGCGATAACTTCACACACCTAGAGCAGTAAACACGACATGTACATTGAAGGACTAACAGTAGCATCATCATCATCATCATCACTACCACCAGATGCTCCACTTTAAAAGCCAAAAAAAGCCATGCTTTTATGTAGAAAACCAGATGCATGATAAGCAAAGTTGTTCTTGCTGTCATATACTATTCTACTAGGGGGCACTGCACAGAAGATTTCATTTCATACAGAGTGCCCCTAGTGTCAGGATGGGGAAAATCTTTTGGAGCAAACTTTTGTGTTCCCTCGCAACAGTTTTGCATTCGCAATAACTTTTGCGTTCCCTCACAAGAACCTTTGCGTTCTTTCACTCCTACAGCTACTCGGCTCGCCCTGTCCGACTGTGCGAGGCACTTGCTCCCCTGCGAGTATTGTGAGGGGACGAAAAAAACAAGGGAATAAAAAAGCTATTGCGAGGAAACAGGAAATTATTGCACAAAATGTATTGTGAGGAAATGGAAAACTATTGTAAGGGAATGGAAAAGTTATTCTGAGGGAACGCAAAAACTATTAAGAGGGAACGCAAAAGCTATTGCAAGGAAACAAACAAGAAAAAAAAAAAACTATTGCGAGTTAACGGAAACCTATTGCAAGGAATGCAAAACTTTGGGGAAAAAGAAAAAAAATTCCCCACCCTAAACCTAGGGGGCATCGTAATTTAATAACAATTGCAGTTCTAATGTAGACTGTATGTGAGGCCTTTATATTAACGATGTAAAAGTTGCTATCCGCCACCTACCTCTCATGCAAGTTTTCCATGTTATGTTAATTTCTGAGGAAGCACAAAACCAGCGCACCAAACAAACACAGAATACATCAAGCAGACATGATGTGTAAGTGTAGTCACCGGTTAACAGTGTATTTAATGCCTTAGAGAGAGGTTAGTGATTTGAATAATTCAGTATGACAGTTAAAGGATGCTTTCATGACTTAAATGGCCCTTGACAGGAAAATGCTTCCCCTCCCCCTTTCTTTGGAGCTTCAGTGTCTTTTATAGGCAGCGCGGAGAGAAGAGAGGACAAGGAGACCTACTTTACAGAGCAGCAGTCACAAGACTACACACACACAGGGAGGAGGCTGAGGCTGAACCAAGCCACAGTTTATATTCACTTTTTGTTAATTAGCAGCGGCTCTTTGGGGTTAATTAACAGTTCGTCTTATTCATTTTCAAACAGAGAAAACTTTAATTATTACACTCAGCCTCGAGTCATGTCATGGAGGACCTGACTTCTTCTACAATCGAACAATCAAGGTACTAATGACAGGAGGCAGGTTATTCTGAAAGTCTCTACTGCAATCAAGATAAATTGTTCTTAATCAAAGAAGTTCAATAGTTAATTGCCATTAATCAAAATTTTGTCTCATTTAGAATTCACAGCTCACATGTTTTCAGTTCACAATACAATTGACTATTACCAATGTATTTTGATTGGGAATCAAATAAATGGAAAACAAAATAATTTTACACACTTGACTATTAAGATGTATTTGTCTCCTTTAAATCTAATGAAGTACAATATGACAGAGGTAACACAATGTCTCTTTCAGAAATGTTAATGCGACAGCAGGAGATCCACTTAAGTTGCCGTCTGTTTCACACAGGTTATGTTTTAGTGTTGGGCAGATGAATGGACCAGGCTGCAGCTTTAAATATAAGTAAACAGTCTATACAGACAGACACAGAGTGATTTTGTGACAAAGAGAAGAAGCAGAATTATGTTTTTGTTTGGTAAAGTTTTTATCATCATCATCATCATAAAAGAGTCTTTGTGTGACATGTTTGTTCAGAGCAGTTCACGTGAAAAGAAAGGATACATCTGTTTGCTAAACCTGTACTGTATCTAAATATTAACATTGGTTTATACAGCAAACAGTGGCTGTTGAACACCGGTAACTCATACGTACAGAAGTGGCTTAATTAGCCAACACTTTCCTTCCGTGTTTCATGAACACCAAAGTGGCAAATTTATCAAATTAAAAAAAGAGTGACACAGATACCAGTGGTTCTATACCAGTGGTTCTGTGGTACATGATGAGAGAGCATCATCCTCACTTATTAATACTTACTTTGTGCATTTGTTTCTCAGGAGATTTTGTGCCTGATGGTTGACAGGACTGCATCCAGTGAGAGCAAGGTTAACTGAGAACCAGCCTAAAGTCTTTCACATTTCTTTCACACAAACGTTTAAACAAGAAGAAACATGCCCGTTAGCACTTTATAAATATACAAGTGTATAAATTACTTTTGGTGAACAAATAATCATGAATGAATGAACTTCTCAGCAACCATCCCTTTAGCAGGCTGTTCAAGTCACAGAGAAGTGTTTCTCAAAATTTTTATATCAAGTACAACCTGAGAAAATATGTTAAAATACAGTGGTGTAAACAGTGGTGCAAGGTCAGCTGCAGACTTTGCACAGACAAGTGGCAGATTTATTACCCAATAAGATAATCTGCTCCCTCATCATCCTCCTCTTCCTCACATATACTGGAGGTATTTTATTTATTTTATATACACACTCCGATCCCATACCCTGGTATATACAGTTGAACAGTATTTCTGATTTTCCTCCAATATACCACCCAAGGAACCACTGGTGGTCCACAAACCACAGTTTGAGAAGCATGGACTTATGAAAAAAAGTTAATAAGATAATTTAATTCAACACATTCTGAAGTAGTTCTAAAATGAACACTTTTAGTGTTTAAGTCACTTCAGATGAGTTAAATATAACATCCCTTTCACACTGGCAGGGCTCCGTGCCAGTTCCGGTTCCCTAACCTAATTTTAAACCGGCCGGCTCAAACTGAACAAAAATTGGTTTGTAACCTGAAAAATTGGTTCTTTCTCGTGAACCGTGACATAATCATTCGGCATGCCATATCCTGAGTGGGAAGTAGAAGGACGGAGCCAGAGCCAGAGCCAGAACCAGAACTGTCTGTCTGAAAGCACTAAGTAAGTGCAAACTTCCAACAAGGCCATAATGTTAACAACAGCTTAATTTGGACCTGTGTTGCCACCAAAATATTGTAATTTATTGTGATATAACCTACGGCAAGAAAGTTTCATGCTAATCTGTCCTTTACTTTAGAGTTCTGCTGCGAACAGGCAGACAAATGTAGCTGAAAACAATTCTGGACTCACAGAGCACTGCTCCTTCATGTTGTTGAGCAATAATAATTAAAAGTGAGAGATATACAGTATCAAGCACTTTTTATTGTATTCCTGCCATACTATTAGCCCCACATCATGATGCAGAGCTGTGTTCATCCACAAGGATCACCTCAGTGTGACCAAATAATGTGCATGTGTGTGTATTTGTATGTGTTTATTTCCATGTGTAGTGGTCACACAGGTTTGATTTGCATGTTTCTACAGCGACACAAAACATTCATCTCACCAACCAGAACAAATAAACGCAACATGGCTGATCAGGAAAATCAGGTGATCGAGTGTTGATCATCTGAAAGAGACTACAATACAACAGACAACAGTCAGGAGAACAATTTTAGAGCTGCAATGAGCGATTGTTTTCATACTCAGTTATCCTGTTGATTATTTTCTCGATACTTACTTGTTTGGTCCGTAAAATGTCAAAAAAAAATGTTGATTAGTGTTCAGTTATTGCTAGTTACAGCTAATAAACAAATATATATGGCTATGCTGCCGTTTTATCGATACTATTTATCTATTTTGATGGTATGTTTTTGTTGTTGTTAACATGGCTGTCCAGTTGCACATATGATGCTGCTAACTGACCCAGTCTCATTTGTGTGAAAGAGTTTTTAATTTCCTGGTAAAATAGGTCAAATAAATAAATAATTTAATAAAAAGAAATAGTCTGTGGATTCTGCTTCACTCACATCATCACAGGCATTTTTTTTAAACACAATACACTGCAGATAAGTCAGTGAGACAGCATTAATAATAATAATTATAATATTTTATGTCCCTTTTAATGACAAATCTTTACAAGTAAGCTCAGGACATGGCGTCTGAGTTCTTTCAGAATTTTGTACTGCTTTTACTGTGCTCGTTTTTAATCTTGACTTTTAATCATATTTCTTTTATTTCATTTTATCGCACTTTATAATCGTTATCGGATGTCCACATTGGTTTTTATTGACTTTTATTAATTATTTGTGTCCTGAAAAGCACTTAACCGAGTTCTGAAAGGTACTAGATGAGTAAGGTTTATTACAACTATTATAATGATGATGCCCTAAAACACTGATTGGGGGTTGGTAGAAAGCAGAGGACATTCCACAGACCTGATTTTTAGACACTTGCATTTCCTGGTTCTGTTCAGTTTT
Source organism: Brachirus orientalis (assembly GCA_016785285.1). Taxonomy (NCBI): domain Eukaryota; kingdom Metazoa; phylum Chordata; class Actinopteri; order Pleuronectiformes; family Soleidae; genus Brachirus; species Brachirus orientalis. The sequence continues at coordinate 962,354 of JAFBJR010019393.1, read as the reverse complement.
CCAATTCCACTTAGAAACCCAGAATCATAACTACACACACCAGTAAACATGGCCAGATGTTCATCTCCACTGTGAAAGTGTGTAACTGCAAACACTTACCTTCCATAAAGTTCTACTATAGACTATGCCCTCAATAAAAGAAATAAATATATACTGTATAATGTAGTTTCCACATTACACCAGTAGAGGTCAATACAGATCAGGTGTTTTTTAGCTCCTGAATCTGATCCAATACTTGTATTTGCCAAATTAACAGAGAAAATGGTCACTAAAGCTAAAACATTCCCAAATTAAAACAATCCTGAATGAAGTTTAGAGCAAAAGAAAAACAGACCTGTCTGTCATCTGGTAGGGGTGTGACCAGGTTCACGTTAGTAAAGTCAGTACTGTGTAGGAGTACAACATGTTAAACTGAACTAAAAATGGTGAAAATATCACTGCACAACATGTTTGTTGAACAGGACGGTTGATACCAGAGCATTACCATTTATAATCTGTACAAACACTGACTGTGTTGTTGCCGTGAACTCGAGTGACAGTAATATTCATCTACTGTGTCCCTACCTGCATGTTTGTGTGTGTGTGTGGAGCAGCACTCAGGACAGAGCCACAGAAAATGTGGCCAAACATAACATACAAATGGACTATAAAGTTAATGACACTTAAATTAGTGGAATGAGATCAGTTTAAAATGCCCAGATTAGCTCTTGTCTGATATTTAAAATTGAGATCAGTACATTTTTACCTTTTAGCATCATTTAAATAAAGCAATACATCAGAGAGAGAACTTTGGCACATCCTCTAGGCTGTGACTGGGTGGAAAGATTGCTAGTCGAGTAAAAGCAATAACTGTCCACACAAAAAATAATCCTAAAGAGGTTAAAGAGTGTCTAAAAGAGATCTGGACAATAAAAACAGGTTCAGAGAGTGAAAGATTTGCTTTGGATCATTTGTTGCATCTAAAACATTTGTGCTCATCTGATGAGAAGAGCTCAGTAAATAAAGTGTAATCCCAAAATATTACTATTTTAATTACTATTTTAATCCATTAAAATAGTAATCCACATTAAAGACTGTCCTTTTGATATTATTAAATGAGAGAGTCTATAAAGTATAAGTGGCAGATCACAGGAAAGGAATCTAAGGCACTGGCAATAAAAATACTTTATTACTTTACTAATTTATGAACATCTTAATAATATTAGATTATTTTAATAGTCTGTAGATGAAACAGACTAATCTTCCATCTTTCTGGTGATTCTGCCCACATTAGCCCTGGTAATTTTTGTAATTAAATGGCATAGCATACAATAGTAGATGACAACAAGGTGGTAGCACTCATTAATGTCACTACTATGTGCCACGACCAACAGCAGCAGGTCTGTGTTTAAAGTTGCAGGGTTTTAGTTCATCCTACCTTTTCCTGAGCTGAAGAAACAGTCCATCTCCACGCTGGAACGCGAGTGTGACACGCAGAGTGCAGAACTGGGCACCAGTCCCTCTTGTGGGGGGCTGCGGTCTGTGGTTCGGACCAAACACCAGCCGGGCCGCTCACTCGGCCGCTCCAGCAGCTCGACTGTCTGACCTGAGGGAGGAGAGGAGAGCAGACAGATGTTTTCACCTCTGAGAACAGAACATTTAATACTGAAGGCAAAGCATGAAGGGGCAGAACCAGAGAGAAGCATGTTGACAGGAATGAAGTTTCTCTCACCTGTGCTGACAGACATCTCCGTGCTGCATCCTGCTGTGAAGTCATGGAGGACGACTGTCAGCTCACAACCTCCAGAGAGCTGAAAAGACAGAGAGAGAGAGAGAGGACACATTTAATTTTAATTAAGAGTTTTAACTTCGTAAAACAAGATTATATGATGTTAGAAAATAAGGGACGTACTGTGTGAGTCTAACTTGGGTCTTATGCACAAAGAAACAGAACTTTCCCTGTACAATCTCTTCCTTTTTTTTTTTAAATTCTCCATACAAACAAAACAAAATGACTGCTGTATAAACATTATATGCCATGCCTGTATGTGGCGCTGTAAGGCTGCCACAGAAATACACCAAAAATGAAGAAGATGTGGAACATACACAGAAGGCTTGTGCGCCAGGTACGAGCTCCAAACACAAGAAGAAAAAGACGATAACAATGACAATGACAACAAAGCAAGACCAACCAGGATCCTGTATTTATATTTTGTTATCTCATAGAGTTTAATACTTAAAGGTTCATGGCCAGAGGGAGAAGCAACATGTGCTAACAACCAGCTAAATGAACACCTGCCTCACACTGACAATTAAATAGAACAACCTTAACTGTGCATGGAATCGTACGAAGTGTGTTTGACTCCACTACGCTGCAGTAAGTGGCGATATGCCCCTTTTAGCTTCTCAAGCGCATTCAGTGTCTTTCTACCATTTCTACCTTCCATCAACTGTGTACTGCTTTATCCTCCATATGAGAATAGCTGCCAATCCCAGCTAACACAGAATAAATTCTGTCTCCTTATCAGTCAAAAAATGCACCAGTCTGTTTTTCCTCACTGTTTTCTTCTTTTATAATCAGCTACTTCTATTATTTACAGATAAAAGCCAGGGGATGCCAACTATGGAGCGCACAGACCCCAGTTCAGCTCCAGTCTGACTGAATGTATACACAAGAGTCATTCAACTCATAAACGCATTATCTGGTTGTGTTAGTCCGACTTTGAGAAATATGATTTCATCTGGAATAATATGTTTATATACATTAAAGCCTGGTTTTAGTTGGATATAAACAAAAAAAATGACACAGATAATTTTATAAAAATATCAGGTCAACTTACAGACAAATATTCTGGTGTGTTTGTGTGAGGCAAACAACCTTGTCAGCACTTTATTATTAATTTCTATAATTTTCTTTTAACATTTTAGCCCCAAAAAAAGGGAGAACCTGCTGCAAATCCACTTAAATGAAGAGAAATGTGACCGTGTCTAGAAGCATACATCTGTGTTTCCACATTCAACTAGAACAGCATTTCCATACAGAAAAGTGATTAGTGATGTACTTGACATCTGTGTGCCTTTGCATGTCCCGGTGGGAGCTGAAACTGGTTTTTAAAGCTTCAGGTCTCTCACAATAACATTGGCTGAGGGAAATTTACCCTGAAGATTTGGAAACACACCTCAGCTATTTGCTTTCTAATGTTTGTGCTATGAAAGTGGCTGCAGGCTGAGGGAACAGGATGAGCAGATGCTGAGGAGACATGTTTTCCCCGACTTTCCTTTGATTTTACAACAAACACTGAACCTTAAGTAAAGAGAGACAGGGCACTAACTGTAAATAAAAGCTGTAAGAAGACGAGTCAATTAGTCTGAAAATCAAACAAGGACAGTTCAGAAAACAATTCCATGATATGTACAAAAGTTAAGGTCTGACATACACCTAACTCGTTATTTAACTTAGAAATGATTTGAAGACAAACATGACTGACAAGTTCAAAGGCCGACTTTAAAGATACACTGTGTAACTTCAGATAATTGTTGCTGTTATTTTTTTGCTCCGTTTGGTGTTGTCTTTCAGCTTGAAGGTTGCAAGGTCCATCACTGGTTCCACTAATCTACATGCCAATTTGTTCTTGGGCAACACACTTAACCAATGAATGAATGGGTTATGAAAGAAATGACACAGAAAATGTGTGGGCGAATGGCAATAACTGTAGTGTAGAGCAGATTTGAGTGGTCATCCAAACTAGCTAAGTATGATATAAATACAGACCATTCATCTGAAAACAGGCTGTTGAGCAAAACTTTTCAGACCTGACTGAAGGAACATTTGTGTGTATACACAAACACACAAGTAGACGGGGACAAAAGTGTTTATCCTATCAAACTGCTTAACAACTGGGTTTCTTGAGCAGAAAAATTCACAAAGGTTGCAACTAGCGATTATTTTCATCATATAAATGAATCTGTTTATTTTGTTTGGTCCATAAAATGTCAGAACATTTTGATTAGTGTTTACCAAACCTGGAAAAGATGACGTTCTCAAATGTAGTGTTTTGTCCACGAACCAACATGATTCAGTTTGAATGATTTCTTATTTATAGGGAGCAAAGAAAATATTTTAAAATAGTTGAAGATTAATTTAGTAATCGATAAATCGAATAATTGTTGAAGCCCTAGAATTAACTTCTGAAACCTTTAATGGATTGCTTCTTTGTGTTAGCCATAAACAGCCATAAAACAAATCACTTCCTGTGTGCAGCATGAGAATTGATCGATTGACAATGATTTCAATGCAACACACATTTGTTTATGTTTAAAATGAATCCACTAAAGTTCTAACATCTCAAATTGATACATATGTAAACACACATGTACGATTAAACAGGTGTGGACGTTGCCATTGTTAATATCAACTTTCAGAGTTAATGACTGACAGAACATGATAAGGAGAAAAGTGAAGACGTATAAGCTTTCCTTTAATAGCACACACTGTTATGTAAACTCTAGGAATGGTTGATAGTTAAATAAAGATCTAATCAAAAATTCAGTCACTTCACAGAAATAGAACTGCTGAATGTGCTGAAACTGAAATCACAAACTACAAAAATTTACAGTAGATCAAAAGTGGGTGCGGATAAAACGTGGGTTCTGGTAAAAAACAAAACCTTACACAAAGCTTCCTGTTCTCATGTGACCTAAAAATTTGTGTATACTGCATAAACAAAATGTCAGCTGATGATCTGTTTATATCTGACGTGTGAAGGTAGACATATCAAATAAATCTAGTGACTACTGATATCGCAGAGTTGGTGGTTCAATCTGACTTGAAAAGCACTACCTTGACCTTGACCTTTGTGGACTGTGACAAAAGTCACAACATGAGATCATCTGATTGATCGACTGACGATTGTATAAATAAATATTTACTCACTCTATTCCACAGCATTGATTTTAATAGCTACAAAACACACAAGGCCACAAAATATTTATACTCAGCTGGTCGGGTTTTACAATCTCATTTTATTGCGTGTTACCGTTTTGCTAGGTTAAACTGTGTTTTATTATAATTGTCAGATTAGGTCTATTAGTACAGTAACATTCTATATGTGCCTGTTTTGTGGATTGTTATTTTTGTATTTTTGGTATGTTTGAATTGTCACTGTAGTTATTAAACAAAAGCTCTATTAATTTCTTTGACATCAAACAAAAATACAGATATTGTAATAATTATAACAATGACAGATTTAAATAATTTATTGTTGCTGTGTGAGAGGCATTTACAGTGATTAAACTGCCAAGTTTCTAAGAATCTCTCTTGCAATTTTTATCCAAACAACGTCAAAGTTGGCACTGCACACACCGGTGCCCTTAAGAAAGTTAAAAAGGATTTAGTTCAAATATTATGGGGGATGTAGCCCAAAGAAATAAATTGTATAATATATCTATATCTATCCATATGTTAATTCTCTAAGAAGGCAGCGTTTTTGTTGATAACTGTGTTAAAATTAACAGTACTGCTTTAAAAACCAAAAATCCTGTACTGTTACTGTGTAGTTTGGACAAAATCCAGATCTTGATGTGCACTGACACTGTAGAAAAGAAGGCAGCCTTGGCGATGGTTAAGGCTCTCCAAGTGCTTTCTCTAGATGTGGACATGAACAGGTAACGTCAGCAGAGTTGCTGAGAAATAAACTGAATCAAATACATCAAGTCGAGCACGTAGATATTATTTTGTGTGTTCATAAGCTCCTCAAAAGAACCTTTCTATCATTGTCGTACCACTCCCGTACTAATCCCCAAATTAGCATATACTAAAATGCAAATGCTTTAAATTTACAATATTTTCCCTTACAGATAAGAAAAATTCTTACATTCTAGCCTTCCTAATGGGCTGCCTATTTAATACGAGTCATTTAAAATTTTCAGATGTTTGTTAGTTAAATTTAAAAATGATGACAATTATCATTCAAAAATTTAAATTTGATTTTAAATTAAAATGGTAACGGATGCATTTCCTTTCCTTCCTCCTAGATCTGCGTCGTCTGTTCTATTTTCGTTGTCTTGGAAAATGTCAGCTTGTGTGTAAGCAGGCGCTCTATACCAGGCTAAAGGTTTCCTAGCAACAAGAACCCGTTGCTATAAAAGGAACAGGTGATCTTATACCTGACAGATGGCTGTGCACATGTACACACACACACACACACACAGGTGTTTTTAACTTATTCTGGCTGATTACACCTCTGCTCAGGTTGAAGGTGGAATTATCTGGGAAACAGACGTCACCAAACTCAAAAACTTTTATCTGCTCCATGTCTCAGATGTGGCTAATTCACTGCTGCTGGCTGTGTTGCATCATAAGCAGGAAAAATATCCTTATAAAATAAAAGGAGAAGGAAAAAAACATGACAGAGCAGAATCTGGCAGCTCATGTCACGTCAGACTTTCCACAGCCTTTACGTGTTGCCTGTTACCAATGACGTCATACTGACTAATGGAGGCAAAGCACATGTCCAGGCAGTCAACATGGAGGGGACATTTTTAAAAATGCTTTGCTTTGTTGTTTTCTACACACGTAAACTGTGGGTCAGGTCTCTTGGGGAATTTTGTTTCTGTTCTGATTGGCCAACAGTTACAGTTATATCGCCACCTGCTGACATTTTTTTTTTGTCTCTCATAAGGATGAGAGTGTTATTTAAAATTTTACACATGCGAAATTGGAGTTGTCGATAATTAGTTAATATCCTTTAAATTGTTTTTGTTTAAATTGTAATTTGTTTAAGTCATTCATATTTGTTTACAGATAACATCAATGGACACAATGTTTCAGGAAAACAACTATTATTATATAGTCTGGCAAAGACTTTGTAATTTCAGAGTGTTAACAAATAAATTATTAAGCAAACATATGGGTAACAGAGTGAAGGAGAAATTGAAGGCAAAAAAACCTACAGAATAAATAAGTTATGCTAACAGTTTATACTTTTAAATGTAAACAAATATTTGTCACATTGAAGCAGTTGTCAAATGAGTTCGCACAATGCTGATGAGACCTCTCAACTCCACACAAATATGGAGGCAACAGCAACATTGCACTAGTCAAGTTTCACTGAAAACAAAAAGATTATCCAGAGAAAGTTGAAGAAAACTATTTTACTGCTCAAAAAATGTGGTCATTCAACAGTTTGATGGGATGAATGAACTTGTCCCCGCCCACCCCTGCTCTGCTGCTGTATACACACAAACACCCCCCTCAGTCAAGTCTGATAGTTTTGCTAGACAGATCTCTTTTTTAGCATAAAAAAATTATTACATTATTACTATTCACAACAACATAGCACTATATCTTTTCAGTCCATATTGACAAACAATCGGTATACATTTTCTTGGCTATTTATTTGGGGTGGGGGGAAAAAAATCGATATTTTGTGTGGCGATATATATGGCATTTTTGAGACACCAAGTATTAATTTTTTTTTAGCACATAATTTTTTTAACTGATATATTGCTGTGTGAGTATATCTTAATATAAGATTTCGCAAATACTCTATTTTGCAATATCGTCATAATATTGTATTGTTAATTCAATATTGTGATGTTATGGTATCATGGTAACTCTGGCGATTCCCATTGTAAGATGTAATTTTTCCAGTATGTAACATTTAAGAGCCTTTATTGGCAGAGAAGTATGTTCTGGTTTTTCTTAGCCTTCCATCGTCTTCTTTAGGTAAGTGGGTCTTGCTTTACATGTTTCCAAGGCAGCTCAAATGAACAAATTAGCCAGGGTGTGTGTTTAAAAGCAGACACACTAATAAGAAAGGCTCTAACCACATAAACCCACTGCATAATTCACTACTTGTTGACAACAACATACTTTCTGGTCAGTGTGAAGGTTATTGCAGTTCCCTGTATTCAGGGAAAGAAGAAGTCCTTTGTTTGTTACAATCTACAGTTTCACCATTAGAGGTCAACAATTCTTACACACTGGCATTTATAATGTGCATTTAGGTCCTGTAAAACATCCCCATTGCTTGTGCAGATGGAATCAAAATGTATTATAATTTAATTAAGTATAAAAAAAATATTAAAATGTTATTCCAGGTATCCACATGACTAAACACTTTCACAGTTGAGTAGATCATGGAATTATTGCCTAAACACACACTATAGAGCTACAGCTCCAATTTTGCCTGTGTAAATTTGATGGGTGTGATTGTGTGTGTTGTGCTTGGGTGCTATCTGTCATATGACACTTTTTGTGTGCACTAACAACACACACACTCACACACACACACGCACACAGTAGCTTGTGATGGTCATATGTTAGAGCAGAGGAAAGACTGTGTGAAGCAGAACCAACTGGCTTCACCTCCTTCCACTGCAGAACAAATGGAACGCGTTGAGTTCAGGGAAAGTTGCAAGTCATTGATCGATGAGGAGGATGAAGATCTCGTTTCTCTCTCTCTCCTTTCATTACAAGGTTCTGTGATGTGACTGATAAGTTGGAAAACACTGAGCTACAGTTTCCCTCAAAAATAAACTGTCCATGTGAGTGAGCACTTGACAAAGACTCACTGTAATTAGCAGAACTAAGTTAATTTTTAATGTAGATTTTTCTTTTTTAAAAAAAAGATGAGGAAGTTTCATCTGGACAGATTTTATTAGATTTTTTGGAACGGTACACGACTTAAGCAAAATCCTTAAAAGTTAGATGTATATCAACACAGAACAAGCATTTTGGGAGCTCTAAAATGCAATTTTGGGAAATTTGTTTAAAAATATCTTGTGTTTTTGTGTGGGAAAAAGTCGACTATGTACTAGTCGTCATCATCTTCTTGTATTTTGAGTACATTAATATACAATTATCAACAACAATAAAAAAAAAAATTAAAGATTTTTAATATAAAAAATAGCTGTGTCCACTTAGGTTATGTTACATTTGAACTTGAGTTATTTTGACTTTCCAGCAATTCCAGACGTTGAATTTTTTCTGCAAAGCTGGTTATAAAATGTTTATGGCCTTTTGGTTGAACTGCAGTAACCACTACATGACATAACTGTTCATAATGCATTTTTCTGACACTCGATAAGCTACAGCATATATTTTATTTATCAACTAATGCATCAAAATAAGGGATGTAATGTTGGATGTAATCTATTAATCACAAGGGCCCAAATATTTTTTGGGCCCTTGTGATTAATATCTCTCATATGTAACTAATTCTTTGTTCAATTGGAATTGTGTGCCACATTCTTAAACCGCGACACCAGAAAAAACTGAGATTCATGTTCCCTCATGTTTCTAGTCAGAATTGACTTTTTCAATAATAAAAGGAAAACAATCTTAAACCAAGTTATTTTGAGTTGTCTCGATTTAAACAGACAAACATTTACAGACATTTACAATACTTTATAAAAGCAAACATTGCAGAGGGAAAATGTTTGGATTAGCTGTTTAGAGAAGAATCTATTGCTTTACATTAGTTTGAGTAATTTATATTATTATATCTTCATCTGAAAACTAGATCATCAGCGTTGGCGGTAACGAGTAATCTAATGCGTTACGTTCGCAATTAGAGAACTTAGTTACCTTGTCAAAACTGTTACTGTAAAAACTATTGTTTCAATTCATTTGTGTCACATTTTGCCACAAGAAGGACATTTGCCACACTTCATTTCTGTTTAACAAAGAGACAGAAAGGAAAGGAGGAGAAAAAATTAGCTTTGTTGAAGTACTTGCAGAATATCACAGTAAAATGTAAGTTGTATCCAGACAACAATATTATGTATGTACAGTATTAATTTGTCTATTCTATAAGCCTTTATTTGACAGTATTTTTTATTTCATATGGCTGAATGGCTTTATTTTAATCCTTTAATATTGAACTTTTATTCCTTGATGTTTATTTCTTGTCTGGTCTCTTGTTTGGCTTTTATTAACTTGTTCTGCGAAAGCACTTAACGCTTTCTACACTGACAAAGACGGTTTTCTACACCTGCTGGTTTGATTGATTGGTGTTTTAACTGCGTCTGACGATCATAAGAATGGTTATCATGAGCTTTTAGCCGAGTTTCTGACCTTTCTGACAGTGAAGAACAGGTACTGTGTATATAAAAAGGTCTTTGTAAATATATTATTATTAAGAGTCTGTCAAGTGTGAGGAATTCCCCCGAGACAACAACTAACCTTTAACCAGGCTAAATCCATCACTGTGAGGGACATTAATGAAGTGGTATCATGCTAAATGTGAAGTTTAATAAGATTAACAATAAAATTCCAATTTACTGCAATCTCAAAGTTAACACAAGAGTTCTCTAACAAGTCACTTTCCTGTGAACATTGATGTTGCAATGTAACATGTTATTTTTTGACTTTAGTAATGTGTACTGCTATGTAACTAAGTTAACAGATGTTTTCCAACACTGGGGCATTTGTTATGACTAAAAATAAAGAGGTGTCCATGATCAGTACTATATTTATTCATTCTGCTATCTCACGATCACGGAATAATCATCAAATTTTAAGAAATAACGAGGTTTTCCTTCTTCACACATTATCTATCAGAGGTGAGTCCTGCCAGCAGCAGCATGTAGACTGAGACCGGCTGGCTAACGGGAAAAACTGGAAGAATCCAGTGATCAGTGAACTCTACTTAACCAGATAATAAGAGTATCTCGTCATCATGGGGGAAACTCATTTTGTTATCCTGACATAACATTAATTTATCCCTTTATCCCAAGAAAACAGACCCTGTTATCCTGACAAAACACACTGAAAATCTCTTCATCTCAAGATGATGAAGACATTCATTGAGAATATACAAGTGACCATGGCTGCTGTGGGCTTCCGTAGTTACTTTGATTATTCTTTAACAGCATGCAAACTCCATTAGAAATGACATTCAGCATCAACAGTCAAGTAAGGTGTGTCATACTGACAAGACTGATGGAAAAACTCATGTTCTACTCTGCAAAAATAACTCGGATAAATCAACAATACAGAGGTATATTTTTTTATGAGTGCATGTCACAGAGCCTGCAGATATTTGAACACCAAAGAGAAATGAGAAAAATCTCTTTAAACCAGTCAACAAGAAGTAGCAAAACATGACCGTAAGTGTTGTTCATTTGTGCTGCTGAGAAATGACCAGACAAGAATATTACAAGGTCAATCTGAGGTTGTTGACCTTTGACGGTTGTGTTTGTGTTTAACATCACCACTTCAATGCTAAAGAGTGGCGTTAAATGTTGTCATTAGCATATAATTGTTAAAGAATTGCTCAAAAATCACATTATTTATCCATAAGTTAAAGCAAACTCTCATGGTAAATTAGGCCAGGACTGACAGCAGAGAGACATAATGCTACTGGCCACGGCTGTCAATAAAAGACATGATTTAGACACAGAACTAAACAGAATCTTCTGATGTGTAAAGAAGCCACAGTTCAAATAGTAGTTAAATGCAAATACTGTATTTTGAAGAAACTCCTCCCTGTGTCAACAGACTCAGGGTAAAGCCTGAAAAACAACATGGTGTCAACTCCTCTTATCACATGGTTGAACCTGAATCAGGATACAATCCTTTTTCCTACTGTAAAAATTCAATTTGCAAATCACAAAAACTGCATTTTGTTTCATTTATGATGGATTGTCATTTTTTTACATCTTGAAACAAGTCACATCTTTAACTTCTTGCATCAGAGAGCAGTATTTAAAATTTGATGGGGCCATGTGGGTTTACTCCATCAATCCATTTCAATGTAAACATTAAACTGAAACTTTACTTCAAATTGCAGTTAAAAATATCTGGTTCTGGTTCTTGTCTTTTATTTTGTTGGATATTTGCCTTCCTGCCAAAGTGTTCTTACCCTTTCTTTCAGGAGGCTGGCCAGCTGACCGGGCAGAGTCTCTGAGGTGCACACCTGCAACTCATCTTTCCATCAGCCGCTGCCTTCTTAAACCGCTGCTTCAGGTGTTATGTCAAGTACCTGGTACACGTCACACTACGCAGCACCTCGGTTTGGCTTACTTCTAAGATTTTTTCCCTTGCTTCACAGTTTTTCTAATTCCTTGTTTTTTCCTCCACTCATCCAGTTTTTGCCTCACAGCTCTGCCCAGCCAGCCGCCAGCCTCTGCTCCTTTTGTTCTTCGTCGCTCCTTTAGTTGGCTAGATTATTGATTTTTTTGTAAATAAATCCATTTTTGTTACTCTTGATATCCCTGACTTCCACCTCTTTGGGTCCACCTAGTTCAGTCGTTTACATGATCGTTACAGAAAGACCACAACAAACTGTTCCCCTCAAGGCCACCAGAAAATGATAAATTTATAGCTTATTTTATTTTATTTTGCTAACGTGCTGCAGCTAAGTCGAAACGATAAATATAGATGGTATTCACACCAAATGTGAATTTTCATGTTGCACCATTTGCACCACAGGATCACTGCATTTTTGTGCAACGTCAAGCCTCCCGCATCATTGACTTGTTCGCTGACCATTTGCCACGCTCTGTCATTTTTGTTTTTGTCCCAGTACATATAACATATAACATTCTCTGGCTCTTGTATCAAAGAGCCAGAGAATCTCAATGCCGATTGGTCATCGTGTCGCATCACTGAGTCGCTAATGCTGAAATGTTTCAACTTGAGTGTAGGAGCGGTTGAAGCCTAGCCACCTGCAAAATCTGCATCTACGTACATTGATTTTGTATGTATACAAAATCAATGTACATCACATTGATCATCACATTTGGTGTGAACACAGCATTAGAGAAAAGTTCTGTCTTTCTGCAGACACAGCTTTTAGTGGAGCTAATAGCAGCGTTAACTGCAAAGCCAGCAAAAAAGGAGAGCTAATAATGGAGCTAGCACACAGCAGATATCAAATATCAATATAAATATCAAAACTTTTATGACAAAAACAACTCACAAACAGGAAACAACACACAATGTAATGACAGCAACAGTCAACTTGAAGGAGATTCAGCCATTTTAGAGATTAATCAGCTGAAATAAAGCAGTGGAGTACAACTAGGTTTTTTTCAGTGCTGCAAGCTCCATCCAGAAGGTTCCTGGATTATCTCAAACTACTTACCCACTGAACAGGGACGATAGCCTCTTTTTCACCAAAATTAGCAGGAACTTTTATTACCAAGAAATTATCTACCTGGGTAAAGAAGTTCCTGGTAATCTGTGTAGTTTTGAACTAGAATAAACTATAAGACAATTACAGATGTGTGGAGGGTTTTTTTTTTAAAGGTGCTTCAGTAAGATGGTGGGAGTGAAAAATAAAATTCAAAATAGTCTTTACCAACATCGCTGTAAACTGACAACAGCAGCTGTGTCGCATCATAATCATTCGCTTGTTCATTCCATCCGGTGTGCAAAGACCCGTCAGAACGATACATGCTTTCATGTCAGTGTCTCCAAAAGTCTCAAATAACACAAGAAAGACGCTAGATTTGTTGCTAGTCGCTTGTTTTGTAAAACAACAAAGAGAGTCCACACAGCCCCGCCCCTCCAAAGTTCCTGGTAAATCTGAAAAGTTTATAGTCACAAATAGATATTAGATTTACCCGGGTAAATGGTTTCCCAGGGTAATATTTACCCAGGTAATTTCAGTGGAAACATGCCATTGTTTTTTTCAATTACTCATGTAAATTAAAAAAAAATCCTATGGTGGAAAAAGGCCTATTAACTACCTGTAAAGTCCCAAGTTACTGTTACTAGTTCGTCCAGTGAAAATACACCTGTATTTTGCACTTAACACACTTAGCACACTTAACAGCTTGTGACACTTTTACTGTCAACAAGAAAACAGCAGTGATGATGATTAGCTGCTGGTTATTCATGCGCTTGGGCACAAAAAGCCCCTGGTTAGGAAAATGCTGTGGGTTTTTTTCCCTCATAGTGTCAACATCCTTTCAATAAAATCACACCCCATATTAAAACACGACATGTCACAATGACTTTATGTACCACTGCCAATCCCTGCTGAATTACATCACCTCAATGAGCTGACATTAATTTTTTATTAATTTATTTGACCTTATTTTAACCAGGTAAGTCATAAGAGAACCAATTCTCTTTTTTTAATGAAGAAACAAGGCACACAAACAACAAAAATGGATACATCAATTTGCCCTCACTAAGACTAAGTTACTAAAACATTAAAAAGGTATAAAACAATTTTGCAAAATGTTGAATTCAAACATTTATCTTTCCTGTAGAGGATGTTCAAAACCAAACATTTGCCATGGTTCGCAGAAAAGTGAAACAGCAGAGTTTTTCTGGGAGACTAGACTGGCTTATATTTGTGAACCAGGTTGTGGTTTGTGTGTGTTTGGGTATTTTTTGCTGTCTGGTTTTGCATCCCCAGTTCAAATCAGAGCAGTTACTGTCCCCACATGTCTCACAGAGATCTACAGTGTTTGTGTGGAGCAAGAGTATAATGCACAAACTGACTGCACACATGAGGATGAGTCTGTCATGTGACCAAGAGTCTGATCACATGCATCACAAAGACAACTCTACGTGCTGAAGCTATAAACACGTGTCTGGTGTTTGTCCAAATTGGGAACAGGATCATGTAAAGCAGAGACAGAGAAGTCCAGTGTTACACTGCCTGAAAATACAGTAGCAGAAAAACAATTCAAAGACACGTGCGAGTTATTGTGTTGGAGCCACAGTGAGACTGCAGAAGAACCAATCATGTTTGTTTTCTTCCTCTCCAAATCAAAAGAAAATACAGCTGAAAAAGTGAGTAAACCACAGAGACACTTTAGAAACCACTCAAACCCACATTCACTTCACAAACGGCAAAGCAGACGCCTATAAAAGAGCTAACAACTCAATCACAGAGACGCTGTGTAGGCGTTAAATTGACAGTGCAGACTGATGCGCGCACACACACACACACATTAAGACATGGTATACAGAGAATTTAAAGCTGCAGTGTGTAAGTGTTCTGCTTCTGCTAAACCATGTAACATTATTTTTATGCTGCGTACTTCATTGAAAAATAGGCTTGGTCAAGCAATACTATTAGACCTGACTGAGGGAGTGTTTGTGTTTATACAGCAGAAGCACAGGGGAGGGCGGGGACAAGATGCTTTTAGAAGTAGAATTCACTTCAGAAACTTTATGTGGGTGCCACTGTTTTCAGTCAAACTCCAACTTTACTTTTTCTGCTGTTGCCTCCATCTGTCTTGACGTAAAAATAATCACAACCTGTGTGCAGCGTGGTAATGTCGCCGGGCGACACAAGATCCAACCCTGCTCCAGTGTTGGATCTAATGATAATTACGATGTTCTGAATCTAACAGACATTTGTCAATATTTGTACGTTATGAACTAGTGTTTTTAAAGCTACATAAAGGCGCAATCTCACATTTAATCTGCAGGCTGTTTAATTACATATCACAGATTACCTCTATGAAACTCTCGATGTGTTTTAATTCATTATTTAATATGTGACTCTCTCCATTTACTTTATTTTGTTTCTTCACAGTGTAGGTAGATGACACTGGAGTAGATAACTGTCCACTAGTGTGGACCCTTATATGTAGAGTAATTAAAGTAGAACACCCAATAAAATGAGGCCTAATATGCAGGAAAAAGAAAATGTCTGTGACACAATATACTTTTTATATAGTCCTCTTACTTATGTATCTGTTAATATGGGATGGAAGCAATGATGGGATGTTAAAATTGCACCGTCTGCTGGATGTAAAGTTTTCTGCAGTCTGGGTGTAACACAAATTACTCTAAACTCTAAAACCAAGGTTCTCAAACATGGAACAAAAACCAAAATACTGTTCCACTGTATATATCAGAATATGTGATTGAGTTAAGAAATTTAAACCAGTGTGTGTAGAAAATGAAACAAATAATAATAGTAATAATAATTCGAGTCACCTTATCTAATTTCACTATACCAGTGTCTGAAGTGATTGAGAATAAATCTGCCTCCTGTTAAAAATCTGTAGGTGACTTTGCTTGGCCTATTTACACCACTGTATTTTAATGTTGGTGTTAACTGCATTACTTTTGAGAGCTCAATATTTTCTCAGTTGGGACTAGGTATAAAAAGTGTAGAACCAGTTTTAAAAAAATGCACTTGTCTTTGTAAGTCTTGGTTGTATTTCTGTCTCTTAAAGTATGTTGCCCTAAATTGTTAAATAAATCTTTCTGCTTCTTCCTGTTGGGGTCACCACAGAGGATCATCTGCCTCCAGAAATTGTAAGTAAATAAAAATTGAATTCAAAATACTTGGGGCAGAAACAAAACAGAACAAAAACACCAATCAGTTCGACTCAGAAATATTCAAAATAACTGTTGGATCATTATCTCCTCCACTGACACCCATGCATTTCAGCATTATGCAATTATGGTGTTTCAGTTACACTTATTTTATGATGAATTACGCAAAGTAAATTTTAAAAAAAGCCAAGTAACTTCACAAGTTGCAGGAAACACAGTCAACGACAGTCACTTCCCTTCCTAAGTTGATGATCCTGAATCATCGGGACAGAATTATGTCACAGAGATGTTGAACTTTGACCCTAATTTAAAACCACTGCTTCACTATTTAAGTATGATTCCATTTCCAGGTAATTCTTAGTCATGAGTGCATTGACAAAAGTAAAACAGTAAGTATAGAAAGCAATAGATTTCCACATAGATTAGTACAGAGTGTAATGTTTTCTTAAACAGTTAAACCTGCAGAATGTTCACATTTCCCTTTTGTCTGATTAAACACTTTAAATATATCATGTTCTTCTTTGACTAATTTCATGGCCCTTGTGAAGTTATAACAACATATTGAGTTCACTTGTATGTTTATGACATGTGAATCTAAATCAAAGTGGTTTTAATTCAGTCGTCGCGTCTCATTTCTGCAGTCACTGTGGCAACTAATGACCCGTTTCCTGTCCTCGCTGTCCGTCCACACACACACACACACACACCCTGTTTAACCATTAATCTTCCTCATTACACACACACACACACACACACACACACTCACAGGCTGACAGAAGGAGAGACAGACACACTCCCTCCTGCTAAGTGAAACTCAACAGCACGTATGATGTGGATTGCCATCTGAATCAGTGACCAAGTCTCCAAACATTAGTTTACACGTGTGAAACTTAAATGGAAAAGTGAAACTGGACTGCAAGCTAATTTCTTAACACTTAAAATATCATAAAAAAAAACAAAAAAAAAAAAAACATGACTATTTGAGCACAATAAAACAATACTGGAACATTTGATTCTGATTTATCTAAATTTTTACAGCAGCAATTTTTACTGTGCAACAAGCAAAAATGCACCAAAGTCTGCAGTTTGACTTAAGATGCAGCATCTCTGTGATTGAATTAGATCAGATGACTGTTTGGTCTATGGTATGATATTTTAGCTGCTACAGGACTGAGTGAGCAGTTAGTGTGCGAGTGTGTGTAGAGTGTGTGGTGCAGCAGGTTTGTACTCACTCTGCTGCTCTCTTTGAACAGTTTAAAGCTCATCCACTTTGGCATGTCGACCTCGTCCTCTTCTGTCTCACACTCCCTCTCTCTCCGTTACTCTGTTCGTCTTTGACAACTCCCTCATTTGTGTCTTTGCCACACACACAAACACGCCCTCACCCTCTCACTCTCTCTCTCTCTCCGAGTATGTGCATGTGCAAGAACAAACAGCCATAGCTTTGTGTTTGATGGGAATGGCACTCTACCAAGTGTGTCTGGTGTGTGTGTGTGTGTGTGTGTCAGCATGTTCACATTTCACCCACTCCCTGAGAGCTACTGCTGCACAAAACTTTTAACTGCAATGGTTGTTAGTGTTTGTGCATGTATGATACCACAATCATATGAACAGGAGACGGCTACTGTACACTGACTACACATCTGATTCATAAGAATGCACACTGCTGGTCAGAGTGAAAGTGCTGTCACTGGATGCGGGGGCCCACAGACGCATTGCGGGAGATTTTTTGGGGGGTCCACAAACTATTTTGCTGAATTTTCCCAAACTTTTAGTTAAAACGTATGTGCACCTGATATCAGGTGTTAGGTATTGGGATTTTATTCACTTTATTTTATTCATTAGGGTCATGATAGCTTGGCAACTTTAAAAAAATATTTTTCAAGTTTGGAAAAAAAAACTAAAGTAAACAGTTGTTTCTCATCAGATGATGTTAAAAAGGGATGTTCAGATATGGCGTCTTAATGCACTTTGGGTTTTGCCCTTGTGTTAATGATGAGCAGTCAAAACCTGTAAGCTGATATGATGAATTTGCAGCCTAGTGTACATAAAAAGTACATTATATGGTTAGAAAAACTAAGCAGTTTTTAACTTAAAGCAATTATAACACTACAACAATATATGAATGGTACCAATTTCATTTTTTGCCAATATAACATCAAAACCCTCACTCCCTCACTGTCAACCTGTAGTTGAAACCATTTACGTAAGGTCCAGATATGGGTTTTTCTATGGACGATGCCAATTTTCAGAAATCACAGCAGTCCATTTGATGCCAATTTTTTGGCTGATTTTCATTTTTCCTCTAAAATGATAAATAGAATACAAAAAAACTTTAGTAAGCAGTTATTGAACAACACTAATCTAGCATCTAAAAAAATAAAAATTTAGTTTCTGAAAACAAAACTGTAATTTGTAATAATTGGCTGATAAATAATAACTTGCTGTCTTAAAAAACAGCAAATATTGGAAAGATTGGGCCAATTAATTAGTTTCAAACATTTAAGTTACAGAGCCTCTTAGAATAATTTTTAAAAAAAACCATCTAGGTGAAAAGTTTTACATACTCCAATCTAGCTTCAAGAACACCTTTAACCCCTTGAAAACAGAGTAAAAAAAATATTTTCCATGCACTGATGAACTTTTAATCCTATGGGACCTGGAGTGTTTCATTGAAACTGGTTGAGAGAGAAATAATTTTGACTCCCACTGAAGACGGCGGCTAAAACCGGCGTCTTCACTCTGACCTGCAGAGCTGTTGTGGTGGAGCCGTGAGGGAAGCCAACATGTCAACCACTGGAATGATAATGTAAAGACCACAGACTGAACCACGGCTGAGTCACTGCACCGACAGAAACGTCACAGAAAAGACTTATTCCACTCAACGTCACACAAGTGACTAACACAATAGGTCAGCAGAACATCACAAACGAAGACAATCCTTCAAAGAACAAAACCATCACAATCTCTGACCTTCTGCAAAAAAGGACAAGGCTGCGATTAAAGAGGACATCGCACAAAAACCAAAGTGTTGCTTGAAAAAGCTTGTATTAGGTTTTAAACCCAATGTAGCTGATGTTTAGATCATTGTTTTAAATTTTGATTAAAGATCCAGTGTGTAACTTCTGATGCTAAAACACAGCGTAATTATTTCAACATTTGTTTCCGGGGGGTTACTTTCTTAATTTCACCTCATTCATGTTTCAGAGAACCGGGGTTAATTCCTTGACCTTAAGTTCTTTGATGTCTCGCCATACTAGTGTAGCTGATGAATGATGAGAAATGAATGTTGGAGGAAAACTTTAGGTTAACAAATGAACCCCAGTTCTCTGAATGTGAGGCAGTGAGATACTGAAAAAAGCTAAAATGGGCACATTTTGTAAGAAAGAAGAGTTTTTGAAGTCGTTTTTAAACAAAAAAAAAATCTCTTTCAACATTTAGTTCACCTGACTAATGTTCTCATGATTTTTAAAGTAAAGAGCATTTGTTTACATTTGAAAGTTACACACTACAGCTTTAAATATAATGTATCATTCATGCTCCAAAACTGAGCCTGAAACACTATCAAACAAAAGGTTGTAGAAATATTAACATGACAAAAAACAAACCTTGTGTCTACAAAAAGGAGGTAACTACAGAACAGATTACACATTATGTAACAAAAATATGCAGATTGTTAAAAGGTATATTTTAGGTAGTTTATATTGTGATGGCATTGTATTGTTTATCCAGCATCAGCCAAAGACTTTTAGTTTAAGTGAAATACAGTATATGTTAAGTGCACAGCTTGATGTCAGTTATTATGAAACTAAAGTATATTGTGTCACTGCTGTGAGTATATCACCACTGCGAAAGCTTAAAGCCACCAACTAAAGCTACTTGTATAATTTTAATTCAGATCAGATGCTGCAGTGAATCAAATTACTGTCATGTGAGAGGAAAAAAAAAAGTTTTAAAGAAACAAGGGAGATGAAAGAAAAATTTCAAGACAGAAGATTTTGTCTAAGATCTGGTACTTCCCAAACACTGGGTTGGGAACCACAGATGGGTTGCAATAGAATTTTATTTTAGGGTGCCCAAACAAAAATTTGCAAAATATTCCCAACCTTTCTGTTAAGATTTATCTGCATATAATTTTAATAAAATGCATAAATGCAGTGTTAATCAAATATGTCTTTCTAAATAGCACATTTATATATACATTTATATTGTGATTTTGGTCATGATAGTTTTCATTAAAAAGTGGGTCTCCATATAGAAAGTTTGGGAAACCCTGAGCTCAGCAATGCTAGCTTTGATAAGATTGCCTAATAATAAGTCAAGATGTGGGGAGGGAAAAGAAAATTATCTTTCAATAGATGAAAAAACTGCTCTTTACAGAAACAATTTCATGGTTTGACATAATTACACCATTTTCTGTGATGCATCTGAACATTAGTGCATTTTTGTACATTGTATTGCAGTACAATAAAAGACTGCTGTCAGGTTAATGCTGAAAATGTTTGTGTGCACAAGTTAGAAAGTCAAACAGGGAAAGAAAAAAAAGGCTTAAGGCTAAAATGGGGGGGATAAAATATTAAGTGTGGAAAAACAAGAGAGGTGAGATGAAAAATGGTAAGAGACAGAGCTGTAAAGTAAGACAAACAGAATAACACAGCAGAGCCAAGAAAAAAATATGCATGGGATTTGGAGACGAAGCATTCGTCATTTTATACTTCTCCAAAGAACCACGGCAAACACACGCTTCCCACCCCGTCCACACACACACACACACGTTTGTGCTTCTATCAGAGTGAGGACCCTCATAGACATAATGCATTCCCTAGCCCCTTACCCTAACCTTAACCTTCAGAACTAGATACCTAACCCTATCCTAAACCCAATTCTAACCCTAACCCTAAAACCAGGCCTTAACCCCGAAAAAAGCCCTTTTAAGGGGTGAAAAAAGTGAGGCCCAGCCAAAATGCCCTCACTTTGTCTAAATGTCCTCACTCTGTAGGGTTTATACGATTTTTGGTCCTCACTCTGCAACAAGTACAAGAACACACACACACAAACACGCGCGTGCACACACCCTCTTCAGACGCAGACAGCCAGTGGAACATGTGACTGTGCCAACTCTCCTCTGTTATTATAGTACACTGGAGACAGAGCGTGGGGTGGGGATATAAAGTGGGACATACAGAAGTGTGAAAACTAGCCAAGTGAAAAATAAGAGATGGATTACTACATGAATAACTCAGACGTGTGTGTGTGTGGTGGTGGTGGTGGTGGTGTGTGTGTGTGTGTGTGGGGGATAAAGGACAGAAATAGAGCTACAGGTTTATAAATAGTGACAGAAAAAGAAGAAAAATAGAGATACAGGCAAGGAAAGAGGCCAAGATGGTTAAAGGTCAAGTGTGTAATTTAGGTAAAATGTAGGTTAAATTATTTTAAATTTTGGCAGAAACTGATTTGAAATTACTTGTCTCCTGATTGTGCGAACTGTTGTTTTTCTTTACCCCAGAATGAGCCTGTTATACATTATATCAGCAGCAGGTTCAGCCATTTTGAATCTGCATGTTTTTACAGTAGCCCACAATGGACAAACTACTAACTTTTTGAGTTCTGATGCTTACTTAAGGCTACATAATTTCTTGGAAAGGATGGGTGAGGTGAAGGATATTCAGCTGCAACATGCAACTTTACCAACATATGTTGCGACATTTTAGATTAGATTACATTCATTACTGTCATTGTAAACATGTTCGACATGGCAATAGAATTTGAGGAGAGCTTTCGCTTCAGGTGCATACATTCATCCACATACATTTAAAAGAAGTAATAAATGATTGATGTGTAAGTTTAGGGTGGTTATGGCTCTAGGGAACAAACATACACACTGTACCTTTAAGATAATAGACATGAACAGAGATAAAAACAAGATGAGACTACAATGTCCTCCTCTACTACAGGAGAGTTATAATGTCTTAAGAGTTACAGTGTGTGTTAATGGGCTGATCCGTTCTCTACAACTTGCATGATCTTGTAAAAACTTAGTCTGTCAAGCTTTAACAACCACTTATGTACCATTTATGACACTAACAACCATAAAACATCAGGCAGTGGAGTTATTCCTCACACACATTATTGTATTTCCCATCACTAAAAACAACTGTTCTGGTCCACAGACAAAGGCCTCATCAGTCACTGTTTGTTGATGCTATTCATACTGAGACATTATTCAGATTAGGATGTTTACATGAGTTGACTTTGGCATGTGACAGAGCATAATCTGATTAGTCGTGTCTACATCACATTCACTGCTGTGATGTAGAGTGTACATTCACAATACTGACAAGCCTTGGGTGAAATGGGTAGTTGATTTTTCACTTCAGTTCAGATCATTATTATTCTTCAAAGGGGGGGGGATTTGGTTTGCAGCAGTGGTTAAAAAATGACACAGGACACAAGGCAGAACACGGAATTATCAGCAACAATAAATAAATAAACAAATAATCTATTGCACTACGTCTTCGGTAGCTTGTACCTCCTGCCTGATGGGATAGGAGCAAATTTCTCCAATAGAAGATGGTCATTGCAGGCTTCAATCGACCAGTCTATTCCAAATTTCTGACATACCAAGAAACATACCAAGACAAGGCAGAAGGTTAAACAGACCCATTGAATGACCTGTAAAATAAAACCACCAGTGTTTTGTCGACATTAAAAGGTCCATGTCTTTATTCTGCAGGTCCTTCTTGCAGACTGCAGTACTCATGAATGAAAGCAGAGAAATCATTTCAGCGCGCAGTGCGTTTTTGACTTTTACTGTGTCATGTCGAGCTGATAAAACCCTGATAGGATGTTATTATTTGATTTAAGACATGACAATATAATATAATGTGACTGAGATCATAATATTTCATGTTGTTAACATGGAATATGTTTCTTTACATCAACCTGCCAAAGACTGCAGGTTAAAATTAGCTTTAATAGCTAAAAGTGGAACATTTACGAGATTTGTGAAATGAGCATGTTAATATACACTGTCCCTTTTAAATAAATAAACATGTATTTTACTTAATACCGAGTAAGACTGTATTTTAATTTAATTCAACCAGAAAAAGTATTTTTACCTTTCTCTTAATCAGGTTAATAAGAATATTAATGTAAATGCAGTCACTGTAATCTGCTGAGTCTGAAGTCATTACTCTTATTTAAAAGGTGCTATATGTAAGAAACTGATTAGGTTATATTAACTTAACATAAAAATTACCATGATGTGTCATCAGAGATTGTGGAAATATGTCAAATGAAAATACTGGCTTTAATTTGATGGGGAAGTTAAATGGGGGAAATTTTTCTAAGCATCTCTCTCCCTTATTTTAATATTTAACATGTATATAATAATTACAGGTTCTATGTTTATACAAATAAAACAGGTGCCAGGTATAAAGCAGGTGGTTACTTCCTGTTTTGTCAAATCTGGCAACCATTAATTCAATTACCGGATTGCAGTATCCATTTTAAATGCTTAACACTGTGGTTTTTCATAATTTACTGTACATAAAAACACCTTTAATATGTGGAAAATATTGTGCCTTCTCCCTCAATAGTAAGGTTTAATTATAAAAAAAAAAAACCACAAAAACATTTGTCCATTTCTCAGTCTCAGTCTGCTGCATTTTGTTAAACTCTTCTTTCTTAAAAAAATTTCTGGAACTTAAAAGTTTTTAATGTTTCAGCACTATTAGGAAAAGCCATTAACAGTGAGTAAACACACAAAGTCCACATTAAGAGCCGCAGAAGTGATGAACAAACAGCCGCCGCAGCTCAGATCAATGAATTGTCTTTGCTCCAAAATACACAAGGGATTAGCTGTAGTGTATGATAATAAATGCCTGGAGGACACGACTGAGCCATGGGAATGCAACAGAAGGGAGCAACGTCGCCCTCATCACATGAGATCATGCAACTCTGTTCACTACAGCTCTGCAAAAAACAAAATACACACTGTATCTCTTAAGCCAGAGAAGAATCTCCACAACACAAACCTGTGTTTACACGTGAAAGACAAAAAGGAAAATACATTTACAGTGTGTCCAATGTGGAGTAGTGAAGTCACTGCCTTCACGTGTTCTTTTAAGAGTCCTGTTCATAATTACTAATATAAAATCAAACAAACAGTAACAGGAAAGAAATCTTTGAATATGTTTACATTCTGAAGTCATGTTGTTTGAGTGTGTGGTCCTGCGTCTGGACTAGATCGCCCAGTCTGTGCTTTCTCAGGATTAAAACACTGAAAAATTGTTTACAAAGGTCTCCCACGTTTTTAAAATCATGTCACATTTGAAAATCCTCTAGTGTTTGGCAGGCTTTAAGCGACTTCTGTGTATCTTAAGATCATGAAGCATTTTTTTTTTTTTTAACAATTACAAATAAATACGTGAATTGCAGTTATTTTCGTCAGGATTAAAAAAAATCTGTATTTCATTTTGTCCCATAGCATGTTGCTTATTCTGTTGTGCTGTCAGGTTGCTCGAAATATTTTGTGTTCCATCTTGTGTCTTTTCTTAAACCACTAGTGCAAACCAAATTTCCCCCTTGAGGGACAATAAAGGTCTGAACTGAACAATGGGCTCCAAAAACAAAATTCAAAACAGGTATCAAAAACCTCAAACACTGCAGCTTGCAGTTAAAGCTACACTCCGCTGTGTCAGCACTTAAAAAAAAAAAAGAGAAACTTATCAAAACAAAAATGTAGGAACTTTTCCTTTCATGCTTTAAGGAAAACAGCAGAGGAGTATCCAGAAATAGCAAACCAGGGTTTTCTAAATGTTAGAAACAATAAGCTGGTCGAGAACAACAACAACACACCCACGTTTAAACTCATCCTGTTTTCATTGTAGGGAAAGAAAGAAATGGGGGAGACAAACATGTCTGATATAAAATGCACACGCAAAATAACACTGTGTGTGTATGTCGAGAACAGTGACAGAGAGGTGATGGTGCAGTGTGAAACAGATGAGGAACACACACACACACAGCAGCAACACTGTCAAGGTCATTCTGCATGAGTGTGTGTGTGTGTGTGCTGTTGACATTTAGAGGCAGGCTAAGAGTGTAGGCGTGGGGTTGCGCAGTGAAAAGGCCACACTGTGTAACCCTACAGTGGGAGGCCATGACTGACATCTGTGTGGGTGGATGTGTGTATAGGTGTGTGTGTGTGAGAGAGAAGGGATGTAGTCAAAACAACAAATATAATTGTGTTGTCAGAACAACCGCTACGTCTCGTTACACAATATATTTTGAGTTTTGTTGATTATTTGTAAATTAGCTCTAAAAATTAAAGTGATAGTTCAGATTTTTGGAGTGAGGTTGCATGAGTTACGAACATTCATTGTCGATTGATTACCTAATAAAATCTACATAGATTTAAGTGCATATTATGTTTGCTGCTTTATTTTGCAGACAGTGTTTCTTAACAAGAAAAAAAGAACCATTTCCTTACTTCATAAACCACTCACCAAATTCCATAGAGAAAATTGTTTTTTGGCATTTTTGGCTCGCAGGAAACAGGAGCTGCTAGTCTGCTGATGCTTTGTTTAGTACATTTGTGTTGTTTACGTAAATATGAATGATAGGTTTTAAACATTTAAGACACAAAATAATACATTTGACCTTACTGATAAAAAGCAGCAATGGATCAACATCTCCTGTGTGACATGATGTAAAGTTGCTAATTTTCTCAATGGGGTTTGGTGCAGGCAGTGAGCAGTTTATAAACACACACTCAACACAAACTCTGTCTGCCTGTCCCTGCTGAACCTACAATACCAAAAAAAACATGAACTATCACTTTAAGTTGAACAGACACATTACTACTTCAGAGTTTGCCTAAAACATGTAGTTCTAAAACACTGGTATGACAGGAAAAAAAGGCCAGGAAGCTACCAATTCAATAGTAAACGAATACAAAAATGGACATTAATGATTAAGATTTAAATAAATGTATTATTTAAGCCTCAGTCATGAAGCTTCCGTCAAAATGAAAGTTTAAAGATTAGGCTTACTTGAAATTGAGATACTGGCTGGAGGGAGGCATCAGCACAGACGCCGGCACACAACCTGAAGAGGCTTTTCATCACCTACTGCTTCTTTGCTCATACAGTGACATTGTTGGTTTCTTCTGATTAACAGCAACTACAAAGACTACAAGTCTTTAAACTACAAGTGACTTAAAGGTGTAATTAAGGAGTATGACACACAGTTCTGAAGTTGTGTGTTTCCTCACACAGTCTGTTTTAAACAGCCTGCCAAACCACTGGCACGTTCACAGCCCCTGCTTCTGCTCATTGTAGCTGCATAGGAAACCCTGTAGCACTGACACAGCTGTTGGTCATCAGCTCGTCACAGGCTGCAGAGAGAAGACAGGCTTCTCAAAGGCCTTGTTTAGTCTGCAGCCCAAATCGGATTTGTAAGCATATCCGATCAGATCCAATCTGCGTGTGTCCATATTAACGTTGTCTAGTCTAGTCTCCCACAAGGATTTCTATAGTTACAGGCCACACCTCGGGAAAAACCAGCAGTCTAAACAAAATAAAAAGGACAACAGTAATCTGTGCTTTTTTTGGTCCAAAATGGTTATTAGTGGAGCCACGATTTTCCACTTCTGGATCTATGTCATTGTTTTTGTCGTTTGAGTCGGGATTCCGCTGCATGCATGTAAATACAATATGGTGTCAACACGGGGGCTTTGACTCTGAAAATAGATAGATAAATAAAAATGCTTAATGTTTCATCAGTGTTGACTTCCTGTCCTGCTCGTGCTGAATTCCACTTAACATAATCATTGTCTTATTTGTTTCACGTTAAGCCAGTTGTACTGTTGGAATTATATCCATTGACATGTTGCTATGATGTTTATATGTGCAAAATACCATGTATATGTGTTATTGACTGGTATTGCTAACAATGGCTAGCCCGACTCCTCAACTGGAACACAGTCAGGAAACTTCAGTCTACATCTTTGTATATTAAAAAGAATGCCGCTCTTCATGGTTTGTAAATAAGTAAGGCTACTGTAAAGGCTTTAAGATGGCCTCTGTAAAGCAAAACCTTTGCCGAAAAGTACATCAAAATCTATAAAAACAAAACTATTTTTTATTTTTTTATTTTTAAATTTAAAAAAAAATCATACTTATGAATAATAACATAATATGTTCAATTTAACCCATCAGGCCTATTAAATGTTATATCTTAGAATTTAAATGTTTATCTGAGCTGTTTCTCCAGTATCTCCACTGTCTTTTGACATTTTTTAAAAGCCTGGCAAAACATGCATGTGCAAAGGATTGTGGGTACTTCTGTTGCATTGAGGATACACAACGTGCTTCCTTTTAACTTCTCCAGCTGTGTCTTAATCCAAGGGCTGGATGCTCTCAAGTGCACAGCCGACGCAGTCATCTCCTCCTGAGTGTGCAGCCGACTGAACCTGGACCAGTCGGAGGGTGGAGTGGGGCATACGTTCCTTTTCTTCCCCTCCTAATAAATTCCGGCAGGGTGCACACCGAGTGCTTAAAGTCCTGAATCACAATTCTTGTGCTCCTTGAAGTCTGACTGCTGATTTAAGCCCTAATCAGCCAAAACATTCTACAAATCTGTTAAATGTAAACACATTTGATGTAAAATAAATATATCTAAAATATATTTTATTTTTTCACATAAGTGTAGAATTAAAAGTATAAGTATAATTAGTGTTTTTTGTCAGTATTAGCGTTTGTTGAATTAGTTTATCAATTTTGTGATTATTTATTAGTTTTGATGGACCCTCCAGTTAATATTATTTTTTTTTTTAAAAATTAATGTAATACTGGAGTACATGTAGATGACACTGGTGTGTGATGTATCAAAGGCTGAGAGACAAACATGGACAAGACAAACAATTTCCCTTATATGTTACTAACCTAATAATATAATACTTATCTCCTCGCAGATTTATGATTTGAACAGATAGAATAAAACATTATTTCTAAAACAATATTTTAACAACAACATCATATGTATAAGTCAACTAACCAATGCAGTCAACTCTATAATTATTGATTATTCATGGAAGATAATTTTGGACATGAAATACATGAAATAATAGAACTAACACAGGTTTGACCAGGTCAAATAAACCTGGTTAAGATTCTTAACTCTTCTCTTTAATCCATATGTAATAATATCTAAACAATATCAAGAATGTGTTGAAATTACTTAGTAAGTATTAAATGAAATATAACTAATGATATCATAATTATATTTTTATTTTGTTTTTTTGTTTTTTTTATTGAGTTAATTTTATTTATTTTTTTTTTTTGCATTTTTGTTTTGTTTGCTATTATCCAGCCTGCGGCGAGACGGTTCTTGTGTTGCTGTAAAAAAAAAAGCTCTGCCGCTGGTGCGCCAAGATTTCTGGGATAGCCCTCCGCTGTGAAGGATACACAAATGTATCCTTCAAAAATGGGCAAACGTCGGCCACATTTGTCGGCCGCGTGAGAAGGAGCTGACAAGTCACGTGACAATTGGGACAGCCTATGGCGCAGTGCTGTGACGCATTTGACGACATGCGGACGACGAATCCACATTTAGGAGCATCCAGCCCCTGGAATGAGACTCGGCTTCTGTTTGAAGGACTCAGACCTTCATAGAGATTGAATTTCTTGAAATTGAGCCTTTAGGAGAGCCTTCCTTGATTTTAAGAAACACCAGCTTCCTTCTCCAACTCTTGCTCCATCAGTGTCAACAGCTCTGCCTCTTTCTTTGTGTGTGTGTGTCCTACCTTGTCACTGTCTACAGTGTTTTGTGATGTCCTGGAAGCGATGGAGATGGTGTCTGGTTGGCTGCTGCCATCTCCCTGACTGTCACCATCTTCACCTCCATCCCTGAAAGAACACACAGAAAACACACAAGTTTAGAAGAAACCGCAATTTTTTGCGGTTTCTTTTTTTTTTTGCGGCTTTATATCCACATGGAATTGGAGTTTTGGGAGCCCTAAAATGCTCCACATCGTCTTCTCTGTTTTTTTTTTTGGTGTATTTCCATGGCAGCGTTACAGCGTCACATACAGGCCTGGCATATATACTACAGTGTTTGGAGTTATTTGTATGAAGACGTGTCTTGAAATGAACTTTTTAAAAATGAAAAAGCAAAAGAGTGAACATTTGTTTGTTTTTGTCTTACTCACTAATCTCATTATACTCTTTGAGACATTTCAATCTGTGGGGTGAGAGTTTGTGTGTGCACATGTGTGTGAATGGGGACATTTTGCCTGGTCCCCATGAGGTTTTCAGGGTTAGGCATTTAGTTTTGATGGTTAAGGTTAGAGTAAGGGGCTAGGAAATGCATTATGTCTACAGGCCCTTCTCATTTACCCAGGTAATTAAAAAACAGCATGTTTCAGCATGTTTCCACCAAAATTACCCAGTTAAATATTACCCTGTTAAATTTGGTACCTACTCACGACTAGGGACTTTTCACATTATGACGCAGCCGCTCATGCACATCAAGGACGATGCGAAATAAATAATAAATCATGAGGAGGAGAAAGATATCACGTCTATCCTCGCAGATAGAATGTTGGTGAATGTTGTAATGTTACTTTAGTAACATTACAACTGTTATTGCTTTATAGTTTATTCTTGTTTATTAACATGAAACAGGTTTTGAGAAACAAACACAATCATGCGATCCGCCGGTGTGTTAAATGTTGCGACTGTACGTCAGTGTTTCCCAACTCCGGTCCTGCATGTTTAAAGGTCACATAGAATGGTCCTTTTTGAACAAAAATCGTAAATAAATGAAATAATATTTATGATGAAAAAACCTCATAGTCTCTTCAGATTAAGCCAGTTTAATGCTGCTCTCTGCCAGCCTCTAAACAGGCACTCTGTTTCTGAATTAATGTCCGCCCCCCAGAACACTGAGTCTTTTGTGATTGGCCAGCTACCAAGTGCAATCCCACTCGCTTGTGATTGGCCAGCTACCAACTGACTGACTGCTCTGCGGTGCTTCTTCTTCTTCTTCTTCAGGTTGAATGGTCGCGCCCATGACCGGAAGTAGCTGTTGGGGGAGGGTTCGTTGCACCCGAGGACCAGGGTTGGGAAACACTGCTGTGCGTCATCAACAACACTCAAGAACTTTGCAGGCGGGGTTAACGCAAACCCCGCCCGCCACAGATTACCAGGAACTTATTTACCCGGGTGAATAAATTCCTGGTAATAAAGGTTCCTGGTAATTGCGGTGGAAAAGGGGCTTATGAGGGTCCACGCAAAGAATCTAAAACCAGCATGTGTGTGTGCTGTGGTGGCACATTTTACACTGATAAGGTGGCAGCCCACACCGCCACTATTTACAACAACAACAAAATCTCTAGCTGTGGCGACAGCAGTGGTGGGGAAAAGTCAAGCACCAGTCATTTGATGAATGGTGCTCGACTTAATTGAAAGTAATTATGGTGGGTTTGGGGATTTTAAATAAAATTATATTGTGTTTTCAATAGTTTTTCTTAAAAATAAATACATTCTATAAGTTAACTCTACAAAATAAAATACAGTTTTTTTATGCTTTCTTTTATTTTAGTTGTCATTTCATAGCTGTTGTAATACAGTAATGGTAAGAAAGAAGTCACACACCTCTGACCTAAAAATAAAATTTACAATACAACAGTGTAGTACAGTATATATTTTACAGTTATAGTATGATTTATTCATTAAGCAATTTTTTGGTAGATGTATGTTATATTTTTGGTTTGGTTTTTTAGTGGGTCATTGTTTGGTTGTTTTTGTTTAGATTTAAAACAAAATCTGTCACAGTAATTAAAATTAAAAAATTAAAAGAATGATTGCTCACTTGTAGCTGAGCTGTGACTTTAGTGACTGTTTCTTAGTTATGATCACAACATAATTTCTTTTCTCGAAAACCTTGTAATCTTGGACAAATCACATCATTTTGATCTCCCTCATGAAGATAATCTTGAAGAAAACTCTATGTGTTGCTCTCTCATGTCATCAGTCGTTGACAATATTTTAATTCACTTCTCTTTTTTTATTATACAGCAGTTATTTTAACCCATGTTTTATGTATTTAAATGTATTTTATTTGTTGTTTTATGTATTTTTTGCCTTGTCTGAGCCTTTATGTCTTTCATTTATCCAGACTTTGAGTTATTGTTCTGTACAGCACTTTGATCCATTGTGGTTGTTTTAACATGCTTTACAAATAAAGTTGGATTGGATTCATGTGTCTGAAAATGTGCTGAGCCTTAAATGACATTTCCTATTCTCAATTTTGTCGTCTCAGACCTAACTGTGTCTCCTACTGTGTTCCTGTTTTTACCTCTTTGTGTTATTCCTGGGTTTGGTCAGTGCTGGCGTTTTGGGCAGATGAAGAGGCTCCTTGAGCGCCCCCTTCAGGTGAGTCATCCTCTCCTGGATCACCTCCCTGATGTTTTTAATCCATTCCTGTTTAGCTTCCATACTGGATGCCTGAAACAGAAACAACAATGTAATAATAAACATTAACCTTATCAGCATCTAATAGGAGTTACTATTTTGATAATCATTTAATCACTTTGAGTTTGATTTTTCAGTTTCTTAAATGTGTACATTTTCTGTTTGGTTTTTTTTGCTCCAAAAACAAGTCATTTGACAACATAAACAGTGATCAATGTTCTCCAACATTTTCTGACAGTTATGGACCAAACAGTTTATGGACCAAAGTTGGCCTTAAATAAGAGTAGGAGAAATTCAATTTTCACATACTTTTAGCACAGTTTTGTTATCAGAGGATGGGGTTCTTCCAGCCCACAGAGCAAATTTACACGGGTCGCCCTCGATGTGCTCAGTCACCCCCAACTCTGACGTCTGAAGCAATGCAGGACGAGAGAAAAAGCGAGTCAGTGACAGTTAAACATCTGTTGCTATAATAACATACTGTACATGATCACACCCACCAGTAGTCTGTTCTTGTACTGGTACTTGGTTCTCCCCGCCGAGTCTTTGATCTCCTTGCTGAAGACCAGCGAGAACTCAAACAGGAAGAGGTGTCTGTCTCTTCCCTTCCTGATCAGAGAACGCGGATCCCAAACCTGAAAACTGTCCTGCAGGATCAGCTCGCCCTGCACCTCTAGGTTCTCCTCAAAGCCTGAGGAAGAGCAGGACAAAGAGTTAGGGCCCCATTCCATTTCTAATCCATACCGCCGCCCCAGCCCTTACTGCCTGATGCATCTGCTGCTGCATCTCACTCACCTTCCTCACCACCAACATGATTATGACTTCATTTACTGATTTATCTCTGACAGAATATGTCACGTAATCTGTATTGTTTCATTTCAAAATAAATTATCATTTTAAAATTCAGTAAAATATTGACACTCAGATCACTATAGCAATATCAAGATGGAATACCGTGGTATAATTTGAAACTCATGTCATCCACCTTTACTCTTTTCCCCTTGACTGGCCTCCTAGTGGCCCCCCAGGTTATCTGAGTTTGAGACTCCTGGTTTAAAAGATATAGTATTTATATTTTTCATGTTTTCAGGATGAAGACTTCTGTGGGTGCACTTCTAACATTTCTATTTCTAACATTCACGAGGGAGGTTTTACACCATGTGGAGCTTGAACAGTAACAGAAAACACACTTGAAGATGGAGAGACTGGCTTACTTTATTTTAATATTGAAGCTTAATATTAGAGCTAAAGAGAGGGTTTGACATAAACGTAGGCAAAACAAAATGTATGTGATCTGGAAACCATAAAACAGACAAAGATGTTAAAGGAGTGTATGAAAATACATTTTTGGGTGACCATAAAATAATGTGAAAACCTTGTGTGAAAATTCCCAATATAGAAGCACCATCTCCTAAATGTACAGTATATATACTCATTATTTAGTACGCCAGATTTGTTTTGGAAGCCTAATTGCTGTCTAGATCACAAAAAATAGATAAGACACTGAAACTCAAAAGTAGACACACTGTTCACACAGATGCCATTATGGAACACATAATGTGAACCAAGCCTTATTCTCCCTATCCACCTGGAACAAACTTGAAATCATCATGTATAACAGACCAGTATGGACAGTGTCTTTACCCTCCAACATGGCAAGATGCATGGCATCGTTGGCTCTCTTGGGAACACCGAGCATCACCTCCAAACCATCTTTAATCTCTCCTTTGCCCTCCTCACAGCAAGACAGCAACTCCTGCAGCAGGAAAGTAATTGTTAAATATGTAAAGTCAGAGCTATGTGTGTGTGTGTGTTTCTGTATGTGTGTGTTTTGTGTTTTTACCTTCAGCAGTAGTTGGTATTTGGTGATCCTCTGCACTGGTTTGATGAGGTAGGAGGAGATGGAGTTGGCCAGTCCACGTCTCTGCTGAATGTCCTGTTCATACACACACACAGAGGTTAAAATAAAAAAATTACAGCGAATTACATAGTTAAATAAAATATATGGATTTGTCATAGATTACTAATGTTTCATGTTCTGTTCTGCAGCAAGGAGATCTTTTTCTTTTTTCCAATTATCAGACAGCACCACCTGCTGAAAAAGCAGGTGAACTACACAACTACACACTACACCCGTTTTGTTTCACTAGTTTTTTTTTTAAGCACTTTTTAATTACCTTGCTCAA
The DNA here is from genome assembly GCA_016785285.1 of Brachirus orientalis. Classification (NCBI taxonomy): domain Eukaryota; kingdom Metazoa; phylum Chordata; class Actinopteri; order Pleuronectiformes; family Soleidae; genus Brachirus; species Brachirus orientalis. The sequence continues at coordinate 928,452 of JAFBJR010019393.1, read as the reverse complement.
TTTTAACTGTGAAGCACCTTGTAATTATTATTATATATTAGAGATAACAGGAAAACTAGAAACCTGGGAATGTACACACCCAGTTTTCCTTTCACATCTCATGTAAAAAATATTGACCCAAGTGCTAAAACTGAATTACTGATCATTTGGTTTACAGTTATTTTAGTTACTTAGTTGAATATCTAACTCATAATCTTTGTTGTTATTGAGTTTATCAGACTCTGTTTTGATCATAATTTGCTCCAGGTTTAGTTACCAATGAGGATATCAAAGAAAAAAACATTTTACAGTTTGGATACATATAAATATTGCATATTGTAAAGCTACAGAGTGCTCTGAAAGAGCACTTTTTATTTCTAAAAAGAAAAAAGCTGCACAGAATACACTTATGTGACAACACGGGAGGCTTTTTTATTTGGAATAAGCTGTTTTTATCATCATAAGATGAATAAAATGCTTTGTTTTATTATTGTTTGATTTTGTGTTAATGTTTTTTATTTTTTTTTGATTGCTTATTAATTTGAATCAATCTCTGAAGGAATAAATTGTGCTTTTACTTACATCAAAGAAGGTGCCAGCGTGCTCCAGTATGAGCTGACTGGAGTCTGGTTTGTTTTTACAGTAATCCACATAGATATGGAATTTATCCGCCTGGAAAACAGGAGAGGAAAAGAGTCTCAACAAGACATTTTTATAGAGATAAAACAAGGGCACAAAAAATTGCCATCAAATTTAAGCAAAATTAAATTTATGTTATCTAGAAACCGTAGAATAGGCAAAGACGTTGAATGAGTGTATGAAAATATATTTCTGGGTGTGAAACTGGATCATAAAATGTGATGGAAACCTCAAATAAGTAATGTGAGAGCAAAGCTGGCAAAGAGTGCAGCCATTCTGGGGGAAATGAGCTACAAACTGAATCATAAATCACTGCACATTCTATATTTTTCACATCTAAATTACTGTGTGGACGTTTGGGGCAAACAATATTTTAACACACTGAGAAAGAGAGTAATCAGAAAAATAAACAATGTGGGATTAAAGGAAAAACACACAAACATAGATTTTATGGTCAAATTCATTTCATGGGTTTAGTAAAATTCAAACCTGGCATAATTATGTACAAATCACTTCTAGGCAAATATTCAGGAGGAATTTTGCTCATGTTTTTTTTTTTTTTTTTGAAATACAATCATTTATTAATTAATTCATAGTGGCAAATATTACATTACACTCTATTTGCTCCCTAAAACTGTGACGACCTATTACAGCCACAATGAAAATAAATGAGAATAAAGTCATAATATTACAAGAAAAAAGTTGTATTATTATAAGATTTAAGTTGTAATAATACCAGAAAAATATTTAAATATTACAAGAATAAAGTCGTACTATTATGAGAATTACGTTGTAATGTTATTTTCAAGCAAAATCTCAGATTGCAGATTGCGACAAGACCTGGACCTGGAGCATCTTGTGAAGTTATACTTTGGTTTTGGCTTCAGAAATCAATTAAATACTTTGTCTTTTGTCACATCGCATCACATTAGCATCAGTATCACTCTTCCGAAGAAAGAGTCACACAGACCTGGAGGAAAATACTCTCTTTTGTGGAGGAGGAAACAGATGGTAGAGGTTTTATAGTTTCTCAAGAAGCAAATTAGAGTGATTCTTAACATTTTGGATCCAGGAGTAGTGAAATTCCGGTAAATATAGCGTCTCCATCAGAGAACCATTAGCATATTGATTCTTATGAGAATAATTTATCTTAATTTATGACTTTGTTCTTGAAAGCTTGTTCTTTTCTTCACTATGGCCCTAATGCAGACGGATAAAAGATTCTTAAATCTTGTTTTCATTCTGAAACTCTCACCCAGGTGACAAAGCAATGACCAACATCCTCTGGTAGCTGCTCATAGTTTACCAGCTCCTTCAGGAAAATACTGAAAACACAAAAACAGAACAACACAAGATCACTCTTTGCACTTGAAATACGTAAAGTATCGGCTATTAAATTAAACTACGTACTGTGTTTCACATCTAAACAAAACTGACTATGTTGTACTTGGATTTGATTCAATTAAAAAAAAGACTTGTCCATTTATTTCTATGGCAATTCAAGTGCTTCATACACCAGTCATAAAACATGTTTAGGCAACTGCTCAGAAAAACTAAAACATGAAGAAAGCAATACAATGTGCCAAAAGAATAAAGAAGATCCAGTGTAAACAGAGCAAGAACATGGAAATATGAACACATGAAACTCATGAACAGTTCATTCAAAGGTCCTGTAGGTCAGAGATTTCTTTAGGGTTTGACGACATTAGAGATAAGTGAAAAACATTTTTATTTTTGAGGATCCAACACAGAGACTTCTGGAAGTGCAAAACAGAAGATCAGAAGCAAAGGAGTTCCTTAGGGAAACTGTCTATGAAGACAAACTTCAGACAATCCTTCAGCTCCCCTATAGCTTCAATACAAGAAAAACTTTAAGTTCCTCTCAGGGTTTTTCTATTTAGTGAGTGTTTTGACAGTAGATCTCAGTTAAGAACATTTTGCAGTAAATAAAAGAATATATTTTCCCTCTTTAGTAAGTTTGTGGGAAAGTACATGTACATTATATATCATATATGATGTAAAATATCTCAAGAATATGTTTGTAGCTTTTCTCACCAATAAACAACCTCTTTTTTAATTAATAACTAAAGTTTGTGTCACTGTGTAAACTTTTTACTATGTGCACCAAAGTCCATGGAGAAAATCAGTGATTTAACATCAACACATTGTTTATTCATTGTTGCCTTCATTAGTATTGTAAAAATGTGCAATTTTGTAAAATCATTGTTTGTAATCTTTAATTTCTATTTACTTAAGTGACACAAACTTGCCGCACGAGGCTGCAGCACCAAAGCTACTCCACGGTCCAACAGGCTAAAATCAATGATTTTTTCTATGGAATTTAGTGCAGGGGACGTGAGTGGTTTACAAACTAGTTTCCAGTTGTAAAAGGCTGTCAAACGCAGGCATAAAGAAGCAAATATATTCTTAAGATACTGTAGACTTGTAGATGGACATTGATTTTATTAGCTGAGCCTTTATTTTTATTTCCTTGTGTCCCCTGCTGGCAGCCATTTTTTGAAGGGTGCACTAAGGGCCTGTTTTATGATTAGTCAGTGTTGATTATGTGTCAATACCTGATACAACCACACTTCAAAAAACAAAACTAAATCACTTAAACTTAGTTGCTAAAAACATAAAAGCTTCTTGGGCTTAAAAAGAAAGTAAAAAAAGCTTTTCTTTCAACCCAAAAACTGGTCCAAACATGGCGTGTCTTCTCACTTGTTGTGGAAGTCATAGATCTCCTGCATGTTCCCAAAGATAATGTGCTCCTTGTTGGCGATGCCTGGAGGAATCTCCTCCACGCCGCTTGTCATCTCCCACAGGTACGTCTGACAGAGGATAAAGAAAAGACAAATGAAGCAGGAAGGACAAAATATTACATGTATATTTGATAATAACAGCTTTTTATTTCATGTCTTACCTCTAAACACTCGTGGAGATCTTTGACGTAGGACTTCTCAGTCTGCAGTAGCTCGGCCATGATGAACCTGAGACAAGAAAATAGTTTAGGCCTACCAAGAGAAGCACCACAAAAAAAAGAGGATCAGATGGCATTAATTATATAAATGGTCAAATTGTGCGCTGAGTGCAAGAGTCTACTGATGTTTCTCCAGGACCTTTAGTCCAAACAAAAGGTTCATGATGAAACAAAAGCATTGTAGAAAGTCAGCGGAGGAGATTAGGACAACTCAAACTCAGCGACTGCCTCAATTTAGTGTCTTTGATGTCTTAGATCTGTGTGCATCTGTTTGCTGATGCAGTGAGACAGATGATCTCCATTATGGAACAGATGGAGGAAACACAGAGGGATGGATGTGGCTGAATGTGTGACTGTGACTACAGCTTTATTATAACTCCCTCTGTCATCTGACAACACTGTGTGATGCATCTGCAGGTATGCGGGTGTGGGAATCGACAACATTTCACTGTGTGCATTAAAGTATTCACCTCCATAAACTTTTACTAATATGAAATGAGCAACGGATTACAGAGGAAACAAGGAGAAGAAACAATAGCGCGACCGTAACAGCAGTGTTTATTACAGAATTAGTTGTTGCCGTAATTCCGTGTATTAACGTGTTATTTATTCATTTCTTTATTTTTTCTATTCAAGGTTTCTGCATTTAAAGAAAAATAATGAGAACAACAAAATCATCTGCTGAGGTAGAGATGTGCTGTCTGAAATGGAGGAGTGAGTGAGAGAAGGAGGGAGGGAAAGAGAGGTGGGAGAAAAAGAAAGAAAGTGAGAGATTGAAAGAGAGAGAAAGGTAGCAAGGGAGGGAGAGGAAAATAGATAGAAGGGGAAGAAAGAAAGTGATAGAGGGAGGGAGGGAGAAAAAAGAGAGACAAAGTGAGAGGGAGAGGAAGGTAGAGAGATAAAAAAGATAGAAAGGGAGGGAGAGAGAGAGGGAGATAAAAGCAATTGGGGTATAATGAAATAGACAAAAAATTTTACCAAAGGAGGAGAGAAAAAAAGAGATAGAAAATTAGAGAGGAAGTGAGGCAGAGAAAGACAATAGGTATATTGTTTATTTGTGAACTTACTCTTTCTTCCGGGCAGATTTTCTCTTCTCCTCGTTGACCTCGTGGTTGGGGTCACGCAGTTTGACCTCAGGGTCGTCTGTCAAACTAGCGGGGATTATATCCAACTCCAAGTCTTTATTGTCCTGCACAGAAAAAACAAACATGAATATTTATCAGTAAATTGATACTAAAAATGATAAAAAGAGTTTTGTTTGTTTTTTTGCTTTCTTTTCTCTTTATCTTCTTATTTGACTGTTTTAAACAACATTCTTTTTGTTTTAATATTCACTCAGACACTGAAATATTTTGATAAATCATATGTCCACACCAGGCTTCAATGTCAGTTATAGTTAAATGCAGTTTTTTGCAGAGACTGGATCAGGACTCACTGATGTGTCTCTGGAGATTTTGTGAGTTGCCAAAAAATCACTTTCATACTTTAAATTAAGATTTATTAAACACACATGCACTAAATTAAGTTGTGAGTCAGTGTATATACATTTGCTTATATCTGCTTATAAATTATTATGAATTGGGTCACAATCATTTGTCATCTGTAACAGTAGCTCCTCATAAATATGTCTGGGATAATAGTAGTAAAGTAATATTGTGTGCATGTGTATACACTTGATTTTTTGGCCTTGCCAGGACCAGTAGTCCTGATGGAGACCAAAACCTGGTCCTAATGAGGCACAACCTAATTTCAGAGGAACTGGTTAAGTTTAGGACTAAGATTTGAATTGTGGTTATAGTTAAGTGTGTGACCCTCCGTGTGTGTGTTCACCTCAGAGCTGACCCCCAGGCTCCTCTCCAGACTCTCCTGGTATTTGGCCATGCGTGCGGAGAAGTCGCGGTACCTGCGATCCACAGTGCTCACCCATCGCTTCAGCTCCGACACGTGGGCATGGCCTTTCTCCACCAGGTTGTCCGCCAGCTGGATCAGCAGCTTCACCTTCTCCTTGGTTTGCTGTGGGATGTTCACACACAGATTTTTGTAGATTTGTAAAGACTTCTTTTATTCATTTCAGTTTTTTTGTGACCTTTGCTGTTTGTCTCGTTTTTTTTCTTGCTGTGTTTACTCATTTTCTCTGAATATTAAAAGCCGTTCTTTTATTGTCTGCCCTGTACTTTGTATAACTAATAGTTGCACATTGTTTAACTATTAGAGGTTAATCAATATGTGTTTTTCATTACCTATAAAAATCAGTGTAGTTGATTGCTGATGTATGATGCCAATATTTTTTGGCATTGTTTTCCTTTTTCCCCTCCCTCTATTTGACAAATTACAAGTTTAATATGAACAAATAATTGCTTAACTTGAATAAGCGTATTTTAATTTTTTTTTATTTATTGTTATATGTGGCAGGGGCAATGCAAAAATTATAATTAGTTTTACACAGATGTCTTGCATATAGAATTTGCAATCAATTACATTTTTCTAGAAGATTAAATTCAGATATAATACAAATAGACAGTGTTTCTAAGAGTGTAACACAGTCCTGAAAGAGGAAAGTATATAATAAAGGAAATCTATAAGCTACAGTTACATACAATAGTAACATTTATTGAACATCTATTATGGCCTGTCTCTAAAATCTACATTTTGTGTCTGAGCAGCTGTGTAAAAATACTAAATATTATGAAATAGCTAAATTTACACAAATAATATTTTTAAAAAATGTAAAAGATTGGCCATATATTAAACCTGTTTTGACTGTAAGCAGTCACTCTCCTTCAGAATAACACTGAACATGAACTACTTTGTACTTAGTATGAAAATGTGGATCAACGGTTGTGTTCAGCTGGACAATGAAACAGGAACAGACATTTGCATTGATTTGACTCTTGGAAAGTCCAGCAGTTACTACAAGGCTCAATAAAACCGAGCTTTGCATACACACAAACACAGACACTAGTGTTACCTTGGCAGAAAGTCTGAAGTGACGGTAGTCGTTGAGAAGTTCCTGCGTTTCCTCGTTGCTCTCACCAGGTGAGGTGTGTGTGGCCAGGTAAACCTCACCTGTCTCCTGGATCCAGTCAAGTGCCTGCACACACACACACACACACACACACATCCCCAAAATATGTATATATGTATTGTAAAAATATGTATAATAAGTTAATCCTCAATCCCTGGACTGTTTATATTCAAAAATCGACGTGATTTAATTTGAAACACAAACTGACCTGTTTTGCGCTGCGTTCAAACACCAGGTACTGCTGACACTGGTCCAGCCTTCGCTTCTTTAACGTCCAGAAGTGAAGAACTCTGTTCTCTCTCTGCAGTAGCTCGTTCAGGATGGCTGCACACAAAAACACACGAGAAAACTAAAATTAAAAGTACTCACAAAGTGTATTATAACATTTAATATGATGAGAAAACACACAACAAGCAAACAAAATATAAAATATGTGGCTATTTCGAATATTTTCATTCAAATAATGAGTTGTATGGTAGGTTATATAGAAATACTGGACAGAAATACTGTTTTTGACATGGCACAGAACAGAACGTTTACTAGGTGGCTTGTATTTAAAATAATGCAACATACATTATTAAATTGATTAAAATGTACGTTTTTGAGCAAGAAAAACAAATTCAAGCCAATTAACAAAATCGTCACCTAATAAAATGTACACCTGCTTAAATCTATGATAAATTAAGAGCATGTTTTCCTCTATATGTGACAAAGTCCATAAAGAAAATCATCATTTTTAGTTCACAGGACATGGGAGTTGCTTGTCTATGGCTGCCATATTTTGTGTCAGTTAGAAATTTCCAAGGAAAGGATTTCTCCGAATTTACAACATAATAAAACTGAACTGACTGATAGAAGCAGCAGTGGATCAACATCTCTGTGTGTGGTGATGCAAAAATTGCTATTTTCTTCTGTGGACTTTGGTGTGGGGAGTGACCAGTTTTAAAAAGCAACATAAACCAGTTTCCTAAGATATGACTTAAACTGGATCTTGTCAGTCACGTTTGAAGATAGTTCTCAGAGTCAACTATGTGTCAGTACCTCATTCAACCACACACCAAAACTAAAGTAAAATGTCTCTGCTGTTACATTAGTGGTACTGCAGTATGTCAGCAGTAACAGTAGCTCTGTTGGCAGCGCCACTGACCTTTGACCTGTTGCTCGGGCCCTCTGGTGTGACTGGCTGCTCCAGGCATGCTCACATTGTTCCTGTGAATGTACTTCAGAAACACTTCAGCATTTCTGCGGGCCAGAGTGCACGCCTAAAAAACAGGAATAATGAAGGAAGGTGGTTATAAACACTGTCACAATGGAAAAGGAACACGATGGTGACACTGACACATCAACACACAATATCCATTCCAAATTACAACAGAAATTGCCTAAAATTAAGATGATTTAACACCAACTCTACAGACAAATCTGGTGACAGATCTTGCTAAGCCACTGTTACTGTGTTGGGACCTGCTAACAGTAGCTATGCTATATGTGTAAAATTTCTTCATTCCAAAAAGAATGTTTAAATCTATGATAACTTAAGAGTATGTTTTCCTTTACATCTGACCATGAGACAGTCTTTTCCATCTGGAAATTTAAGATAATAAACTGCTCACTCTCCCATGCCAAAGTCCATTAAGAAAATCGTCATTTTTAGCTCACAGGACATGGCAGTTGCTTGTCAACGGCTGCTGCATTGGGTAAGTTTGTGTCAGTTAGATAATTTCAAACAAAGGATTTCAAATGTTGAATTCACAAAATAATATAACAGAACAGAGTGATGGACACAGCAGGTGATCACCAACTTCTGGTGATGTAAAATTTTTTTTTTTTATACGGACTTTGGTGTGGGGAGGAATCACTTTTACAAAAGAACATAAACCAGTTTTCTGAGATATGTAGACTTAAAATGATCATGTCAGCCATGTTTTCAGTGAGAGTTTTTCAGATTGGCATGTTTACATGACATATTTTTATTCTCATTATGTGTATTCATGTAAACATGGAGAGAATGAGAAAGAGTCAGATTAGGCAGGGATTTAAACTTTAAATAATAGTCCAACAATAGCCAGAAAGGTAAGAAAAACTGATATTTCAAAATCGCCACTATTTTCATATGTCCTTGGATCTTGGAGCAAAAGTGCCAAACTAAAAATATAAAAACTACTTTGGATATGTCTTGTGTCCTAAAATAAACTTTGCTGCAACAGTTCACCTTAAGAAAGGCTTCCTTCTGCTCCAGGTGTTTACTGATCAGAGGTAGAAGGTGCTCGGTGTCGGCTGAAGTTCCCAGTTTTTCATGGCTGCCGCACCAGTCCTCGTCCCGACGATACTCCTGCTCCAGACTCTCTAACACACTGCAAACCTGGACAAGACGCAAAAGAGTCTGTGACACACCGCGGCAGGCCTCCCCCGACATTGACATGACGCAACAATACCTGTTCGGATGTCTTATAAAAGGCCACGGAGGCATTGACCAGCTTGAGGCGGTCCTCCATCTTCAGCATAAGCTGCTGCCAGTGAACGGCCACTTTCTCTGCACAGCTGCGAATCGCCTCTGGATCGTAGTGACCGGCCTGAAGCATCATCTGGAACAAAGACAGCAATGATCAAAATGATCAGAGTCATGATCAAGAGTCTGAAACATCAAGAAATAAAAAGGATATTTATTCAAACATCCTCCTGGGTTCCATATAATCTGTCATGTTTAACTTTCATAAAGCAGAAAATATTATATTTTTCATTTACCAGCCTCAAATAATAACAATATCCTCCAAACTAACTGTCTGAAATTGATGATTTATGATGAAATTGATGATCAGTGTATTTTAAGAGGTTTATTTAACACCTTCCCATTTAAAAATGAGCACCATAGGAAATGAATAGGTGCAACTATATACAGTATTTGTAAAACACATCCACAACCCTCTTGCCAGGACACCTTTGCCTATTCTTTGTCCCTTACAGTTGCACATATTAATCACTAGATGGTACACTACCTTGTTTTATATTAAATATTAATGATTATTGACATGGCATGATTCAAAACAGAGTTATAACAACGCAGATGTTGAAATTATTTAAGTAAAAGATCGAAATATGGTCACATAGAATGTAGCCAAAACATAAAATTAATTAAATGAAGCAATAAATGATAAAATAAAAATAAATAAATACTGAGAAATAAATGTACTATATGATGTATTGATAAAGTCGTGAGAAGGAGAAGGTGTATAGTGTGATGACTCACATTAGACTGTAAACACTGTATAACAGATTCAAGGAGGTTGTAATGATTAATTAACAAATGGATTACTAATCCATTACTAATCCATTTGTTAATTACTTTCATAATCGTCTATTCAGCTCAAGGGTTCCCTTGTTTTTGACCTCTTAAATGTGAATATTTTCTGGTTTCTATTAGAAAGAAACCAGAAACATTCAATACCAGTTATAGAGAAAAAATAAGATATTTGAAGACATATTTTGAGATTTAGGTAAGAATATTCAATATTCTGATATTTTATGACTAATTTAAGCTTAAATATAAGCAAATAATAAAAAAACAGACGTGAGATGAAAATGCTGGATATACCTCGGCTTTTTGCTGGACCTGCAGAGCGCTCTGATGGGTCTTCTGCAGGGAGTTTGCATGGAAGAGAGACTAGAGAAGGAGGATGAAGAAGGAGAGAAGATAGTTACCATTAATTTGAAATCACTCATGAGTTGAACTCTGCATTAAACTGTTCTCCACGGAACCATTTTCTGACCTCGATTAACGCTATGGATCGGTGGATTTTATGTGAGTTTTATGAGCCTTACACATGAGGATGCACTCACTCAGTCCACCCAATAGTTTCCACATTATTTCACTCCAATACAAATGGAAGTAACATGTTAGGAATATGGTGCGAATAAAATAAATAAAAAGCATTTTATGGTGAAGGAAACGTATTCAGGAAGTGTTGTGGTGAGCACTGCTAATTGTAAACAAACAAGAAAAGTCCACAAGGAAATATTAAGAGTAATAAAGGTACTTTGTAAAAAAATAATAATGTCATCTTGCTAATTTTTAAGCTCAGTTGAGGGAGTTGAACTGACAGTGAAGTCGGGAACCAAACAGCTTCACTTATTATGTCTTAGAGCTTCTGCATCTGCAGTAATTACCCTGGTAATTATAAACTCGCTTCAGGTCCAGTTTACTCTCAACAGGGGAGATTTTTATGCAAGTAATTATGGTCTTAAAACCCAATTTCATTAATTTTAATGTGTTTCCCAGAGGAGCAGCGGTGAATCAAAGTTTGTATGAAAGTGATACTAATACTAGAATCTACTGTTTTCTTTCTTTCTTTCTTTATTTTTTACATCAAATAAAAACAGATTTTTATTGAGTGTCATTTCAAGAAGATTTATATATGATGAGGATTCAACATTATTGAATCTTGTCACCCAAGTACAGACCGAACACAAAGTATTGTGTAGTGTAAAAATAATACATTTTGGCCATTGTGGCACTTAAATATAATGTAATACAGCCATGGATGAATAAACTGAAACTGATTAACTAAATATAATAATTCTATAGTGTTTTTAACGGGAAAAAAAGCTGCATAATTAGGTACTTAAGGCTTGTGTGTTTGTGTGTTTTTGTATTTGCTGCGTTGTGACGAAAATAATACAAACTATATAGAGTGAGGACATTTTTAGAAAGTAAGGCCATTTTGGCTGGTCCTCACATATTTAAAGAGCTTTTTCAGGGTTAAGACCTGGTCTGAGAGTTAGGGTTAGGCATTTAGTTGTGATGGTTAAGGTTAGGGTAAGAGGCTAAGGAATGCATTATGTCTATGAGGGTCCTCACACTGAATGCTGTGCAATATGTGTGCGTGTGTGTGTGTGTATTATATCAGTCTGATGCAGAATGCATGACTGTGTGGAGGAAACACAATCTGTGAGCACTGTACTACACACATGCACAAATGCACACACAGCAGTCCCAGGAGCAAAAACCAGGCCAGTGTGTTTGTGTGTGTATGTTTGTGTGTAGTTCAATGCTGGCCAACAGATTTTTACCCCCTTTAGTGATCACACACTTCTGCACTCAGCTATTTTAAGCCACACACAAACACATGTCCACATGTACCCAAACTAACTGTATTCTAATGGGTTTATTCTTTAGGACCTTTTCTGTCATAAACACTGATTGTGTTTTTTGTGTGTATACACTTGACTTTTTGGCCCTGTCAGGACCAGTACTCCTCATGGAGACAAAACCTGGTCCCAGTGAGGCAGAACCCCATTTCAGAGGAACTGGTTTAGTTTAGGATTAAGATTTGGATTGTGGTTAGATTAATTTTAGGTATGAGGTATTTTTAGGTATTAACTGGTTATGGTAAAGGTAAGAGTTAGGGTTTTTTCAAGCTGTTAATGCAGTTAATGCAGTGTCCTAAGAAGAATAGCTGTTGAGACCTGTCCATATATATGTATATATATATATATATATATATATATATATATATATGTATATATATATATATATATGACTTGGGTTCATGTTAGGGTTCAGGTTAGGGACAGTCGAGATGGTGAAGGTTAGGGTAAGGGGCTAGAGGATGCATTATATATATAAGGGGCTAGAGGATGCATTATATATATGATGGGTCCTCACTAAGACTAAAAAAAGTATGTGCGTGTAAGCGCACACATGCTTCTGCCTCAATCTGCTACTTTTCCATTGAATGCATACTGAAATAATAATTATTAAGGTAACCCTGGTTTTAACAGTAGTAATTCGGATGTATGCATATGTGTGTGTGTGTGTGCGTGTGTGTGTGTGAGTGAGAGAGAGAAAATGTACCTCTATCGCCATCTGGAACTGTTCATGTTCCCTCTGCAGCTGTTCGGCCTCAGACAAAGAGCTGGCATTCACCATACTGGCGTTCAGCATTGACTCACCATTACGAATCCAACCCAACACCTGGAGACACACAACAGCAATATGACAACAATAACAGACAACAAATGTTCAAATGTAAAATATTTATAAGTGTGTGTGTGTGTTTGCTGTGTTAGGGGAGACATTTCCCACAATGTTTATAACTAAATGGTGACAGGCACAAAGGTTAACATGACACAGATGCTATGGAAATAAATTCATCACTATCAAAGCTTTTTAACAACATTTCATCTTTTACGTTTGACGTTTCACTACAACAGAAGTGACAACATCCATGTTCACTGTGTCTGTTTTTATAGAAATCTTTAAGAAAATGGTAATTAAACAGGGGCAGCACACACAGACACACACACACACACACTGGTTTCCATGACATCAGAGGACATTGCATTGACTTACATTCATTTCTTAAGGTTAAGGTTAGAGACTTACTCTAACCTTAACTATAATTACTAGTGCCTTAACCCTAACCCTGACCCTAACCTCAACCTAACTTTAAAACATGTCTTCACCTTTAGTAATTTACACTATGGGGACTTGATTTTTGTCCCCATAAGGAAGACAAGTCCCCATAACATGACTGTGTAACAGATTTAGGTCCCCACAACATAAGTAATACCATGTACATAAACACATATGGACATAAGGAGTAGTTTAACCCAGAACAATCACTTTTAAATTGTGAGAACCAGCCAAAATGTCCTCACCTTCCCAAAATGTCTTTGTTTCTAATAGTTTATAAGATTTTTTGGTCCTCGTGAAGATAGACAGAACATAAAAGTACACACATGTGCTCAGCATACTGAGGACATATGTAGGAATAACCTATTCCCTGACCCCTTACATTTAACCTTAACCATCACAACTAAAGGCCTAACCTTACCTTAACCTCAACATAACCCATCTTAACCCATAAACAGTCTTTTTTTAAGATGAGGCCATCAGGACCAGCTGAATCAATCTCACTTTCACAAAATGTCCTCACTTACTGTGGTTTTTAAGTGTTGTTTATTAAGTGTTATGTACAAGTGTGCACACACAGAAAACTGGACATGAGTAATATTGAAATGTTACGTGTCAGATTTTCCCTATGTTATTGCACTTTTTGTGATGATTTAGATTAGATGTTTATCTGGAAAATACAAGGAGAATAGGTCACATACTACAAAATTTTAGCATAGAAAATCTCTTAAACGTTGGAGTAAATTTGATTTAAAAGATTAGCACAACAGGTGTTGACTGCAGTGCTATAAAACTAATTTAAATCACACAAATGAGTGTGGTACCGTATCCTAGCAACCCTGTGATGCTGTTTCTAACACTGTGGTTCATAGCATATTCTTTCACCATTAATAAAACAGGTCCAGTCATTATTATGATGTATTATTTTAACAAGGTTTACTCTTATTTGTTGACAAGTGATGAGGGAAATTGTGTGTATGTGATGATCACTCTTTTAGCTTTAATGTTTTACACATAACAGCAATTCATTATTTCTACATTTGACCTACATTGTGACCAATAATTTGTGCAGCTCACTTGAGTCATGGCTGCACATCAGCAATAGTTTGTTGTCAATCCATGTATGACCTGTTGGGTTTAACAGGAAACAACAATAACTTGAAAAAGAAAGAGTGCAGGAGTGAGGATGGAGCAGCATGGGTGTGTGTTTGCATGCGTATTATTAGCACAACTGACATAAACCTCATAAATTATTCAGTCATATCCTTCTCCAGCAGCCGCCTGCTTCCTGTCTCAACACACAGCACATTCATATTCACATCTGCTTATTTCCATTTATTTAATGATGTTTTAAATAGCGGGAGCCCAATATTAATCAGCCAACTTGTACATATAGATTATTTGTTCTCATAATCTTAATAAATGTTGCTAAATGTTGCTAAATAACTAAACCTTTTTTTTAAATTTTTTGATTTGATTTGTTTATACATTATTGTTTTTTGAAAATACTGTATATGACATAAAATGTAGATAGGTGGGCGATGTATTGTTCAATAACTGGATACTGAAGTTAAGCCATTTTTTAAAATTATTTGTTATTATTAAACTAAAAATTATTAATCAAATTGGCTAAATACAGTATATATGGGTCCAAAAAAATTTTTTGGTGTCCTATGGTGTCCATAGATGTAGGGTTACTGTAAGGGTCTGTTGTTCTTCCTTCTGTTAGCAACTTCCTGTCTACAGTTTTTAAGGGATTAATTAGAATTTTGTTGTGATCACCCAAGAATGTTTCCATTGAATTTTTCTTCAGAATCTACCCACTGACAATGCCACAAATATGATCAGATATTCAAGAAATCCCTGTCTTTCATAACTGAAGAAACTGCTAAAATTCATCTCAAACTGGGTCAGACTCTACCAACACAATAAGTTTCATCCAGATCTGATCCAGATTACGTATTTGGCAGCAATTTAATTGTAACATGGCTCTGTTACAATTAAATTGATGATGTGTAAATATGAGCAACATCTTACCAGTTCAGGGTGAATTTTGATATGTTTAGGTAAGATAATAGGTATAATAAAGTGAAGTTCTATACATAATCAAGAAAGTCTTCTGGATCCAGTGGATCAAAATGTAAAAAGTATCAGGTGTAAGTATGTAAAACATAGGTGACAGAATGTTTAAGCCTTGGTGGAGGTCTGTGTTTACCTGTTTAACCTCAGCCTGTAGATGGCGCAGCTGCAGGGTCTGCTCCAGGCGTGTGTGCGTGTGCTGTGCGCTGAGCTCCACCTCCTGCTGCTTCTCATGGAGAAACTCCAGCAGCTCCTGAACCTGAGACGCCAAGTCCATATCTTTCTCCCCGGTGAGTTCGATCCCTGATGAATCAAGAGTTAACAATTTACCATTTTACATATGAGGGAACTATTTTTTTCCCCAGTTTTTATACCTTTTAAGTTACATTTTCATTTCTCTATTTACACATAACAATAAATGCTTTGTCTTGGTTCCCAGTCTTGATGCGAAGCTAAAATTATGACTATAATCATCCCATCTTTGTCTCTATTTCCAAAAATACTGAGCTATTTATTGAATGCTATGAATTTAAATTAACGAACAGACTAATCACTTCTGCTTGTTCAATAACGTATAACGTAATACTAGTGCATGAGAAATGAAGGATAGAGTTTTCTGGCCTGTTATTAAATCATTCCATAAGGATTCAATGATTTTATCTTAAAATAACACATTTGTGCTCTCGTTTTGCAGCTGATTGCCTTATTGATATTATACAATATTAATGTCAGAGCTGCTCCTGTGTGTGTCTTTACAGTCTGTGCCACCAATGAACTATCAATGCCTTACTCCAGTTACTGGCACTGCTGAATAGAGACTGTGTGTGTGGGTGTGTTAGATAGATTTATCACTCCTGGGGGAGGACACAGTGACTGAGGCAGTGAACTCAGCCTGTACACAAACATGCACAACCACTTAGAGGATTGTGCTGTAATGATTATTTGAAACTAATTTTCTTTGGGGCAATAGTTCAGTCTCAGGATTCTTATTGTTGAGTGTGCAGCTGTAGATCCAGATGTGAACCTGATGATTAACATTCAGAGTGCAAGAGATACACACATTGGGAGAATTGATGAACTATAGTAAAAGTAAGTAAGTAAGTGTAATGTGTACCTTTTAAATGCAAACAAATGTTTGTTAGATTCAAAGATTTTCACACAATGTTGATTAAGGCCTTTTCCACACAGAAACAGAAAAGTTCTTAAAAAGTTTTTTTGAAACAAGACATTATTGACTCTAAATGACTCTTAATACTATAGTGTATAGACGGTCTATATGTACGTATACTATATATGTCAGGCTTGCATGTGGTGCTGTAACGCTGCCATGCACATAAAGCTTGTGAGCTGTGTACAATCTCGAAACACAAGAAGAACAAGACTGCGTAATGGTTGTATACTTAAAAAAGCAACAATGGCGTTTTGAGATTTTTTCCACTCTGGGAATTATTTTCCAAAAATAGAATTTCAGGGCTCCCCAAAGTGTGGACAAAAAGCCAATTCATCAAATACAATTACCTATTCCTGGGCACCAAATACAGATATTTTGTAAAATAAAATGTGGCCATCTAAACATATTTTACGACCAATTTGCATCACTTTTTATAGAGGACATTCACTGGAAAATCAAATTTCCAATGTTTTTTGGTGTGTCCCTGTCACGTCTGAGAAAGAAGGGCTTCCCTGTTTACCTGCGCTCGAGGAAGTCGAGTTTAGTTACATAACTAGCACTAGTGGAAATGCACTTGGTTATTTAATTTATCTAAGTAGACATCAGTAATCTCAATTTTTAGTTCAAAAAAGACCATTCTATGTGACCTTTAATAATCCCCCAGTAGTACTTATCTCAGGTATAAAGGCAACATGAAGAGAAGTTAACAGTGGACAGCATTACAAATCTTGCGCTATACCTTTTTAGACAGACAGATGTATTATTATGACTGCAATATACAGTAATCATTATTGCATAATTGCCGCCTTGTGATTTTATCATTATTGTGGGTCAAACATTGTGTCTTGTATCATACTGTATCGTATTGTATTGCATTATATTGTATTGTAACTTCTTGTATCACATTGTACTGTATTGTATCTTATCATAACAAACCCTACCATAGTGTAATTGTGTGTATGGTATTGTACTCTATCATATCTGTACTGTACCATATCATACCATATTGTATCAAACTGCATCAAATATGACAAATCATATCGTATCATACAGCACCATACTGGACTATACTGTATCATATTGTACCGTACTGTACGGTACCTGACCGTATCATACCATACTGTATCATACCACATCATACTGTACTGTCCTGGACATCATATCATATCACAGCACATTGCATCAAATCTCAGGTTAACCTGCAATCTTAACCCCTTTACCCAGTTTTGTGTTTTGTTTTTATTTAGATTAACTTTGCAATATTTCTCTATATCTTTTACCTGAAGCTTGAACCTCCATAATGTACTGGTGCAAGTCTTGACCCTGTTGCATCACTTCATAGGTCATGTTGTTCATGGCTGCCTTCCTCTCCGCGTGCCTTTTCAGCCGCTGCTCTGCCAGGCCGATGTCCTCTGCGCCACCAGAGGAGGAGCCGCTGCTGCTGCTTCCCGAGCGGCTTGCGTCGTTCAGCTGACGAGACAGATCCTCATTCCAGGCGTCCAACTCCGCTGTAACCTACCAAAAAACAAACAAACAAACAAAACAAAACAAAACAAAAACAAACAAAGGAAATGAAGAGTGAGACCAAGATCAACAGTATTAACTTTTTTCTTTCTCCTTACTTATGGAATATCCAGAGGATATAAGAATGGTAGTCCATTAGCTTCACCTTTAGCTCTTGGTGCTACATTTGTCAAAGAAAGGGGGAAGCAATGGTGGGAAAGAAGTCGTTCTTCCTAATGGAGCTCTGCTCTTTGCCCTTTAAAGAGCAGCTGCATCAGTGTCAAAACAAATGAAAGTACGTGCCTGAGGCCCATTAACTGATACTGAACCAAACGCACTCTCCCTCACTGACCTCGATTGTGTACTGCTCAAAGATGCGTAGCTGGAGGAAGATGTCAAGTTTGATTTTGCGCTCGTGGAACAGTTCCTCCATCTGGCCCTGGGCCTCGTCCAACTGCTGCAGCACCCCCTGTATATGTGCAATGGAACTGCAGTGTGGAGTCTTGTTTGTCGACATGGCTGCATCTCTGTTGAAAGACAAAAGTTTCAGGGTCTGACTAGGGCTGTAACAAATGATTGATTATTACCAAATGAAGTGGCCCATTTTTTTTATTGTATTAATACATTTGTTTGTTTGTTTGTTTGTTAAAAGTTTTTTAATTGTGAATATTCTTTAGTTTCATCGCTTCTCCGAGAAAGTAAATTGAGTATTTCTCATTTTTGTTTAATAGTTTGACATTTTTAAGGGTGTTGTTGGGAAACTTTGAATGAGAGTTCACACCTTTTTCTGCATTTTATGGACAATACATTTTATGAATAAACAAGACAAGACAATAATAACCAGATAATAATCTCAATCAAGATGAAATCCCCGCCAACAACTTTAATTCAACTGTTTAATTTAACAAAACATTTTTGAATATCAATCATTCTGGTTTCATTTTACTATTTCAAGGAGAGTGTGACTACGTCAGTTGATAGCGTATTAACTTAACAGTGTTCAGCTCACAAAATCACACACCCTGCTCAGCTAACATTATTCAATTTCCCATTACAGGCATAACAGTAAAAGAAAGAGAAATATGATGAAGGCAGAGGTAATTACCTAAAAGAAAAACTATTCCTATTTATGCACTAAGATTGTAATTATTATTCATAATCTTACCCATGAGGCTGAAATGATTTGATGTTTTAATGATTTTTTCAAAGTGTAAAATGATTAATCCTTCTCTTGATTTTATGTCTTTATAAATATTAATATCATTACCTCAGTATTGATTTTCCTCTCCCTCCCAAATGCTGCCATGAATAATAATATAATTTTCTTTTTTATTACCTGAGCTGTTGTATTAATTCCTCTCCCTCTTTAATCACGTTGAGTGTTGCCTCCAGTGTGGTCGTCTGCTGCTGTTGAAACTGCTGGATCAGAGTTTGAACAGAATCCACTGAGTCGCAACACACGTCATCCAAGAGCTGCTTCTGCAGCTCCTCCATCCATGACCACAGCTGGACACACGGACAGGAGGACAGAGAGAATGGAAGTTAGTAAATGTGAGATGAAACCATCATCTTTCTAAACTCCTAAATGTTGCTTCTGAAAATGTACTCGTAACATTTTGCTTCAAGGGAGTTTAGTTGTCCCACCTCCTTTGTGTGTGTATGGAAGGAGACAGACATGTCGAGCAACAGCTTCCTGTGTTCCACTCTTCGGACAAAGTCCTGGATTCGGACCTCAAGGTGCCGCGCAGCCTTGTAAATTTCCTCCGGGTCACACTCTCCAGTCTGAGCCAGCTGCTCGGCCGCCTCTAGCAGTTTGTCTGCATTAGTGTAGGTGTTCTGAGAAGGAGACGCAGATACCTTCATCACATCATCAACAGCAACAACATCAACGCCATTCACAGTGTGACATTCTTGTTGGTGTCAGATGGGTTTGTCTATGTATTTCAGAGAAAATCCAGTGAGAAGCGTTTCTCTGGGTAAAAATACATTGTTGATGCAAGAGATAGTACGGAATGGCCAGATTGGTTCAAAATGATAGACAGGCAAAAGTAATTTAAATACACTATTGTTACAACCAAGGAATACGGATGGCCATTTCTGGGTGTCCTGCATACCTACTAGAGTGGCCAGTAAGTGTGTTATAGTTTAATGTCAATATTTTTAAATATATCTCCATCACAGTGAACTTCATCATCTTTATTTTATGAGGTGGAAACCCAATCAGAACCTGACGGTACGTGATAGGTTGTGCCTTGTTCTGAAAACAAATCTTTAAAATTAATATTCGGTTTGGTCACTTGCCTACTTGACATGGTTTTTAAGTTAATTAAAGTGTTGTTATCTGCGTCCTGTTCAGTCCTGGGCTTGTTACTTACATGACAATACCTGAACGCAACACTTATGGTAAAGCTCCTATGAACGCTAACAGCAGAAGTTGACTAACAAAGGAAGTTAGCCAAAAGTTAGCATTAGTTTTCAAATTAAAAAAATAAACACTGCCATAGCACTAAAATTGTAAAAGGGTTTGTAAAAAGACAAAAAGAAGACGTTTCTGACATTAGCTTTAAGCTATCAGGCAGTGCTAACTCTGATAACGTTAGCTTGGAAATGGTTTGGTTTGTTTTTGCTCAGGCTTAATGGGGTTAAGACAGAAAAATGCAAACATTACATCATTTTCACTATTAAGTTTTACCATTTTTTTCTCATTAAAAGTTAAAATCAGTCAAAGCAAAAACCCAGTAAGATTTGTTTGTGAAACGTTAACCCTGTTACTACTAATCAATAACACATTTCCTGTTTCTACAGTACTTTCTCTCCTTCCAAAAAAAAAGGAATAAGAGCATAAGAGTATTAAAGCTTCAGAGGGAATAAATGGATTACTGTCAGCCTATTCTGGTAAATATGAGGGATTATGACTGTAATATTTCACATCAGGGCATCCATCACTTATGCGATGTTTCAGGAATCCTGGAAGTTTGGGGGGATTCCACCAGATTTTTAACCCTACAGCAGTATTTAGATTACAATCTGAATATTTTAAATAATGCAACAAGAATTGTTAGAAAATCATCATTATCAAGAAACTGTTCCTCTTTGGTGTGTAACTGGTTTGGTTCAGGGTGACTATAGCAGGGAGACGCCAGAGAAGCTGATGAATGTAACCTGAATACACAAGCCAGAATCTAACATTTAAGGCCATTAGTGAAAGATAAAATTGATAAAATACACCATTAAGTGATGTGGGAAACCAAAATCAGCTGATGCTAAAAATAAAAGCTGCTGCAGACACTCTACAACCCCCTTACCTTCCCTGTACTTTTTTTTATTTTATTTCTTAACATAAAGTAAATTGAAAAAAGGTTTCCTGTAGCTTGCTCTGCAGAAAAACACATTTATTTGAGTAATTATAACAGATTTTGTTTAGCACTAAGCATTCATTTCAACAAACCTTTTAGCAGCCACTGTGCAAAAATGCAGAAACAGTATCGTCACAACATACATCCTCAATCAATGACCTAAAAGGAGAAGGAGCTGCAAACCATTTACAACACAATGACAACCAATCTAGACTTCTCAGTTTCCTTTGAACTTCCAAACAAGCTTGTGTTTTCCATACTGTGGCAACACTATCCTTCTACAAGAAAACCACAAGAATGTAGCAGTCTGACCTCTCTATCAACCAACCAATGTTGGTTGTGGAGCAGGAGGAGCAGAGTCAACATTCTCTGAGGAAATTCAAATTTTAAGGCTTTGAGAAGAATTACAGCTTCGATGGGAGTCATTTTCACTGAGTCATACTGTTTCTTGTTTGTTTGGTTCTACTGGTGGAGCAGATAATTACATGTAGATGAGTAAAGCTAAAACTGAAATAGCTGTAATGATGGTAATAGGACATGAAAGCTAAAAAAAACCCTTAATTAAAATGGATGCCCATATACGTCACTGATTGTGCACAAACAAAGTGGAGAAAGTGTACTGTGGGTAAACTTACTTACATATTCATATTCATGTATCCTTAATGCATGCCAAATTTATTAATGATATGTATATTGCTAAAGGGAAACTTTTACCCGCAACACACCACAAACTGAACAGAAACGTTACTGGGGGAAAAAAGGTAATAGAAAGAAAGTGCTGTTCCAAATGAAACTGCTGACCCAAATTAAGCTAACCCTAACCCTAATCCACTGCAGGTTGTGAAGGTTAATCCTAATCCAGAGTGTAAACATCATATTACAAAACTACATGTTCTTTCATGGGATTAACATTCACTCTTTTATTGGATTAAAGATCATATTCATGTAGGATATTGCTGTGTTTTTTGTTTGCTAAGATGCTTTCCAAATTCAACTATGACAGAAAATGTAATCAAAACAGCATAACACCATGACTTCAACAATGTAAAGTCCTTTAAATTTAAATCCCCAGGTCAACACATGCAAAAGATGACCTGAGGTGATCTTTCTATCTCTGAAATATTAAGCCCTTTACCAACACATGTTTCTGTGTTTGCTGAATAACATAACATGCAAATTAAAGCCTCAATGTACAGAACATGTAATATTTTTGTTTTTCTAAACCTCTGCTGAGACCTTTAACATGTTTCTATGTTCTGCTTCCAACTGTTTGCCCTCAAAACCTCAGTTCCTGTGTTTCTTACATGATAGAGTGTAGCAATGAAATTGGGGAATGGATAACATCTTCTGCAATTTTTCTTCAGGAAAGACTCGTGACCATAAATGGTTATGTAGAGGCATATGTCTTCATGCTTCCTGCCACCAGCAGCCATGGTGGTTTTGAAAATTTGGGATTAATCAAGGCAGATTACTTGCAGATGCTCACAAGGCAGGCGGATAAACATTTGATTAAAAAAAATAAAAAAAAAAATTTTCATGGTAGGAGAGAATCTTGTTCTCGTAACATGGGCTTTCACTGGTCAACTCCTTCAGAAGTTAGAGAGGACAACATTTTAATTTGGAGACAAACCTTTTCATCAATACTGAAATCTACACAAAATAAGAAGACACAAAAGATCCCGCAAAGCTACGGGTAAACATATACCTTACAAAAAAATACAAAAATGCTGAATTGAATTATAGATCCATTGCTTTGCTCTGATTCTATTTTGTGGCATAAATTGGACTAAAACTCAACTTCTCAAGTATGTTAGAAGCATTTTATATAAGGAGGAGAGAGGATGTCCCCCATCGCTCACAAGTGTCCTTGTCCTATTTATGGCTCTATTTCTAGATGCACTCTCTGCTTGGTTATACTACTGCTAACAGTTTGTTGGCTGTTGTCACTGTTTTCCTAAATGTCTTTTTTTTAACAGATGATGCCAAAAATGTGAAAACACTTTCTAAAAGCAAAATAAAACACATGAGGAACTTTGGTAATCACCATTACAGCAGTGTTAAGTTATAAAAAAAGAAAGGCAGTTATTAAAAAGCCAAATGATAGATTCTTTTTTTTTGCCTTATGGATCTCCAGGTGAACAGAGAGACTCACCTGAGCTACGTCTTCAAAGTCATCGTGTCTTTTCTGCAGGGCCCGCGCTCTGTGAAGTGATTTCCCAACGCCAGTGTGTTTGCTGAGGAAGGCCTCGCCATGGTTTTCTATCCAGTCCATCACCTGGATGAGAGAGGAGACTGGATCAGATCATATTCACCTGCTGAACCCGGAATTCTTAGAGATGCCCCAATGTTTGATTTCTTTTCTTGAAAATATGTGAACAGATGAGCAGCACAAAAAGGTCCCAGACCTAATGAATTAAAAATGGATCCAATGAAACCTTCATGATCTGAGTGGGAAATGTAGGTCATCTCAGCTGAAAAGAACAAGGATGTTGAATATCCCACTCCAGGGCAAAATATCATCTTTCATTATACTCCTATTCCTTATTAAACAGTGAAAAGCTTAATAGTATGTGGCTATTAAAGATGTAATTATTCTAGTAACATACTGTACGGTGTCAGAAAATACTAATTTACTGACTCTTAAGGGAACAAACTCCATGAATCTATTGCAAGATGTGAAATGTAAAGTGTTAGGTACAGTATTTCTGGGTAGCTTACATTTAGCTTGCAGAACTGGATTATGCAGATTTTATTGACAGTCCTCGGGCAGTAGTACCACAGATCAGGAATTATAATGTGTATTATTGTGCGAAGGGAATATATTCGAACAAAGTCCATGAATCTGCAACATGATATCAAACATGTTAGCTAAGCTAGCTTATATTTAGCTTAGAAAACCCGAGACCACAACACAGATTTAATGTGTTTTTGACAGAATTAGGGAATGTATTAGTAATTAATCAGGACTTAACTGCCTAACTTAACTTTAGGAAGATTGTAAATTTGTGTGTATAGGGAAACTTTATATTTTGACAAGACTTAACCTTAAAAAATACTAAATACTAACATTTAAGGGAGCAAAGTCCATACGTGTGCAGCATTATATAAAACATAGTTTAATTAAGCAAGACTTTAGCCTAGTTTGGAGAACAGGACAGCATATCCTTTGAGAGTCTTAAGCCTGCCCCTGACTAGAGGGTAATTGGCCAGATTTCAGTTCTGGCCCTTCCGACAGTCATGGATGCCTTCTTATTTGAGGCTGGTTTGAACAGATTACCTGGCCAAATTATCCTATAGTGTGTGGGCTTATCACGTAATTTTATCGATTTTATTGTCTTGATATTTACGACTGAACATTGATTGGAACATGAGCAGAACCCCGCAATAACCAATTAGAGTGAGTTGACCGGGAAATGGACACGTTGTGTACTTTTGTGTATAGAACCGTAACTTGTACAAGCCAAATTGATTCCATCTTCTCAGCCAGGACTTCATCCTCGTTTTTTTGTGTTTCTCAGCACAAAACAGCAAACACACTATTAACGCAATTAACTGATGATGCCAGGTCAGTTTACATTCTGAAGTCAAGTTAAATCACGAGTGTCTATGCAAACCGAAATCCCTGAAATCTCCTCCCTGGAATCATTTCATTAAAAGTGTGTGGTCCTGCATCTTGACTGAGTCGTCTAGTCTGTGCTTTCTCAGGAGTAAAACTGGTAAATGTGCGTTGTGTCTGTGGTTTCCCACGTTTTAAACTCAAGCTCGAAGCCCAAAACACTGCATGTCATTGTGTGTAACTGTGAATTCTGGCTGGTCACTTTTTTTGTGAACCGTTCACTAAGGTCCGACAATCATCTGTGCTTTAGCGGTTAGCCAAAAGTTTTAAAACTTTCAAATAAATGAAACAAACAAACAAATAAAATCTATCACATTAATAACTGAATTACTTCCATTAATTTCCTATATATTTAATGGCAAGTGTAAGTTAGAACATTATAAACTTTTAGTCCACCATGGTCAGAGATGAGTTATCAACTCCAAATGGCCACATGTATCGTATTCCTCATGCTTTCAAACACCACTTCAAACACTCTTTTGACTCTGAATGAAAACAGGTGATTGAAATAAAATCTGGAATAAAGGCTCAAAGGTGACAAAAGTCAGGAGGCCAGCTGAGCACGAGGTGCACTGTGAATTTTTAGATTTTCTGCTCTGAAACAAGCTGCCTGCTGCGGCTGAAAATGTTACAGCGGGGGCTAAGTTGACAGCTGGACAATGAGGTAAACACTAGCTGCAGATTAAAACACTATGTTTTTCAGAGTACAGATCTGTGGAGGTGTGTCCATACATTTTATGGACATCCTCTGTAGTGTAGTCTACATGATTATGCGAGTATTCACCGTATACCCACCAAAAAAGGGCCAGGATTTCCGTACAAGCACTTAAAAATGCACAACTCAACTCTGCTTTTTGACATACAGTTCAATCAAGCAATTTAATTTTTGCAAACAAAAGGTGGCCACATTAGTGATTCTCATTAGAAAACTGATAAAATATAATAAAAGTCATCATGTGTGGTCCATTTGTGTAGGTGATTACACTGGTGGTCTGGTGACCCATGCAGTTATAAACATAAAACCAAGAAATAGTTGACAGTAAGGATGCATAATATGTAATTTCTTGCCAATATGCCGATATATTGAGAATGCTTTGGCTAATAACCTATACCAATATTTATGTTTTCCCTGCACCCACCTGCAGAGATCTTTTGTCTCTTCTATAGTGAAATTAAAATTATTTTTTTATCCACAGCAAACTGTCTTATTGGGAATAAATCTACTTACACCACTGTATTTTGAATTATCCCAGTAATATCATGCATCCCTTGTTGACAGCATATTCACTAAAGTAGACCACACTATACCACAGGATATCCTGCGTGACAAGGTATAAAAGTATGTCTTGCTCATCCTGTATCCCACTCTGCATCATGGCCTTATATTGAGGTCATATGCACATCAAAATTTAAATGCATATTTTGGGTTTGACTGAGGCAAACCTCTTCCCGGACCACATCTTAAAACCAGCGGATCAAACTTCACATTTTGAAAACTGACTCCTCCTTGACGGTAACCCCTGCTCCCAGCGGAACACATTAACACACCACTCCACCGAAAACACAGCATTTGTGGGCCTTGAACAGACAATGTACGTTGTAACTCATGGCGTTTCTGTAGTGCTGTCGTCTGTCCATATGGAGCTACGGTGAGGTCACGGCAAGGTCATAAACACTCACAAACGACGAGCATGCTGACTGCAGCTGGACTACCTTTGCTTGAATGTGCCACTAAAACTGCCAAATAAAACCACACACCTAATGTGTTCTCTGCCAACCTTTACTCCCATGTCTATCTCTCTCTCTCGCTCCTGCTTTCTCTTCCTCTCTGGGGTCACATATAACCCATAGCATTACAACTCGGCTTGGAACAGCCCTGTTTTTCAGTGATTTATAGACAATTGCCATGTGTGTACTCTCTCACTTGCTCCTCGTCTAAGTTTCTACGTATGTCTCTCACCCACTGTGTGACTGTGTGTATGTATCATCTCATAAAACTGATGCATGACGAGTACAGCTGGCAACGCTCCATGTTCAATGGATTTATAACCCACTCGTATGAATTCTTTTTCACTCGTTTTTTTTGTCTCTTTTTACTTTCTCTCTCTCGGGTCACATATACATGTTTGCTTGGCTCATGCCTGATGCCCTAATTCTCGCTCTGCAGTTCTCTTATTGCTATTGCTACTGTTTCTGCTGATATAAGAGCAGCAGTGGCAGAATAGCTGACACTGCATTACACATGTATCACTGCTAATACTGTTGCTATATTGTTTGATTTCTTTATTTAGATCCAATAAAAAAGACAATATTAATTTATGGCCGTGCTATTGCCTAATACACCAGACTCTGCTGTAAAATACTGAGATTTTTTAATTTTTTTAAGGATTTCCATGTTAAATGGAGATTAAAGCATTAAAGCAGGATTTTGAAATCTTTATGACTATTCTGCAGTCCAGCATTGTTCGGTTTGATTCCTGTGTCGGATACAAGTGTCAGGTACTATCCCTAACGAAAAAAAAAAAAAAAAAGTATAGTCGAGCTGTGCCATGCCAAACTGAACAATACCGTGTGGTGAAAAAAATGCCATAACACTTAATCATAATTTTCTGTTGTTTTACACATGGCTGCTGATATCACTTTGTACCGGAGTTTTATCTCCAGCTAAGTCAAATGAACAGACATACGAACTCTTTGGTGGCTTTTTCAAACTTAAGGATTTTATCCGCAGCATTTTCCTTATTCTTCAGAGGATGAAAAAGGTTTGTACAGTGTTTCACATCCACATTCCTGTCTTATTTGCAGCTGATGATCAAAACATTCCTGTTCCATTAAAGACTTTCCCTTAAACCAACTGCTGTTATTACAACCCCTGACTGCACACATGGTAACTGTTATCTAGAAGTGATATTATCTGTCAAATTCGTTATCCTGCCTGCTGTGTAAAGCTACACAACTACTGACTGCAAATGCCAAACCGGAAGTCTCTCACACAAATAATAGTGGATGTCTACTTACATGTTTCTGCAGAAAATAAGGTCCTATACCTCATTCAAACATACACATACTATAAACTAAATCAAAATAACTACATGATACAACATCATTCTACTATAACCACCTTTAAAATGCAATATCCTTCCATTATTATTAATCAGATGCATAATGTATCAGCTTCAGATGTTTCATATTAATATCTGTAACGTTTCTGTGTTTTTCACAGCCTGGACTGGAGTTACAGTGCTGATGATGCCTGCTTTGCATCAGAGTCACTGTAACCATTTGTAACTGTACTTTGTGTTCCATTATTTTTTAGGAGGAAAAGTGAGAGCTTGCATGGACCTTGAACCTGAAATACTGATCTTAGCCACTGAATAAAAGGCTCACAAAATAAAACGACACCTGCTCCAGTCTAATGATATTTGAAGAATGATGTTCACATAATTATCTTGCCTTTTTTTTTAACTAAAAACCCTTAACTTGCTTGAACCAAATCCATGGAAAAAACCTTTATTTTTAGCTCATGGGATCATGGTAGTGGCTGGTTAACTGCTGCCTTGTTTAGTAGGTTTGCATCACTTAGAAAATGTCAAACAAAGAATTTCAAACACTGAAGTCACAAAATAACCCATTTGAACTTACTAATGGGGATAACAGTAGATCAACAACTACTGTGTGCTGTGATGTAAAATCAATGATTTTTTTTTTATGGACTTTGGTATACAAACATGCTCTTGATATATTATGTACGTGATATAAACCTGAACTATTCCTTTACACTTTAAAAAGTGACACAAAACATTAGTGACCAGTCAGATAAAAGATCAAGATAAAAGGTCAAACATATATTTAGGAAATCATTAACTCAAGCTGGCATTAGTGTGTTAAGTGAGTCTTTTGTTAAGTCACCAAAATGTGTTTTCCATTGTGTCCCTGCTGGCAGCCATGTTGTCAGTGTGAACAGTCTTCTCTGTCTCAGGCTGGATCTCATTGCAGGCGACTCCTACAGCACAGTCAGTACTGAATAAGTGTCAGTAACTTGAACAACCACACTTCAAAATACCCTCAACTATGACTTTAAATGGGATGGCAGGGATTTCACAGTAATGCCAGTGGTTGTACCTCATTCCTCCTGCATGACTGTCCGTCCAACAATCACATTAAAAAAAATAAAATAATACTCAAGACCTCTTTCCTCCCACAGTGTTGACTTTGCCGAATAAAAATATCCCTCATGAAATATGACTTGTGGTATTAACTTAAGAGCTCCTGAATGCATCTAAAACATCCAGCATTCTGTGCTGACACCTTTCCAAACCCAGAGAGTGTGTTGGTGTGTGAAATATGAGCCATGGTACCAGCAGAGCACAGATCCGCTCTGAGTATTTTATCTCAGGAATTTTCCCCTTTTTTTCAAGTTACACACTGTGCAGCTGGAACGAGAAGAGCTGAATAACCGAAGCTGTGCTGATTCTCATCTGCAACGATGAGCAAAGGTCATCGCACACACACACAACACTGTCTGTTTTCTTGATTACATGCTTACATACAAGATTACATGCTCCCTTGTGGTTTTTCCTCTGACCTCACTTTATAAAAGTCATACTATCCCTTTTTATAGAAAAGTAAAAACTGCAATAAAAGGTAAACAATGTGTTGTTTTTTTAGGTCTTAAAGTGCTGACAGGGAAAAAACTAACATGTATTCTCATTCTTCCACTCTTGTTTTTCATTCTACATCACTTTTACTTGTTGCTCGTAAATGTGGCTTTGTGAACATGTGTGTGTTTGTGTGCGTGTGTGTCCAACACACCTGTTGGACATCTTGCTGGAACACACACAGCTGCAGTCTCTGGTGCAGTCGGACTTTTCGGTGCTGCCAAATATTCTCCAGACGTCGCTGATGGTGGAGAACTTCATGAACCACATCAAGGATGCAGTGAACCTGCAGAAATAACACAAAGCTTGACCAAACTATCATATTTTTCATTAATGCCACTTGACTCTTGACTGTATTGGTCATTTGTAACCAGTCAGTAGACGACGATCTGAAGATATACAGTATCAGAACACTAGGGCTGAACAATCAATAATTTTCAAATGCAAATCAATGTTTACAAAAGCAAATAGCTGCAATGTATCAATCGTTAACTGATCAATTACCTACTCTATTGTTATCATGAAGTGATTTTATTTTATAAAATAAATACAAGGGCTTTGATTTCAGATCATTAAATGTGAATACACTGGTTTCTTTGCCCCTCTGTGACTGTAAACTGGATTTTATTGGTTTTGGGGATAAAACAAAACATTCAAAAGGGACCTCATGTTAAACCTCATGTGAAAGAAACCCAAATCAACATTATCTGCATTTTATGGCTACAACTAACTAACATCAATACAAGAAAGTCATTAACACATGACGAAAACAAAAATAACGAAAATAATAATCATCAGTACATGTGGAAAAGTACAGCAGAGTGTGTTATAATTGTGTTCTATAGTAATGCTCCACCTTGTTTACAATCTATAGGGGAATTTAACTGAAACTTCACTTTAAAATATCCAGTAAAAATTGTACGTCAGTAAATTACTAATTAGATATTTTACCCACAGAGTGAGTGAATCACGACTGCACTCACCGCTTTGGAGTAATTGGCAGTAGCAGTCAGCGAATCAGAGTTGCCGGGACTCAGAGGCCTCTGGAGGACGTCCAATAAGGCTTTACCATCCTGACTTACCTGCAAACACAAACAGGAAAGATTAGAAAGTAGATGTACAATCAGTGACAGTGAAGTGAGAAAAAGGGAAATTACAGACAAATAAAAGTTAAAAAAATAAATAAACTGGGACAACTGACAGATTTCTGCTTTCTTTTCTAAAACATGTATTTTCTTAACTACCATGTTGCTTCTTCCTGCTAATTGCTTAATTACACATGGAGTCACACCACTAAAAATCTCCGGACCTCACACAAACAGGAAATCCTGTTTTCTTTTTGCCAGGAGCGAGATCTGCAACTGGGACATGACAAGGAGTTAGCGTTGTTTTCTTCATATGAGAAAAAACAAACAAAGTAAAGTGATTAAAAATATCTCTTTTGACTTTCAGAATGTTTGGCTCACCACCTTGCCAAATTTAACTCATTAAAAAAAGTCGCTACGTGTTTTAAAATTCTGTAAAATTCAGGTAATACTCTCTTGCTTTAAAATGCTAGGGGGGCGTGTTCACTGGAAGAGCAGTCCCAAATGTGTGAAGAGGCGAAACCTCCGCATTTGCTTTACACAAACTTTAAATTAACAAAAGCACCAAGGAGATGTTTCAACAAACACACATCTGTGACTTCTGCATCTGAGCCTCAAATCATTTAAAGACATCTGTTATGAAATTATTTTACAGAGCTGATGGTATAATTTGAGATAAGAGGTACATTTTTTAAAAACCTAGTGTCAACGAAAAGTATGTGAATTTGTGGAGGTATTTTGGAGGTAAATCTTAAACACAGTTCAAAAGTAAATCAATTAAAAAAAGAGGTATATGAATGGAGAATGTACTAACTGACTAATTTGTCAATTTATATTGTATTGGCTTATACAGGGGGTAGTTGCAAAAAGCATGGGGACAAATAAGTGAGAACTTCTTGCTTGAAGCGCTGAAACGATTAATCGATAACTAAATTAATCATAAACTAATTTAATTATTGCTCACTCGGTTTTCATGTTTTTTTAAATAATAAAATCTAATTTGCTGATTTTTCAACTTCTTAAAATGTGAATATTTTCTGGTTTCTTTGCTTCACAGAAATCATGAATTCATGAGGCTTGAAAAACATTTTTCAACATTTTCTGACATTTTATGAACCAATCTATTACTTGATTAATCATTCATTCATATATGTTCCCAAAACAATTTTAATATTTACTGATTTGGAAAAAAGAATTATGTTTAAAGTTTTATTCGCCACTCTGTATGCGTTTCACTTTTTGCGGCACTCGCACAGGAAACAATGATGTCGAAACTTGCCAGTCTTTCACCGCTTCTCTGCCCTGAGCTTTATATGTGGGTATAAATACAGTATATATGGACTGATTTCTTCTCAGATAACCATAAATTACTGACGGAGTAACAGCTTGTCTAAAGATGCAAGTACATTTTGTAGGAGATTTTAAGACATGCATTTAAGACATGATTTAGCTCTGAAAGCTAAATCATTTGTTTTGCAGTGCAGGGGGCAGTAAAAACGTATGCCAGTGCACGCACAGTGTTCCCACAGAACAGAAATGGTACTAAAATCTAAATATAATCCTCCCTCTTAAGCATCGCTGTCATAATAATGAACATCAGACAGAAAAACTGTCACACGCTGAGAGGTGAAAACCAATGCACGCTGTGTGAAATACATATTTATAATTAAGAGAAGAGAAAGGTGAAAAAAAAAGAAGTGCTCTGTAAGCAAAAGTAATAAAAAAAAAGTTATGGCACAATTACTGAACCTCGTTGTGAGCAGTAAACTGAAACTCTTCATAGGACTGACTCAGAAACTAAATGTAATTTAGTCAAATTGAATTTTGTTCATTTTGGTTCCAGGATAACACTGCTTTGAGCATTTCTACGGCCCTAGTGGCAGTTGATACTCAGCAGATTTCAGTTACTGGGTTATTTCAGTAATGCGGTTAAGTGCTGTGCTGTGAATTTACCTCAGTGTAAGCCTGCGTGACCTGCTCGTACAGACTCTGGTGACGGTGGATGGCGAGCTCCAACTCCTGCATCTCAGACGGTAAACCTCCTTCACTGCAGACTTTACACCAGGCCTCCACCTCTGACAGGAACTGAGATGGCAACGCAGACACACGGGAAGTCATTCTTCAATATTTACAGTATGTACAAAAGCAAAGCAAGTCTAAAAACAAAAGTTAAACAAGACTAAAAACAAAAGACTAATGAATCAGGCTGGGCAATACTACATCTACAAAAGTAGATTTGTGAAATGGTTCACTGTCATTACATCTTTTTTTTTTTTCAAAATGTATTTAACAACCACATTTAACAGCAAAAATCTATTTTCATATTGTCCTATATTTTTAAATAATTATCAACATCAGCCAATACCAAATTTTGTAGTATTTTTGTAATAAAGAAGAAACCGCAAAATTGCAGATGATAATATCATATGTATAAACAGCACACTTGCACCGTGTACATAGTATCATTATTAAATGATTTATTCAATTGCATTTTAATATTTTATTCCTTATTCTCTTTAGTTGTGCTCTATGTCCTTATATTTTTACATTTTATAAATAATAATTTTTTTAAATAATTTATTATATTTGATTCCTTTTCTTTGCATAGCTGTTCATGTCTTCTTTAATATAAAACATATATATTCTGTTCTTATGTATGTATTCTATTATATGTATATTTCACATATTGCATCTCTATCAACTTTGTATATTTTATATATTTTATTTTTATATTTTTCTTACCTGCTAGAGAGAAAAGTACATTGTTATGGTTCTATCTATCTAGCAGCTAGCTTGCTAGCTAGATTACTATCTAGATACTTAAATAGCTAGCATTTAGTTAGCTAGCTAAACGATAATAGGAATTGCCAGAGACACCACGATACAATATTATCACGATATTTCAGTCACAATACGATAGTATCATGACATTGCAAAAAACAGAGTATATGAAAAATCATACATTCTGATATACTCATGGAGCAACTAAGCCAGTTAAAAAAATTATATGCTAAAAAAAATAGCCAAATTGCTAGCTGAGCTAGCTGCTCACTGGTTTTTTACCTTCCTTCACAAATGCTGTTTCCAAAACTATATATTTACAGACTGTATAACACAAACTTCGTGACTTCAATGAAATGTAAATATAAAGGAGCGAAAAACATGTTAATGTGAGGATTTTCTTCACATTTCAGTTGCGTCCCTGTTCCGTCCTCCACTGCCTTCTGTCTTTCACACTGTGAAATCTGTCCCTGCTCTCATTTTTTTCCCCCAAATGTTGCTCCAAAGTATGGACTGTACACTGCTGTTGCCATGACATTTGCTGCAGCCATTCATCATCCCTGTGCAGAGAATTGTAATTATTCTAATCTGTATTGAAAACTGTGTGTTACTAGGACATTTCTCATCGTTTGTGAGCACCATGCCTTTGTTTATTTCCTTCCCTCATGATCCCTGCTGTCAAACAAATGAAACAAGCCAAAGTTTTAAGTACAGTCTTTTCTCTCTCATTTACTCTCGGCCATTTCTCTTCTGCTTGTCTCCAGTTTTCATCTCTCATTTTTGTTGTTCTGTTTTTCCCTCTTTTTATCTCGCTGTCTCCCTCTGCTCCTCTTTCATCTCCCGCATTCTCAAACGTACACTTGTAGCTGACGTCGAGGGCCCAGCATGGATCAAACAAGTTCCATCTGTTGCCATGTCAACCTTCCAAGAATCAGCAGTAGAGCTTTTTGATTTATTATATATAATCATATGCAAAAAAAAGAAGAAAGATTAAACAGTTACCAGCCCAGCAGCTGAACAGCAGCGTAACAGTGGGTGAAACAGCTTTTTCCTCACATAAATGAAAGGAAAGTCATTATATCAGGTAGGTAAGGATATTAAATACACCTTATTTAATGCATAAATAAAGAGTTTTTGCCCAACACATCACGTCCACCCAACATAAAACATCTGTTCACATCACATTCAAGTTTTTATTACAATATGTCAATAAAAACTTGAATTCTTGCCAAGCTGCAGGACCAACTGGAAAACAAGTCAGTAAACAAATGTGATAATGTGTATATATAAATATATAGGCCCTGTTCAGACCTAATGTGAAAACATTTATTAGAGGTGTGAATGATTTAATTTCAATTGCAATTCCAATTCCTTGTGGCACGATTCAACAAAAAACTGATATTCAATTTAATATTGAATCAGTACAGGGGTTAACTGTTGTACTGCTGTTGTGCACTAAGAAAAGTGGTGTGGTCATTAAATCAAAGTCAAGTGTTTGCAGGAGTAGGGAGGTTATTTAGAAAAAACCAATGTAAACACAAGCAAATCCAAGAAAAATTTACATTTACTTCAGGTATCCTGGCTATAACCTAAAAAGCTTGCTTGAGGGTATAATATACTGTGGCTCAGTTATAATCATAAAAATGAAGCCTTTGTTTTTTTCATGCTGTAAGGGCCCAGGGCTGTTGTAATTAAAAAGGTTATGCCAATGAAAACTGAAGCAATGTTATTTATTTATTTTTTTATTAGTATTAAATTGGAATCAATTTAGAATCTATACGAGAGCAATTTTTACATTTTTTGACACCTAGATGTTAGATCTACTGTATGACTGCTCATTAAAAAGTAACCTGGATGCATCTCGGTAAAGACATGTAATCACATCTGTTTAGAGGAGGATAGATGTAAAAATACTGTGATTGACAGATGATACCTACCAATAGGAGAATATGAATATCCAAAATGCAAAATGTCAACATGGCACCAGCCAAATCACTCAGATTACAGATTATGACCAATTACCACTTGGATTGTTCACATTTCTCTTGATACTGTGTTCGTGTCAGTGTGCGTCTGAGGGAATCAACGCTCCACTTTGACTGTAAATTCAACCTTTAGACATAAAGAAATCATTTTTGCAGTAGCTATAAATAAATGAGCATGTTTCAGTCTCACCTGTTCAGCCTTCTGGTGAAAGACGGACGACATGGCGAGGATGGTGGAGCGCTCGTCCAGCGCGGCGGCAAAGCTTTTCCAGTCCTGATCTAGCTGACCTGAGATCTGTTTTATCTGTGTGGAGGCGTAGTGACCGGCCTCGGCCAGTCGACTCGCTACTGACATGATTCTGTTGATGTTTACGTAGGCATTCTGGGGGGAAAAAAGTCCAAGTTAAAAAGATCAAGCATATGAGCATATGTTTGTATTAACGTCGGCCCAATTAGAGTCTACTTAAGAAGATTTAGAAATTAAATCTCCTTTCAAGTTATGGCTTGAAATTGACAGATTTTATCCACAAAAGGCAGATAAAAACTGGTTACCATGCAGTGTTGAACATACAATAATGTGATTTAATATGAGGATGATCATTTTGAAGACGTGACCTACCATTGAGTTCATGGCAAAGTGGTTGTGTTGTGTCTGCAGCTCCACGGCATGTTGGTAACCTCGGCCGATCTCCGTGTGACTCTGCAGGAAAACCTCCTTGTTGTGGCTGATCCAGTCAAACATCTGCAGAGACACGGCAAACACGGCGGCATCGTTAAAGCTGCCGTCAGCGATGTGTCCTCTTTTGACTCACTTCTTGTCCTTCATTGCAGTGTCAGTGTCACCCTTGCTCCTCGCTACATAACCTGTCTGAATTCACAAGGCCTCTATGGAGGTTCCGGTTCTGACTGGATTGAAGTTTTGCGGAATGGGAAACATTTTCTCCCACTATGTCACACAGTAGGTTTTCCTCATTCTATCACTTCGAACACGGAGAACTTTGCACTGGAGAATATACTATAGGCACATGTAGAGATGATTAATAATTATACGTCAAAGAAACGTTTTCATACCATATCCTTTAAAATGGCTAACCTGGTGGGCCCACAATGTGTTAACATAAG
Organism: Brachirus orientalis; assembly: GCA_016785285.1. Classification (NCBI taxonomy): domain Eukaryota; kingdom Metazoa; phylum Chordata; class Actinopteri; order Pleuronectiformes; family Soleidae; genus Brachirus; species Brachirus orientalis. The sequence goes on along the minus strand of JAFBJR010019393.1, from coordinate 892,061 downwards.
TGGGACTTTAAAAAGAAAACCAAAAACAGGGGAATATTCCTTTAAATATATAATTTTCAGTGTGAAGCCCAGGACGCCGGGACAACCTTCTCACTGGCTCCTCCGTCTGAATCAATCTTCACAGACAGATGGAGGTTGACGGTGTCCTTTCGTTTGATTACTGCAGTTACCACGACGACGACGACGACATCTATATCTACGGAGCCATTTCTCCGGCTGTGTTTTCCACGGAGAGAACGCGTCACCAGGCCTGACTGTTTTCCTGAGCTCGGAGTGTAAACTCGCCCACACACTCACGCAGATGCTCCACACCGATGTGGACAAAACTGTTGTTTTCCTTTCATTCCTCTCTTGTTTGTTTTTATGGTAAATATTTACCGCTTCTGCATGTGAGACGACACACACACACACACACACACACATCTGTCAGTGAACGTGTGCTGAATTACAGTCAACAAACACCAGCATCAACACCATGAGGCCTTTTCTCTGTTGTGTTCAAATGCTCTATTTTCTTCATCATACTTTTGGCTTTCTGCTAGAGTAAAACACATTTCATAGAAAGAGATTGTTTCCATATATAGCAGTTGGGAATGAAACTCAAACACTTTGGCGCGTGTTGTCGTAAACAGGCTGGTATGTTAATGCTGAACGGAATCCAAACAGTCGCCTCGCAAACCGCAGCTAATCACTTCGCTGTAGTAAGTGAAGCAAATGCTGGCAGATTTTCCGCTGTATTAACCGCTAACCATGGTTCTCTGTTTAGATAAAGGCAAGAGGCTGTTTTTCTTGTAAATCCCCCTAAATGTTTTTAGACAGACCTATAGTGACAGTGTAAACAAGCGGAGACAAACAAACTGTGTACGTCTGTCTTGCAAGTTCAAATGAAAGATCGTCATATTACATTGACTGAAGGATTGTTGTTTTCCTCGGAACCTAATTTTACCCTCTCATTTACGATATCAACACTCAGGTTAAAGGTCCAGTGCGTAAAATGTAGGCCAAATGTTTTCGGCCAAATTTGTCAGAGATTAACACGCCCCCTTCCTTTTTATTTAGTTTTTACCGGTTCAATTACTCGTCCTACAACCTTCACACAATATGTTTTTACAATATACGTATAATGTACATCACTTTTACAATAAACCAGTATCATGTTATAACTTGTTACTGGTGTGCTTTTATTTTGCTGTTGTGGCAGTAACTAATATTTTATTCTTCTCTCAAAAGTATTTCAATGTCTTTGGGTATTTTAAGCTACTTTAGCATTTGCTTTCTTCACTTCTCTTATAATTTTCCAATGTCGCCACATCGGATGATCTGCCTCCATCTTGTCCTCTTCTTTGTGACTCTCTGACTTTCTCCAAACCATTCCAGACCTGAGTTATCGCTTGAATATGCTCCTGTCTAATCCGCCTGTCTAATTAACCACAGCATTTGCTACTTCACAATAAAAGTCTGCAGGGTGTGTATATATATCAAAACATTTTCACTCATTAAACATCCCCAGTGATGATTTGTTAGCATCAGACTCAGGTGTGACTCACCTTCTCGGCGTCCTGTTCAAAGAGGCGGAGCTGGAAACACTGGTCCAGCTTCAGCTTCCTGACGTGCCACATCTGATGGAGGTTTTGTCTCGTGGAGTGGAGTTTATCCAGCAAACTGGCCACCTATCCAGAAGAAGGAAAAAAGCCTTTCATGATGTTTCTTATTATGTATTAAATATGTAGAGATTGACTGGTGGTATAGAGTAAAAATCCTGCAGTTCATGCTCAAACAGTCGTTCTAAAATCAATAATTATACAGTAATATGATCTTACTGAAATAGCCCCCTAAAAAAACAAGTTTGCAAAGTGTTTTAAAACATAACCACTGAATAAAATGGTAAAGATACAAAGTAAAAGCAGTTTTAAAACAGTCAAAAAGAAAACACAACAACTAAATTAAATGAATATAACTGATGCTTAAAAATGGACCTTAAAAATGGTCATTAATTATTTTTCCGAAATTTCCTTCTTATTCAAAAATGCCTCTAAAATGTATTCATTATTTAATCTTATGTGGCTTCTTTGATTGTGAATATACTTTTATTTTTTTTAACTTTCTTAAAGAATAACTAACAGATGTGTCTTCCTTCTTTTCAAAGCTCCTTTTTTGTTGTTTTATTTAACTTTGCGTAATGTAAGAATAATGGAAGTCTCCTGATATTAGAGTCAGTACTTTCCCTGTAGACACGTGAGACATTCAAGAACAACTTATATTTAAATCACACTGCTTTTGTTTTGAATAAGTACAGTTTCATTTTGGGAAACTCTCATACTATGAGCTGTAATGCATTCTCTTTCCCTGCAGAGACTTTCAGCTAATGAGGCAACATGCAGCGGCTGCATCTCATTAGCTGATCTGTGAGCTGTGGACTTGGACAAGGTTAGTCACACACAGAGACCAATAATCAAAAATGATCTTGTAGCAATTTTACTGTTTGGTGTAAAAAAAAGTTAAACAGGTTTTTGTTTTTTATACTGGAGCTTCTTTGGAGCCTTGGTGTTTATTGTGGATAAAATATTACATCAGAGTGTTGTCTGATCTGTGGGTTAGATTCTGATCAGTGGGTAAGATTCTGGTCAGTGGGTTAGACTCTTATCTTGGGTTGGATTCTGATCAGTGGGTTAGATTCTTATCTTGTGTTAGATTCTTATCTTGGGTTAGATTCTGATCTGCAGGTTAGATTCTGGTCAGTGTGTTAGATTCTGGTCAGTGGGTTCGATTCTGATCAGTGGGTTAGATTCTGATCTGCAGGTTAGATTCTGGTCTGCAGGTTAGATTCTGGTCAGTGGGTTAGATTCTGGTCAGTGGAATAGATTCTGGTCAGTGGGTTCAATTCTGATCAGTGGGTTATATTCTGATCTGCAGGTTAGATTCTGGTCAGTGGGTTAGATTCTTATCTTGTGTTAGATTCTGGTCAGTGGGTTAGATTCTTATCTTGTGTTAGATTCTTATCTTGGGTTAGATTCTGATCTGCAGGGTAGATTCTGATCTGCAGGTTAGATTCTGGTCAGTGTGTTAGATTCTGGTCAGTGTGTTAGATTCTGGTCAGTGGGTTCGATTCTGGTCAGTGGGTTAGATTCTGATCAGTGGGTAAGATTCTGGTCAGTGGGTTAGACTCTTATCTTGGGTTGGATTCTGATCAGTGGGTTAGATTCTTATCTTGGGTTAGATTCTGATCTGCAGGTTAGATTCTGGTCAGTGGGTTAGATTCTTATCTTGTGTTAGATTCTGGTCAGTGGGTTAGATTCTTATCTTGTGTTAGATTCTGGTCAGTGGGTTAGATTCTTATCTTGTGTTAGATTCTTATCTTGGGTTAGATTCTGATCTGCAGGTTAGATTCTGGTCAGTGTGTTAGATTCTGGTCAGTGTGTTAGATTCTGGTCAGTGGGTTCGATTCTGGTCAGTGGGATAGATTCTGGTCAGTGGGTTAGATTCTGGTCAGTGGGATAGATTCTGGTCAGTGGGTTCGATTCTGGTCAGTGGGATAGATTCTGGTCAGTGGGATAGATTCTGGTCAGTGGGTTAGATTCTGGTCAGTGGGTTAGATTCTGGTCAGTGGGTTTGATTCTGGTCAGTGGGATAGATTCTGGTCAGTGGGTTAGATTCTGGTCAGTGGGTTAGATTCTGGTCAGTGGGTTAGATTCTCCCCCTTAGCTGAATTACCTTCGGCACCAGGCTCTGAAAGTCAGCAGAGCCAGAGATGCAGTTTCTCCCTGAAAAGCCATCACTGGATCGAATGCACTGCAGCAGCCTCTGACCTTCCCGGTCCAACTCCTCCACTGGAGCCTTCAGCACCTAAATAAAACACAAAAGAACACAGCGTAATGGATTAAGATGAATTTATTTGACTGGAATGATGAGGGAACTTAAGCCCTGTGAGTGGAAATGGGAGATTTGTCACCTTTTTCTTCAGTTGTGTGTGTTCCTCTATCAACCGACGAGATCCCTCCACATCAGCAGGAAACTCCTTCTTTGACTGAAGCTCCTGCGAGACACAAAATGACCCATTACAGACGTACTAATAATGTCTGTACTGAGTGACTGATCACACTCGGACAGTGGACGCTGAGGATGGCGCAATACCACTTTTTGCTTTATGCAGCTAAAATCACATTTGTGCAGATACTTTTACCACCTTGCCAAAACCAGCCATTTACGAAATAAAATGCTCCAACTGTCTAACAAGCATTTAGCGAAAGTGACATAATATTTAGTGTTTTTGGATCATTTTGGGTTTGATACTTTTCTTTTTCTGATATCTGATTCAGTAACTTTGCAAAGTATTGCACTGATACTATCGACTGTATTGGCTTATGAAATCATAATCATTCAAAATACAAAATCAGTCTGATTGTAAAATTAATCAGCTCTACTTTGATGGTTTGTGACTGGCTCTGACAATTACTTGACAATATAAGTCTTCAGATCTGATCACATGTGCTGGCCAAATCTAATACCAGGTTAATAACTGGTCTGAATCGGCTGATGTACTTTTAAAACCATTAATCACCTGCAGGTCCTCCAGTCTGGACAGCAGGTGAACAGCACTGGACATGAACTCCTCCAGAGACACTCTCAGATCCATCCACTCCTCGTGGTTGTAGTCCAAAGAACCTTCAAAGTCATCGGTCAGCTGGGAGGGATCCACCAGTTTGGCCAGTCCTTCAACTGACACCATGCTGGTCTAAAAAACAAAACATCAAAATTGCATGTTTTTAGAAGCGATTAATGCTCCAGGTCAGGACCACCTTTCATGTTTGACAGCACGCAGTTCTTTAAGAAAATAAGAAAATAGTGTGAGAATAAAACCAGTATCTGAAAACTGAGACAACTAAAAAACAAACAAACAAAAAAACTGACCTCGAAGGAGAATTTTGCGCTGCCAAAGTTTGTTTTCTGCTTCTGCCAGAAGTTGTCCGGTTTGATGATGAGTGCCACGCAGATATCTGCTGGGAAAAACTCCTGCAGCGTCTTCAGCAGTGGCTTAATCAGCTCCCACTTGGAGCCTCGCATGTCGATGATGACAGTAAAACCACGCTTACATACGTCCTCACTGATGGGAGAGAGATGGAGGTCATTGGTGTGAGAAAGAAAGGGGGCCAAGTGAAGGAGATAAGCTTGAAAAACCTAAGCAGATTAATCAAATTGTTACCATCAGAACTATTACTAAGGATGACTTTCTACCACTTTTTCTTTTTTGTTACTTTTATCACAACCTTAAATTTGCTGATGCATTTACCATCTTCTTGTAACTAGGATTCCAAGTCAAGGTGCCCGGACCTTGGTTGACATCAAATTCAATGACTTTCCAAAACCAATACCAAAAAATTCAAGGGCCGAATGTGCTGACACAGGTTAAGATGGGAGGGCAACTTATAAGAGCCACTTCGGCCATGGACAAGTGATTGTCCTTGGGATCTTGGTCAAGTCAGTCTTGGAATGATCTTGGATTATCTTGGAAACTTCATTTCCCAGGCACCACATCATTTGCTCTCACTTGCTCAATAATACTCGCTCATTGATCTGCATGAACTCTGAAGTTAAAAGCAGATAGAGACAGTGGAGAGTGTCCCCAACGTTTGTTCTGTGTAGGCCTTGTCTAAGTACATCAAGCAGTGCAGGGCATGAAATAAGTTCTTTCTTCCACAAAAATCGACCACCTTCAATGACCCATGCCTATTTGGGGTGATTTTCAAAAACATTTTTCAAATTTACAACGTTTCAAGGATTTCAAGGCCCCCTGGGAATCCAGCCAAGGTAGCATATGAACACAAAAAGCTGTCCCTTGAGCTATGGTTTGTCCATTCTGGGCTACTGTAAAATCATTCATTAATTTATTATCTAACCCTTTACCCTCCATATGAGGGTTGCGAGGCTGCCGGAACCAATCCCAGCTGCTATAAGCTGAAAGAGAGGGTCACACCCTGGACAGGTGGCCAGTCCATTTCAGGGCCAACATACAGAGACAAACAGCAATTCACACTCACACCTATGTTCACTTAGGGTGTCCAATTAACTTCTGCATGTTTTTGGACTTGTGGGAGGAAAACCGCAAGAAAACCCACACACTATATATGAATTCCACACAGAGAGGCCTGAACTGGGATGCAAACCAGCAACCGTCTTACTGCGAGGCAATAATTCTAGCCATGTGCCCCCTGTAACAATATACAGGGGGGCACATGGCACACTATACTAGATTCCAACCTACTTGAAATGTCATTATAAAAGACTATTCTAACTTAACAAAAATATTAAAGTTATGAACACTACTACTATGGCACCACATTTAAAAATAGCATAAAATACATCAAATTGTTTGTTGGGCTAAACCAATCACCAGTTGTTTAGTAATGTTTTGTCAGTCCAATCAAAAGATTAGATACATGAATACAGAAGTGCTTTTATTCTCTCTTTTCCGTAGGAAATTCAAGTCCTCTTAGTTTTGAGAAGCAGCGCAGCTGCAGTAATTAAATAAAAACCCTGCAGGTGAAAGAACATATGAATCAAGAGGCAGCTTTAAAAGTAAAAAAGCACTTTGGCATTTATAAGCGAACCATTTAACTGTGAGAGCTAAAAGCTGTTGTAACACCCGTCACAGTGTCGTCCTCTGTCTCCTCCATCAGCAGCTCATAAACAAGTCTCCCAACACCAGTAAATTCAGCTGCTGCTGATTGGGGGAGTAAAAATATACTGATATTACCTCACCTTCCACACGCAGCCTCTCTTAATATCAATCCAACTACAGCACGGCCATTATAATCGGCCTCGGGGAGGCACAAACTCCACTCATCGCCATGGAAACAGCTGGTCGATTGGCAGTGAGGGAAGCAGAGCGAGGCTGATAGAGATTGAACGAAGGTACAGATTGTTTAGTTGATTCACACTGTGTTCTAGTTAGCCCGGTACAAGTGTTAAAAGGTGAGGTGGGAGAGAATTTTCTGGAGCACTTTTTATTGTATTGCCTAAAATCCTCTTCACACCCCGATCATAACCTATTAATTAATGCATTGTCACAGAAATGAAAATTGTCAGTCACCTTTGGAGCAGACAGGACTGTAAAAACACCATCCAATCATAATGAATGGCCCGAACAAAATAACTGGATCGTGATGCAGCAATCAAAATGCCATCTACTCCTCCCTTCCCTATGCATATCCCCCTCTTCGTACACTAATCACGTGTGTGCAGACATGAAAAAGACAACGTCAGAGCTCACACTAGCTTGTAGAGTTTGACCTCGGGCTCTTACAGACCGGGCTAATGATCATGTTCTTAAAAAAAAATTTGCCTGTGTGATTAACGTCTGCACTGACAGTCCTGAAAAGTCATAGCTGTGTTGTCACTCTCGCTCTCGTCTTTTCTCACAGCATTGCGCCCACATATACACTTGTGGGGACACTCTGGCTCTCTCCAAATATTGGTGGGGACATGTCAATCAATCAATTTGTATGGCGCTTTTCATACATAAAGTAGCGCAAAGTGCCTCACAGTGATTAAAAACAACAGAGATTCAAACAGCAAAGAAAATCAGGAAAAGGAAATCAAAAGAACCATCCCTCCCACCCCCCACAGATATGCACAGAGACATACACAAATACATACACACTCATATACACACTCACACATATGCACGCAGACACACAGACCCACCCACGCATACATTAGCTGTCACTAAAGAGACATGGCCTCACTGTCCACACACAAACCTACACCCTGGGTTATAATGGCCCACTTCATGTTTTTGAGAAAAGCTACTACCAATAAAAAGGCTGATGCAGAGCGATCTAAGACCAGAGCGAACATCAGTGCTGCGTTTGAACGGTGGCGACAAGTGAAAGTCCAGAAAAGGCTGCAAAGTGATGCCACTGTGGTCCTGTTTCTACTGGACAGTTAGGGTATCTTTATGTCTTTGTGATCTTCTGAGAGTATTCGTTATTTTCCAGCAGTACGTTGTCATTACCTGTGAATCCATGTGATCTCAATGCTCTTCGTGAACAACAGGAGCACGTAAGGGTGGAGGTGTGGCTTCAGAGGGAAGTCTGAGGGGCTTGGACTTTTGAATTCAAAATATAGCCTCTACCTTACCATGCAGCAGCAGTCTCTCACTGCAGCTGCAGAATCAGAGCACATCTAATGAACTCAAACCCCGGTGCCGCATTCAAGGACACTCACAATTAGGCTCATCTAATGAAAATTCTTCACTTATTTATTACTGAATTAATATTAAGTAAATGAAAAGTGTGTCCTTGAATGCACCACCAAGGTGTTTCAGAAATGGTCCCAGCTTAAAAAATTAGGTCATTTTAAACCGCACAAACCTCACAGTGAGTAACAGGTACATTTCCTTGCTGCAGAACTTTTCGCCAAAGGCCATGTATAAGAAATAGATGTAGCCTCCAGAAATGAAAAGTGAAGCAGAATAGAAGCAACTGGCCACAGTTCATGATGTCACCAAAAGGAAACTGACTCCACTTTTGAAGCCTCAAGATTCAAGATTTCCCAGCACCATATTGCAAATGTCACCTGCAACCAGGCCTCTACTCTAGTGTCTTCTCATATGTATGTACTTTACTGTCAAATTTCCTCAAAAACAGAAAAGTAATTCACAAACTGACATCATGCTCTATTGAAGAAGACTTGACTGGGACCTCCTCGGGAGTTAATGGTGTATTGTGGGAATACCACTCAATTCCTCATAGACTTCTATTCAAAAGGACTTCTCTTTTGCAACCAGCAGACTCCCCTCCTGGTGGTTATTTAATATAATTGTATTTCCTGGTTGGTTTCAGGAAGAGAAAACCAGAAAACTCCATCTGTGATTAATATTTGGTCCATGGACAGAAATAGCTACTTTCAAAAAGAACTCTACGTGAATAGAAGTCTATATAAAATGACCTTTTACTTATCACTCGATTATAACACCAACAAACATTTTCTTGAGGGGGAAATGTCTCAAACATTAGATTCAGCTCTTCTTCAACAGCATGTGATATAAATGTTCACTATGTGCCTTTTAAAATGTGATTATTTGATTAACAGACAGACAAAGATGTTCCTTGCATTTATAGACAGATTTTATAGACCCATTTAGAGGAAGCACCTTCTATGTAAGTGGACACCAGTGAGATTGACAGCTAGTATCATCTCATAGATGTCTTGTTGAGGTCTACAAACCTCTGGTTTAAGAAAACCGGCACGGTGTAAGCGAAAATGACAATATCAAGACTTCAAAGCGGCAGCTCATTTTGCATCTAGTTCATGCAGCTTTGTATGCCTCAAAGTATATTCCACACATGACCTCGGGCTTATCAGTTCACAGCACTCGTCATTTCAGGAGATGCTTTGATAATTATTTATCAGTTTTCTGTGGACCTGCTCCTCCCTGGGAACATCCTCAATACTGCAGTGCTGCAGGAATGAATGGACTTGAGACGGACACGCTGCTGTCGGGCTAAAGACACTGCAGCATTCATGCCGATGCAAATCAAACGCTGCTTTCCATCTGCTGCTGTGATGGAGAAGAAAGGAGCTCTTGACTCCGTGGTGTGGAAAGCAGTGAAGCACTCAGCAGTCCAGTCCATCCCGAACCTTGTCCTTATTCTGTCTGTCACGGTCAAGTCTACTTCACAGTGATAAAACATGCATGTTAAAAGTCTGTTTTAGTCAGTCTAAGAAAATAGGTCGGCTTTTATGTAAACATGCCAGTCTGAGTAAAATCAAACTGTTCTTAGTCGGAATAAAACACCAACATAATTTGATTCAAAGTCTGATTACTCCTGCATGTATACACTTAAACAAGCTGGAGATTTAGACGTATAAACTGCAGTACTGTTGAGAAGAACAAACAACACAGTGGCATCAGCGAGAGTGAAAACTGTGATGAAGACCTACTTTTGGACTGACAAAGGGATGACCTTCATGCTTGGGCAGCCGAAGGAACTAAATATTCCATCTCACGTTCACTGTTTGTTTGTCTGTGACATAAAAGGTCAACAGGAAACTGAGTCAATAGCACCAGCCTATAGAGCGATACAGAGTCAGACATACACGGTGATTAAATCAAATTTCTCCCTTATGTATATTCAGACTCAAGCGAGTTGTCCGACTATGCATAAGGCTGCAGCATGACAAAGCTGTGCTTGGACAGTAAACTTAAATTAAACTTAGTGATTGTCTGATGGGAGTGTGTGTGTACCTGGGAACAGTTGACAGGTAGGTCACCAGCCTCCTCAAGTCTTCTTGTTTTATCCGGTCATGGTTACTCCTGGCAGGAAATGTCAGGATTGGTCCTCCTCTTTTATCTCGCCCTCCTGTGCATGCACATAGAAGCAGATGATCGGTATGATAGTCATATGATGCATTTAAAAGGTATTCCCTTTATTAGGCACTTTAACAACAGGCGCAATTTTAAGTAGTTCTACAGAAGTGTTGGGGAAATACCACACTTTCTGCCGCACCTGAAAGGAACAGGAAACATGACTATGACATGGATGACTGAGAACCTTCATAGACAAAAATCTTGCTTTTATAGTGTTTTTAAGCTTCTACTTCAGGGAACGGACTTTCTTACCTCAAAAGAAACCACTATTTTTTAATTGGTCAAACTCACAGACCATTGTAGCACCACGGATGCAACCACCACCCCACAGATGTGACACTGCAGTTACCGTATGTAACATTGGCCTAATTATGTCACTTAATAGTTCTTACTAGCTAGCACCACCGGTACAAATGCAAGCAGAGAAAAAAAAGCTTCCCTTTGGGATCCAGAATTCCTGAAACTGTCTAGTTTTAACAAAACCCATGTCAGGATCTGGTTTCCTGCTTCTTCTTATTATTCCGGTGTTGTGCTTTTATTTTGGTTTCTTGCTTGCTTCCTGTTTTCCCTCACCTGTATTTCAGGAGACTTGTCTGGTCGGCCGGGGCGGAGCCTCCAGCCTCGCACCTGCCGGCAATTCCCTGATCACCTGAAGTCCTTCTTATACGCTGGTTTGGACAACGGCAGGTGTCAGCGCGTAAACTATTGCCAGTGGTAACTCGACGCTTGTAGCACACCTCGTGTCTTAGCACATGTTGGATTTCCGTGTAGCTCTCGTTCTAATCCTGGTTTTTCCTCTTTCCCTCAGTGTTTCCCCGGGAGGCTTCCGCTCTGCTGTCCAGCCGGTCTCCTCGTCTTCAGTTACCTTGGCCAGCACCTTTTTGTTTTACCCGTTGTATATAAATTCGTTTAACCTTTTTTTGTCGTTTGGAACTCCGCTCTTTTTGGGTCCATACAAACACCATATCCTCACAACCCAACCAACAATGACCTTATCCTGCTTGAGCATCCTACTGTTTGTACAGCTGCAGCCTCAACGACTGGCTCAGTACAACAATGTTGGCATTAGGAAGCAGTTACTGAACTTTCTACTGACATTCATTCGAGCGTTTTGGTATCAATGTTTGAACAGAGAACAGTGACGAAGGCCCTGGGGTCTGTGACGAGTTAAGTTGATGGAAGGTGTTAAAACATATTGGTCAAGGAGAACGGAGGCAAAATGAGGACAATCATGTCGACGGCCTGACGCTACCTCACATTCTGGAGATCATTCTTCGAGATGACACATTTAATCATCTGTCTAATGACATATTTCATTAAAATCAGGAAGACACAAACTCTCTCTGGAATAATCTGCTCTGGGCTCCATCATTATCCAGGTTTAGGTCTATACAAGGCTGTGATTGGCTTCGCACTGGAGTCAACCTTGAAAGTAGCTCAATAAGATGTTCTCCTAACAACTAGACTTTCAACAGTAATGGCTCTAAAGAATGACCGAGTTATGAATTTCCCTCATTTGAGGACATTTAAGCAGTAGGTGTTGTTGCGATAGTAGTCAGGATTAGCAGTAGTATGGTAACCTCATTTGTTCCACCCGTGTGCGACAGTGCAGCTACTTCCTGTTATGAAGACTTTGACAGGGTTTTGACAAGAAGTAACCGCACTGTGCACATGTACAACAAATCAGCCCAATCTGCTCATTCCTGCAGTTGAATTCATTGAATTGGTCAATGGTATTCCCTTGCATGTGTACGATGTACATACTAAACAGACACACACTTGTGTACTGATACCCAAAGCAGAGGTCTCAAACTAGTGGCTCGTGGGCCCAATGCAGCCCGTCAATCAATTCAGTAAATCAGAGGCAAAGTAATGACAGCGATGCATTCACTGTCCACGGAAAATGTCTGAGTGCTTCATGCCAATGATGTTGTGCAAATGTTGCCAACCATATCACCTAATCTGATCATTACGCTTAATCCAATAGCTTTAATATAATTTTATCAGTATTATCATCATCACTGCCACATTTGTGAGGGAGACAGACCATTCTGAAACAATGACAATCTCTCTCTCTCTCAATGACCGGCTCTCTGCCTTGCTCCTTTTCTGTTAAAAAAATATGAAACTGCCACTCAGATTCTTTTTCTCTGTCTTTCTGACATCAACACTGACCTTGCGCCCAGGACCAGTAGTCTTCATGGACACCAAAACCTGGTCCTAATGAGGCAGAACCTCATTTCTGAGAAACTGGTTAAGGTTAGGACAGATAACACTTTGTTTAGGCTGTCTAAATGAAGTCATTTTAGAGTCCTTAGAAGAATAGCTGCACAAACCTGTGTGTGTGTGTGTGTGTGCCTGGTGTTCCTTAGGTTGTGGGGACCTAAATCTGTTTACACAGTGGCATTCCCCATAATGTAAAATATTACATTTTAAGGTGAAGACATGTTTTAACATTAGGCTGAGGTTAGGTTTAAGGTACAGGTCAGGGTTAGGGTTAGGAAATGAATGTAAGTCAATGCAATGTCCTCTGAGGTCATGGAAACCAGTGAATGTGTATGTGTGTATTTTGGTGTGTGATTTGGGAGGAAGTATGCTGCTGTACTCTAAGGAGGAATCTCGATGACAGATTGTTGTTGGCACATGACCTTTCTCTCTCTCGCTGTCACCCACACTTCCTAGGTCTCTAGGTCTCTCTCCCATTCCCTGTTTATCGATTCACTTTGTTTTTACACTGGTTCACATTAGTGGAATACAGAGAGAAAGGAGTCACTCTCTTTATCATCACTGACAGTTTGATAAATACTATTTGGGATATTATGAGTTCTACGTCACACTCTCTGATCGGGTCTGAAGTTTAATCAAGATCACGCCTGTTTCACATCTAGAACACACTTTTATACTTAAAGCAAAAGCAAAAATGCTGAAAACTCACAGAAAACTGTGAGTAGAAGAACTTAGGCTACATCCTAAGTTTATCGTTTATTCGTTTAATATTTAATATAGATTGAAAATAACATGGAGCCTTACACATGAGAAGCCATCAAAATATTAACTATTTTTTTTAAAGAATTGGCATTGAATATTCAACAATTAAAACAGAATCATTAAAATGCGGCATTTGCGATTTGATTCAATTGGAAAAATTAATCGCATGCTTTTAAATCAAATTATAGATTTTTTGTCATGAATTAGGATGTTTAGCTGGAAATGTATGTATAACATTTTGATTTTGGGGCTGTTAATAACATATTTTTATACACACATATTTTACACCTTATGAATTCAAGATATTTCATTTTTGCTGTTTTATTTCATTTTAGTTTGAATGCCAGAGTCTTTTGTTTAATATTTTATTCTGTTCCACATGTTTATAAACCATGCACTCAAAGTACATGCACATATGACAAGTATGCATGAATAACAAGAATTTTTTAACACAGCTTTTTCAAACATCCTAGTTTTATTTTGAATGCTTCCATTATTTGACTTTGCACACAGAAATAAAATTCCCCAAAAACCCCAAACTACCAGGGTCAAAATTATTAGCCCCCCTGATACTAATAGTCAATTGTGTCTCCTTTTTGTTGAATAACAGCCTGCAGTCATTTATTGTAATTTTCAACAAGTCTCTGACTTGAACACTTCTCCTGAGGAATCCCAGCCCATTCTTCTTTGGCAAATCTCTCAAGCTCCTCCAGATTTGATGGCCTTCTGGCATAGACCTTCGTCTTCAGTTCACCCCAAAGATATTCAATGGGATATGAGTCAGGACTTTGTGCAGGCCAGTCAATAACGTTCACTTTGGTCTTCTGGAGGTAGTTTTTCACGGTCGTTTGTCGTGTTGGAAGACAAAGTGATGACCCAGACCCAGTTTTGCTGCTGACTGCTTCAGGTTTTCTATCGAAATCTTCACATATCCTTCTTTCTTCATGATTCCTTCCACCTTGACAAGATTTCCAGTTCCAGACTCAATGAAGCATCCCCACAGCATAATACTCACACCACCGTGTTTCACTGTTGAGACGGTGTTCTTTGGGTTATACGCAATGTCTCTATGGACAAAGAGCTCTCGTTTGGTCTCATCTGACCAAGGACATGCTTCCAGTATGAATAATCTGTTTTAAAAAGTCTTTGCTCTGTTTAACAGCACTTGAGAAATGACATTTTCATAGGAGGGATAAAAATTCCGTCCTCAACCGTAGGTAACCATTCCAAAGGTTTCTATTTCTGCCCATTCAGAGTAAAACCTGACCAGTATTATTTTTAAACTTCTTAGTTTACTTCTTAGTTTTGGGAGACCAGGCTCTAAAATGCTGGGGTAATGTGGATAACAGGCATATCCAGAGAAAGTTGAATGTTTTATTAAAGAAAGGGAGTCCTGTTGGATGTAGCCTTGAGTTATAGTACAACTGCAGTTGTTTAAGATGCACAGCTGTGGAGCACTGGATTTTTGTCCATGTTTAATTTTAACTCTGGGGACAGACGGTAGATTTGTCTCACGCTGAATGGTTCATGTCATAGAAGCGTATCAGAAGCAGAGAGACACAGGCTTCAAAATAAAAGCCAAAGAAGCACTGGGGCCTTTATTTATGCATATACATAATTTATTTTATGTGTTGACTTTTTCCGACCTGTGTCTGAACTCGTTTCTGTCACAGAAACACATTTGCGTCCGACGTCTCTTTCAGCACTCTCAGCAGTTCATCTTCTGAGGTAATGTGACATTATGACTTGTTTGTCCAGATTCAAAACACATTACATGGCCGAGTGTTTGTGAGTGTGACGGCCTGTGGATTGACGTGTCTGTTCAGCTGTTCCCGTGCCTGTTTCTCCTCCGCTTGTTTTGGCCCACAGTGATATGGATCCTCCACTGAGAAAAGGTCAGGGGGGGTTCACATAAGTGATGTTCAGGGTGTGAAGAGTCTGTGATGATTTTCCTCACTGAGGAGGTGAACAATTCTTGGTCCACATCCTCGATTGTTTCTGCAGTCCTGAAGGTTTTCATGGCTGTCACACTGACACAGTGAGTACAGTACTTTGAGAGGACGCAGGGTCCACAGACCAGTGGGAGGAAATGTAGAGAGTGAGTGACTCATTAGGTCAGTGTTTTGGAATAATACAACCACTGACTTTGGTATGTTGTTATGCAGCAAATACCAAACTGGAGAATGCTGTGGCTCCTTTTAAAATTTGATAGATTAAAACCAATGTAAAATTAGTTCAGCTCCGCACGGCTCAGTCTCTCTTTCTCTTTAGATCTCACGCCACCTGTCAACATTCAAGCAGTGGCAGATTCATTCTTAATCTCCACAAAGGAGGTTATGTTTTCATCGGTGTGGGTTTAACTGTAAGTTTGTCCTTCTTTAAGCAACTTCCTGTCTCCAGTTTCTTTGTGATGGGTAGACAATCATCCAAATATGCTCCCATTCAATTTTGGTCGGAAAATACCCACTGATGAATCACAAAAATTCTTACTTTCATACTTAATTTCAAGAACACTCCATCTATTATAATGGCTAAAAGTGCAAAAACATAATATCTTTGCCAAAACTACCAACGTCGGATCTGAACAAAATTCGGTATGTGTTTACAGGACTAGACACTCATCAGAATAAGTTTAATTCAGATCTGATCCAGATTATGGATTTGGCAGTAATTTGAAAGTAACATGGTTCAGATCCATTCAGCAAGTTGAGATGTGTACTATATCTCAGCGACATCTTAATAAATTAGGATGAATTTTGTGTTTATGTAAAAGGGTAATAGCTAAAAGCAGGTAAGTTCTATACTAATACTAGATCAAAATGTAAACATTTCAGGTGACAGTCTGCTCTCGCTTTTGTTTTGTTTTATGCTTATAAGTTTCAGTTTTTGTTTTAGAAATTTGTCTTATGAATATAGCAATGGTACAACATGAAAAATATTTCATACAATTATCCCGGCCAAAAATATTGTTGGTTTACGGTGAAACATACTTTGATCACAAACATGTGAAATCACGTTAATCCACCTTCTGAAACAGGACATATATTTTTTTAGTTTTTGAGTCAAAAACAAGAATCTTGAGTTAGATTACTATAAATATATAGTAATCAATGTGGTTCAATGTGTGTCTGTTTTTTATCCAAACAATGTCAGTGTCAGCGTTGCACACAGTGGCGCCTCTACTAAATCACCTGCCAAGTTTGAGCCTGTCAAATTAATTCAGTTATGAGATTAAAATACAGACAGAGAGATGTTTCTAGTTTATAGATAGATGAGGTTCTGGAATGACTGGAAAAATGCAGGCTCTTGTCACTTGTAACTTCAGTTTTGTAATCTGAACTCTGGCTGAATCTGTCCATTATCCCCTTAATTAATCACTAAGTTGTTTGCATGCAAGTCAAAAGATATTGAAAAACATTGATTGGTGTCACTCGGAGGTTTAATGATTATGTGAGAAAATGCTCACATTTAAGAAGCTGAATAATGGCAAAAGAAATACACACTCAGTCTAATCAATTATCAAAATGTGAAAATAAAAAGTAAAAATCCGACTTAGACTCAGGAGTTTGTGGAAGAGACGCTGCAGCTTCATCTCTGACCCTTGGTTAACTCGCTTACACTCACCTGAAACAAAGGCGACTTTCTCCTTTAACACAGGAAGGACGTCAGATGCTTTGATGCCTTCAGTCCTCACTGATCCTGGAGAACAAATCACACAGACAGAAATTATTAATCCCATTATCAGATCAACATTCCTGTAAGACGGAAAATAAACCCATACACGCACACACACACACACACTGGTTTCCATGACTTCAGACGACATTGCATTGACTTCCATTCATTTCCTGGAGACTTACTTTAACCTTAACCATAATTACTAGTGCCTTAACCCTAACCCTAACCTCAGCCTAACTTTAAAACATGTCTTCACCTTAAAATGTAGTCATTTACATTATGGGGACTTGATTTTTGTCCCCACAAGGAAGACAAGTCCCCATAATGCGAGTGTGTAAACAGATTTAGGTCCCCACAACATAAGGAATAACAGGTACACACACGCACACACAGAGGGTAAATGGTATTGACCGTCTGTGTATCTCCTTTGTCTGTAACATTGTTGTTGGCATTTTTACGTCTTAGTAAACTGTTTAGTAGAAGCAACAACATACGCGGTGGAAATATTTTCCCCACACATGCTACACAATTAACCTAATCCAAACATATTTTTAACTTTCATTATTTCATCCCCTCACTCTCCTTCCCCTCGGTTCATGTGGTCATCCGTCTGTCATGTTATGAAATCTCCCTCTCTCTCTATCATTTTTTAATGATGCTCTCTCTATCACCCTTCTCTCTCTCTCTCTCTCTCTCTCTCCCCCTGTCTCAATGGAGAACAAGCCCAAATGCTCAGGTCCTGCTGTGTGTGTGTGTGTGTGTGTGCATGTGACACACACACAGGTTTACACAGCTATGCTTCTGAGGACACTGCACTGATCTCAACTTATTTCCCAAACCTTAACCAGAACCAGCTAATGACTAACCCTAACAATCTAAACCACAGTTGAAATCTTAGCCCTTAACCAGTTCCTCACAAATGAGATCCTGTCTCATTAGGACCAGGCTTTGGTTTCCATGAGGACTACTGGTCCTGAAAAGGTGACAAATACAAGAATTCACACACAAATATTCTTGCAAATCATTCTTAATGAGGACTTTCATAGACATGAAGCATGCCCAACCCTAACCCTGACTCTAACTCTACAAAAACTAAGTTTTACCCCCAAAAAAAGCCCTTTAAAGTGATGAGAACCAGACAAAAATGTCTTTAATTTCCCCAAAATGTCCCTGATTAAAATGGTTTAAATGTTATATACACTCACACTTACAAGTCAGTTAAATCTACCTCAGTATACAGAGAAAGAAAAGAAACCAGTTTTACAGCACAGCTACTTTGTATTCACACTGTATCCAACACTCCTTAACTAATGTTTGGGAAAAAATATGTTCGATAATTTGTCAATGTTGATTCTATTTTTACTGAAAGCTTTCAAATGCATCATGGGACATTTGATCACAGACGGACAGCTGGTGACGAGGTCACATTCAGAGGTCGTTGATGAATTGATAAAACCCAACATCGGGGTTTAACCAGTGATGCAACGGTGGATTGTGTGTGTGTCTGGGAGAGTCACACTCTCCCTTAACCACAAAAATATCCACTCAACATGTGGAAAAACAAATTTAATATACATCATGTTCAAGACTGACCCTGATTTTGATTCATTTCTGGGCTCTTGTAGTTAGCACACTCTACCATCTGCACTGCTTCTAGCCTTATTAGTTTGAAAAAGCATCAAAATGCCATGTGTTACTTCATGCATACAACCTGGAACCATGTTTTCCAAGAACAATATGCCAATATTTAAAAACCCTCGTTTTATACAAACACTGCGGTTCTGTTTGAAGCCATTTAAGATGCAGCCAAAAAATAATAATAATAATAATTATCCTCCTTAACGTTGGAGTCATGACATATGGTGTTTATATTAAGTCTGTTTATTTATTTTTATTAATTTTATTAGTGGTCTAATTTTTTAAAAATGTTGGCAACCTTTGTAATGCAAAGAAGACTGTCACCTCTTTCCAAAAATCGTATTTATTTATTTAACAGGGACAATGCAGTCTAACAGACTAAGAATTTATAGCAAATGCTAATTTGCTACTCCAGTCTCTAGTTGGGCTTCTATATCTCATATATGAAGCAAACATTTATGGTGCTTTTCCACTATACAGTTCACTTTCCATTACTATAGTTCCTTCTTAACGTGGGCGGGGTCTTCATTACAGGGTCGGTTTTTTTTTTTATGTGACACACACACGAGCAAAGCAGTTCTTTTCTTTGTACTGAATCATTAGAATCAGTTGATTTAAAAGATTTGTTCACTCTGACCCAGTCACTGAACTGAAATACGGCTGAACGGGTTGTGATTCGGCTCACAATCTCCGTCTTTCAGCAGCGCTGCCGCTAAACACACCAGACTCCTCTGTTAAATACTGAGATTTTAGAAATGTCCCTGTTAAATGTTGGAGATTAACATATGTTTTGGGGAATTTTTAGTCTTTTTTTGACTGATCTAAAGTTCGGCATTGTTCGGTTTGTTTCGCGTGTCAGACCTGGCGCTCATGACTCTTCCAATCTGACTATGTAGTGGTGGCAGTCTGACCACGTCACATTTTAGTATCTGCTCAGCTCGACTGGAACCTTGCCAGAAAAAAGTACCCTCAAACCGATTATCAAAATAGTTGACGATTAATTTAGTAATCAATTAACTGAGTAATTGTTTGAGCCCTAATAGTAGTATAACTAATTACTTTTGAGACCAACTAATAAGCACAACATTATTACTTTTTTACAAGATTACTATATAGTAAGTAACTTTTGGAGCCTGACACAGGTCGAAAGAATCCTCCCATTTCAGCACAGAATTAGCTGATGACAATGTTGCTGTAAACGCCACTTGGAGACGACTCAACATCGTCTGGCTGCTCACTCTGACCAATAATGTTGATGGAATGGATCTAAAACAACCACAAAAAGGCCATCTCAGCATTTTAAGAAGTTTCCATCACAGTGATGGAGATGCAGTCGACTGGTCGCGCGACTGCAGATGAAGCTGTTCCACAACAGATTCACTGGTACGCCTTTGCATCAAAACTTAAACGACTTGCAAAAGAAGAGAAGAGACAAGAAGAGAAAAATGAAAAAGGGTTTTTGTTCCAGGAAATAAAAATCAAGAACAGAGACACCAAAGTCTGGTGCCAACATGGACAGTGTAAAACAGAGAGGGAGACTCATTTGTCCAGCACTGTTCAGGGAGGAAACAGCTTTTGTCATTTTAACACACAGAGGAAGCCGCTGGGCCGAACAAACACACACGCACACGCACGCAAACACTCACACACACACAGTGTGGTTTCCATGACTTCCAAGGACATTACATTAACTTACATTCATTTCCTGGAGACTTACTCTAATCTCAACCATCAAACATGTCTTCACTTTAAAATGTAACAATTTATGTTGTGTCCCCATAAGGAAGACAAGTCTCTATAACGTCACTGTGTAAACAGATTTGGGTCCCCACAACATGAGAAATATCTGGAACACACACACACACAGGTTCACACAGCTATCCTTCCAAGGACTCACATCCACTTCCAGGGACAACCTAAACAGACTAACCCTAACCTTAACCTAACCACAACTCAAATCTCAGTCCTAAACTTAACCAGTTCCTCAGAAATGAGGTTCTGCCTCATTAAGACCAGGTTTTGGTCTCCATGAGGACAACTGGTCCTGACAAAGGTCCTAACAAATGCACACACACACACAAACACGCAGACTCTGTTCTTTCAGGGCAGTGATTTACATCTCGTCTTTGACAGGAAAGTGATGGTGAGTCAGCGTCGGCTTTGGCTGCGGTGCAGCAGCTTTCTCTGCTCAACCCTCCGTGTTCTCAAGCTTCGGTTCCTGTGAGGAACACTGACGTCTTTTTTAGTGGAACTCGGCCTTTTCCTGGAGCAGAATTCAAGTTCACACGTCTGTCACTGTAACCGCTCGACAGAGATTAGAGTTGATGTCAATACTGATGTTCAATCGAAAGCTCTTAAAGGAACAGTGTGTCATGGTCAGCAACATTTCACAGATTGTAAATTGAGAAATGAAGTAGAATTACAGTATTTCATCTTCACCTATATTCTGTCAACCGTATACAATTTCAACATCTACTCTTGTATATGGTAGTTTAATTCAATTCACCTAAATTTTATTTACTCATTGCTAAAATAGAATGTGGTATAGATGTTTCTATAGTACATACTTCCTATTCTTTTCTTTTATGCCATTTTTAAAATATTTATGTCAATCTCCTTTGTTGTAGCAAAATCTTTTAACTCTGGGATTAAAAAAGTATTCTGAATCTGATTTGGATTTACCCACTGGACCTTTAATGTTATTTGTTGAAATCATTTTCTTGTCCTGAGGCGTCTTTATTAATTGATGATGCCAAGGATTTTTTAGTACAAATAACAGTCTCTATGTTACAAAAACAAAAAAAGTCCCAAAACTGATATCCCAAACATGATATACTAATTGGCCACTTTATTAGGTACGCCTTTCCAACTGTTCATTAATATAAAAACACACACACACATAAAAAATACACTGCTATTTTTTTTTAAATAGAAAAAGACGTCCACACCATGAGGAAAAAAAACCTATTGGGCAGTTTACAATATAATTTCCACTTAATTCAGTGTCAACTTTCAGAGGGGCAGCTGTGCATAATTTTGTTTTACTTTATCCTTCAGCACTAAAACAGCACAATCCCCCCACGATGCTCTGCTCTGCTCATTTACTGCTACAAAACCCCTGCGGACGGACACAGCTGCTGTTGATATTAACTCATCACCTTTGGAATATGCTCCATAATAAATGTTTTAGGATACAGATGCTGCACAGGGCCTTTATTTTGAAAATACTCCAAGAAATTTTTTTTTGTCCCCAAACCCCTCCAACACCAGCAGGGTTAAATTAATGTCAGTAAAAGATGATGATTCAAAAGTTGATTTAGATGTATTTCATGGGAGGAGAGACTGAACAATGACAACATATAAATTTATTACCGGGGGAAAAAAGTATGAAAGGGTCAAGGAAGTTGGAAAACAACACAGACTGATACATTACATGAATCAGAGCAGGTATGGTTGAGAAGAAAAGGAGAAGAAAGACTAAAAACAAATGAGTGTCGAGATCAAGAAGTCGAGTGAATAAATTTAACATGTCTGGCAAAACTCAAGCTCTGAAGACATCGTAGGAAATACTGTAGAGTTCATTGTTCATTGCAGGTGAATTTTCATCATTATTTATCCTGTCATTGCATATATATTAGTCAGTAGGTGTTTTGGAGGTTTCTGGTTTCTAAAGGTGTAGACTTTAGGAAGGTGGACTTGTTCTTGACCTAAGTACCATCTAATTTTCCTCCCAAAGTCCAAAAACATGCAGATTTGGGGATTAGGCCGGTTGGACACTCTAAATTGCCCGTAGGTGTGAATGTGAGTGAATGGTTGTCTGTCTCTATGTGGCCCTGTGATGGACTGGCGACCTGTCCAGGGTGTACCCTACCGCTCGCCCTATGTCAGCTGGAGATAGGCATAGACCCTTAGTGGATAAAGCGGTAGAAAATGAGTGTTTCCAGAGCGCAAAAATAGAAGCAGGTGTATCACAGCAGAATGTAATGCTGTGTTCACACTGGGTGCAACGCAAATTTGTCACATGACAAGTTTGCATACAACATTGATACACTGATTTTATTACCAGCTAAGGTTACAGTTATTGCAACCACCATTAGCCACCATTACATACTCTGTCACTTTCTACATTTTTCATTTCTCTGTTTCCATCCTCTGTAATTCTGATTTTTGTTTGTAATCTGCTGAACTTGTCTCTGCACATGTGACTGTCCGTCCTGGAAGAGGGATCCCTCCTCTGTGGCTCTTCCTGAGGTTTCTCCCCTTTTTATCCCTGTACAAGGTTTTTCCTGTGGAGTTTTTCCTCACTCGATGTGAGGGTCTAAGGATAAAGGGTGTCACTTGCTGTACAGACTGTAAAGCCCTTCGAGGCAAATTGTGTTTGTGATGTTGGGCTACATAAATAAAATTAACTTGACTTGACTTGAACATTAATGTACAGACACGATTATCCCGTCATCGGACGCATTTTGGAGGTTTCTGGTTTCTAAAGGTGTAGACTTTAGGAAGGTGGACTTGTTCTTGACCTAAGTAGCATCTAATTTTCCTCCCACAGTCCAAAAACATGCAGATTTGGGGATTAGGCCAGTTGGACACTCTAAATTGCCCGTAGGTGTGAATGTGAGACCGAATGGTTGTCTGTCTCTATGTGGCCCTGTGATGGACTGACGACCTGTCCAGGGTGTACCCTGCCTCTCGCCCTATGTCAGCTGGAGTTAGGCACCAGCGCCCCCGCGCCCTTCATGTGGAGGATAAAGCGGTAGAAAATGAGTGAGAGTGAGTGAAGCTGTATGGTGCTATCTGCATGCCGCAGCCTCTGTTACTGTTCTTGACACAAATGCTTGAAGTTTGAGTTCAATAAATGGACACAGCACTACGCTATTTTTTTTTAAGATTTTGGGATGAACTGCCCCTTTTTTAGTGAGAGAAAAATTATTTCTCAGCACTGTAGGAGTGGTCCATTGTTAAGCCTGAAGCAAATAATATGTAGGCTGAAAAAGCGTGCCTCCATGAAAAATTGTAATGCCCCCCCCCCTTTAATTTGTTTCTGCAGCCGGGTCTGGATTAGACAATGAGTCCACCACCAGACCAAACGGAAATGCTTAAGCTCAGAAATGAAAGCAGCAACTCGAACATCTGAACCTGGACTAAAGCCTGTTCACCTAAATGGGACAAATCAGGCTCAGTGACGTTAGTGTCTTTCAGCTGTATGTGACAAAGACGTCAGCATTTGTTCACAGGTGTTGTTTACATTCAGCAACGCTGTGATTGGATTTGTGTTAAAGAGCTCGTGTCGGGCCCCGCACGATCGAGATTACATGAACACACAGCAGTTTGTTCTATTTTCTTTTCCCTGCTGTGATAATAAGGCTGCATAATTTCGATCCATCACATAAGTGAAAAATATAGACGCACAGAATCCCAGAAGGGAGACGGAGAGAAAGGACAAGAAGACAGAACCGACAACTGTCTCTCCTGTCTCCTAATACAACACATTTAACTAGCATAACATAAAAGGAAAAGAAACATCTGAATACGTTTGAAAGCTTTGAAGCGAAAGTGTTGGAAAATCTGTCGAGCAGGTTTTGTTCTCAACTTCGCTCGTCTTTGTCTCACACTCACTCACACACACACGCACACACATACACACACACCTTTGATCCAACATGAGTTTTTAACATCACACACATTTACCACATACACACACATATAGTGTGGGATTGTACAGTACAGCAGCAATGCAGCAGCAATTACAGTAGCATATGTTTGTCTCACCAGTTTTCATCAAACAAGATTTGTCTGACAGAGCAGAAGTAGCAGTTTCACCACAAAAAGCAGGAGTACCAGAGGTACCAGAGGTACCAGTGCTTCCAGCAAATATTTCTAAACTGGCTGACAACACGGGTCACATGATAAGTATATTCATTCTCCAACATTTGATCATAAAAGACCTGGAATGGCCTACCATCAGATGAAAAACAGCTTTAATGTATCATTTGGGAGACAAACAAAAAAACAACACCGGTGGCAAAAATAGTACATATTTGGGAGCGCTTTAAGTGCGTTACGGGTGGAAAGTAGCTCAGTTGGACTCATCTTTTGATTTGGCTGTTGCCCCACAGAGCTCCCTCAGGCAAAAGTCTTAAGAGGCCATTACTAGATAGCCATCACTCCTAGAAAACTACCTACAAGCATGTTTGTTGTCACATTTTCTGTCGCTCTGCATATACGTCATCTGGATCATACAGTCAGGCATCAGCCAGGCTACAGCCAGGCTTCATATTAAGTATGAAGGTTCTGGGTTCAAACCCCGGAACCTTTGATTTGCACGTTCCTTCAAAACAAATGGGCAGCCTATGGTCAAGAGGAAAGGAATTAGGCTTATAACAGGAAGGTCAGTGGTTAAATGCCAGGAAGGGGATTCATGAACGTGCAAAAATTAGGGTAAGGGTAATTGGGGATTAGGGGTAGTTTTTTTTTTTTTTTTTTTTAAGCTCTGTCAGTGTGTTTACCTGCATGTTAAAGTCCAACTTTAGTTGGACTAAGACAATAAATCAGCTTTCCTTATGTCATGTAAACACATTAGTCCGACTAAAATCAACCTAGTCTTAGTCAGACTAATATACTTGGATGATGCGATAATCATAGTCTGATTACTCCTGCATGTATATGCTGAGTCAGAGCTGGAATTGGCGTTCTGTGCATTCACTAACATTTCCTCCCTGGTCTTTGAAGACGACGTATAAACTGCTGTACCTTTGTTGTTAATAATACAGCAGCAGCGTCTTTCTTAGGACAACACAATAACCATGAGAGCCATGCTTGATAGAATAGAATAGAATAGAATAGAATAGAATAGAATAGAATAGAATAGAATAGAATAGAATAGAATTCAACTTTACTGTCATTGCACATGTCACAAGTACAGAGCAACGAAATGCAGTTTGCATCCATCCAGAAGTGCTTTAGGAAATATATTACAAATATAATCTAATTTATATTATGATTAACATGTACAACAGGTACAAAACATACAGAACCACAGCACGATCCATTTTACCCTCCATCTCGCCTTTTGTTGTTTTTTTTTTCCAGACATAAAGGTCAAAAGGAAACTGATTCTATACGATACAGAGCGTCATGCGGAGGCGGAGTCAGACGTCCACATCCAATGCATCCATTTTCTCCTCCGCATGAATACTGGACTAAGGCATTAGCTCGATTAAACTGTGCATGTAAATGTACTGAGGGACGGACTGGTAATTTAGGTCCATCCAATCTATCCACGATGGACGTCTTTTCTTACCTGGAGTCAACTGGAATTGGATCCATTCCCTCATGACCCTCAAAAGATAAGCAGTATAGCTAACGGTCACCCATGCCATGAGCAGCACCTGGTTACCATTTGCCCAAAGAGAGCAAAAATGATGAAGCGAAAAATAAGGCAGGACAAAACACACGAGCAGGTATTCTCCGGTTTTTAAATGCTCCGAGTGAACAACCATTACTGAGAGGAGAGATGCAACAGCTGGCTCGTCACTTAGCATTGGCTTGTTAGCACAAAAACACTCAGTGAAAAACCCCATAATAACCATGACTGACTGACTGCCCAGAGAAAAGCTTTTCCTCAGTGTGTCTGGCCTCATCAAGGAGGAGAGCCATGAATTCAAATTAAGCCTGCTTCAGTCGACACATAGATTGAACGAGTGCAGGTCGCGGCCTAAAGACTCTGCTACATTCCGTGTCTTTGGGCCAGAATCACATGGGAATCTAAAAATACAGACAGACAAAACGAATAAAATGTTGGCTCAACAGCAAAACTGCAGATTATTGGTGTTTGAAAACAAGCACGCTCATGAAAACTGTCCTAATGATGCAAAATTACCAACACTTGGTGTCAATCAAGGGTTTCACCCTGGATTTCTGCGCAGGGTGCGACGCCTGCCGCGCTGATCTGCGATGTCTCACGCGGTTTTGTTGCTCACACAGAAAGTAAAAGCAACAAAAATAGGACTTTGCCTTTGGAAATTATAGAATTGCACTTATAAATACTTCCAAATACTTCTTTGTATTCAATTGTCACTTCTCGCCCAGATTACTGCAATTCTCTCTTGTTTGGTCTCCCACAAAAAACCCTCCACAAATTACAACTGGTCCACAATTCAGCAGCACGCATCATCACTCTGACCCCCCCTCTATTCACCACATCGCACCCATCCTGCGGCAGCTCCGTTGGCTTCCCAAGGCCATCCACAACCTCGCCCCTCCATACCTGTCTGACCTCCTTTCTATTCTATTCATCTTCCACCCACCTTGTTGTCCCCTCTGCCCATCTCACTACCATGGGGAGCAGGGCCTTCAGCCGCTCTGCTCCCCGGCTCTGGAGTTCGCTCCCTCTTTATCTCTGCAACACTGACTCCATCTCACTGTTTAAATCTAAACTCAAAACCCATCTGTTCCAACTTGCTTACTCCATCTGATCAACTGCATTATCTTTACTCTGTCCTGTTGTCTCCTAACCCTAACCCTTTTAACTGCTATGTATTTTATTCATTGTTGTACGGTGACCTTGGGTTCCTTTAAAGGGGCCACTAAATAAAATGTATTATTATTATTCTTATTATTATATTATTAATTAAGTGCCAGGACTCTTACCCTAATTATGAAGCTGCACATTTGACAGCCCTGCAAAAACTTCACTTCACAATAAAACTTGAATGGATTCAGGGGAAATGAAACGATAAGAGCACTTTTACTTTGGATTAGGAACAAGAGGAGCTACAGGGGCTGTGTGTACTTAAAAATGTGAAGAGTCAAATCTAATCTCTAATGAACCACTGCGTGTATTTCTCTTGAAATAATTTGATGATTAATTGTTTCATTTCAAACTGGATGAATCTGGAAACCTTTCACAGACCTGTCTGTCTGGCACTACCATTTAAGAACCACTGCTTTGAGTCATGCTAAACTGAAATAAGGCTGTTCTTCTTTTTGAGGGTAAAATTGGACTAAACTGATAAACCACAGATATGAACCATAACATGATAACACTTTCCTGGAAAAAAAAAAAATACTAACAGATGACAAACAAAGCTTTTAATCTCTGAAAAGAACTGGTTTAGCTTAAGATTTTTTCAGAGGTTTTCCATCCTCTCTGATGCTTTTAGGCAATGAGCCATATTTTATGCCTTCTGGTGATCATTATATGCCATGTGTATCTGAGTTTCACCCAACAGTCTGGGCTTCTGCTTTAAATCACATCAGCAGCCAAATAGACTAACAGTGACTCACAGCAACTCCTAATTGTCGAATTTCATTTTTTCACACCAGTCCTATTCCAATTTCACCCACTGACGCGGACACTGATGTCTTTATTTGGAGTGCGATGTATGAGGTCAGCTCTTCTTGCGTATAATTTAAAACAACTTAAAAATAATTACAGTTTTATGTGAAATCAGTGTAATGTTTTATACATGTGCGGAACAGAGATGTAATCTTCAGCGGCTGCTGAAAACAATAAGCCAAGATCCTGAAGGGATCACAGTGAACCGCACACACACAACACAGGAATACAGTGTCTCTGTGAAATATCTTTGATTTAGTACCTTACAATGTTTCAAAGGAACCACACAAAATCCACTGTGGCAAAACCCAGCTGCTCACACACACACGCAGAGACACAGAGACACAGAGAGACACACATCTTCAGGTCCTTAACAGAACATTCATGGTTTTTTCATTTGGTCATGGGAAAAAAAAAAAAAGTTCTATAAGGTTTTTGTATGTCTTAAATCAACGGTGCATCCCACTTGTTTGATGCAGCTGGTTGCTATGGTAATGTCTGAACTCCCAGACGACTCGCAGGAGAAATTATTGATGTCTAGGGAAGCAGCCTACGCAAAATGTCATTCTTTCTTATCTAGAGGTTCGTTGAATCCAGTAACAGCCGTTTAAATTAAAATGAATGTGTAAAATCATCAAGGTTTGGTTGTTTATTAAGATGTATGTTGGCACATTGGTTCAGTGGTTATCAGTGTTGCCTTGCCACATCAAGGTTCTGGGTTTGGACCTCCTGGTCAGATGAGGTCTTTCTCTATGGAAAGGTCTGGTTTTCTCTCATATCTTATAATCTAATTACATGTGAATGTGAAAGTGTCAGATGACATCAGACCAGTAGTTCCCAGCTCCACTTGAGGAAAAGCTGAGGTGTTTCCAGAACAGATGAGAAACATGTGGTCAATTTTGTGGTCAAAAGTCATAATTAACAGCTGATAAACCCAATCCTGGATTCACAACAAATGCCCCCACCTCACTCACACACTCTCACACACATGTTGGTTGTGTGGACAGACATTTACCTGAACTATCACAGCTATGTTCCAAATACCCAGTTTAAATTATTACTGCAATACTAAGACTAAGCTGAGGTTTTAACCCACAAACATCATTTTGAAGTTAAGTGGACCAACTGTCCTCACAATGCAGATGTGTCCTCACAATACAGATGTGTCCTCACAGTGCAGACATGTCCTCACAATACAGATGTGTCCTCACAATACAGATGTGTCCTCACAATACAGATGTGTCCTCACATTGCGTACTTGTCCTCAAAATGCAGATCTGTCCTGACAATGCAGACGTTCTCATAATGCAAATGTGCCCTCACAATGCACAAGTGTCCTCACTTTGCAAAAGACGCATCCTTACAATACAGACATGTCCTCACAATGCAAACCTGTCCACGCAATATCTCCTCAAGATGCAGATGTGTCCTCGTAATGCAGAAATGGATAAGTGCCCTCACAGTACAGATGTTTACTAACAATACAGACATGTCCTCACAGTATGCATGTGTCATAATGCAGACATGTCCTCACAATACAGATGTGTCCTCACAATACAGACATGTCCTCACAATACAGATGTGTCCTCATAACAATGGTGTAAAACTAAACTGTGTCTCTTCAACTGAGCTGCAAAATGTGGTAACAAAAAAAAAACACACTGCAATTATTTTGGACAGTTTTCCAGTTGCCATATGATTCATAATTGGCACAAGTGATTATTTTTGCAGCTTAATGTCACAAAGATTTGACATTTTTTGGATCATTTGTCTTTTGTAGAGCAGGATTGTTGGGTCGCGGAATGGCCGCAGCACTGCATAATTTCCTCATGATGCCATTTTGTCAAACATTTGAACTTTCCCAAGTAATATGCCGCGTCTTTTACACTGAATCATGCATTTGGTTGTATTGTGATTTTAATTACTTTGCAATTGTGTAGCCCTACAGTGCAACTTTAAAGACACACATGTTCAGAGACTTGTCTTCCCACATTTCCAGATTTCTTTTTTAAAAAAAAGGGAGCAATTGTGAATCATCAGTCATGTACATATTCTGCTCTGTTCTTTTGTCATGGCAAGGTCAAGCAGTGAACTCGCTGCTCATGTTTTATGTGTGTGTGAGATCCGTTTTATCAACTGTGCTTCTATTCTTATGGCAAACTACAGGGCTGAGGTCGCAATACACTCAAATCTACACACACACACACACGCACACGCTAACACATGCAGGAACACACAGCTGGTGTTCAGCATTACCAGACATGTACATGTTAAAAGGTCAACGCGCGTTCCTGCTGGAACCGTTAACACAGCTAACCTCAACAGTGTACACACACACACACACAGAGGAAGAGCTGCTCACATCATTGAAATGTACCAACAATGCAGGAGTGCGTGAGATAAGCAGGTCAGACGCTTCCAGTTTTAAGTTCCATTCACGTAACTACACCCCGTGAGAGATACGGGCTTTTCATCAGAGCGTGAAGGTGACACTGAGGATGCTCAGAGAGCCAGCAGACATCCGTTACGCTTATTAAAGCTGTAAAATCACAACAAACACGATATTCTGGCACTTTATCTGAGGAGAAAGGCTCATTTCCCCGATCCACACGACTGTAGCCAAATTTAAAAGAGGCACAGGAGCCTAATGTACCTGGAAATGAGCGTACGTGTGTATTAGGGACGCGCAGAGTTTCCTTTTCCAATGTCCTATAACTACTGTGTAGTCAGATCAACTGATTGACTCTTTATTTCCCTTGTGTGTATGTGTGTTTGTGCTATCGCAGTTTTGAAGAACAGTTGAAGTATTTTACACAAAACTAGTCCACCGAGTCCAAAAGAGCGACATGTGTCCCACACACATGGACAGGTCGTGATGTGTGCCGAAATGTCATTAGACGGCAACAGGTGAGCCCGTCTGCGCCTTAGCAACAGCTGCCTTGACAACCAACTGCCGGACCATGTGTGTTACCGCGGTGACAGGTTTGATGTCGCTTAAATTACATAACACAAGAATTCAGTGACACCGTACAGTATACTTGGATTTGACAGCTGTTGGACGGTTTAAATCCGAGCAGCTTCATCCGGGCAGTTATCCAATCAGAGGTCAACAAAGTCTGCGCGCTTTACAAGCACCTGATCAAAGAGACGCTCGTCTCTCCAGCCTCGTCAGCACGTGTTAACTGTCAGGATTGAGTTACGTCAGCTGTTTGTGTCTATTACACTACATTTGTGTTTGAATCCATACTAAGATCTGACACTAATCAGAGGAATTCTGTTACTGTGAAAAATAAATGTACTCAAACTGTGTTTCAGTACACATTAGCGGTACAATGTACTTCAGTCATTCTTTTTAAAGACTGCGCTTATTTGATTTTTAATTCATCATCTTACCATACATTTGTAATGACTAGTGATTCCATTCAATCAATTCTATTCTAGAGCACATTTAAAAAGAACCATGGCTGACAACCAAGCAGTATTTATTTAGAGTCTGCTGTCACATTCAGATTTGGATTTAGTTTTTGGTTCGAAGTGGATAAAAAGAAAACCACAACTAATAAATCCAAATTTAAATGTCTTCACAGGGGAAGCCTCTTGAAATATCTTCAGGACAACTCAAGACCAATTGTGTCTATCTACAGTCCTGAAGCGTGTCCTAACTGTTTCGGTTGTTATTTTTGTTTTTTATTATCATTTTACATATTTATCTGAAATGAGTAATGAGTTGTTTGAATTATGGCTATTTTTTTAAAATCAAAACTTCTGTTTGAAACAATGCACTTAAAAAAATGCAAAGGCTGCAACCTGAAAGTTTGTTTTTTTTGATTGTGCTATGGTCTATGCCAAATGATATACATGCATGTTGGAAACAATTCACCTCTCTCAGTTCATCCTTTCAAAATAGTAGTATAAAACAGTAGTTATTTGGCATTTTGTTTTAAACCTGTAAACTTTAAAAAGTATCCAATTACAAATCAAATTGCAGATGCAACATATGTTAGAAAAATTCAATTTTACCCACATTTTCTTAAGTTGATCAACAATTCACTTCAGGAAAACTTCCAATATTAGCAACTTCAAGTTATATTTCTCATTATTTTCGTACATGCCATTTGCTTTCACTTTTTTTTTTTTTTTTACAGTAGACAGGAGTCAACAAATATGTTGTTGGGTTGTTCTCTTCAGGAGATACAGTATATCGAACAAATTAGGTATGTGTTTAGTTTATGTGTACGTACACCTTGGATTCACAAGGAGTTTGCACTTGAAGGTCTCATCTAAGCAACATTTTTTATTCATGCATCACCTTCCTAAACCATTAGCTTTACCTTTACTAACTCAAACAAAAGCTAGAGACAAAAGCCCTTTGTGGAACAAGTAGATTCCATACAGCATCATTGTTTCTTGACCTTGAAGCCACATGTGTGATTTGCATATTTAAATTCAATCTCAGTGTGGGTAGATTCCGGATAACAAGTTTAATGAAAAGTTCAGTTTCAGATTAGATATCAAAACAATATGTACTTTTTTTCTTTTGACATTTTGAGACTCTGCACTCACAGTCAGACGAGCAGACACCACAATCACTCACACAGTCTGACCTTCACCCTCTTAAACAGATTTTTTTAGTCTGGCACTGAACAACCTGAGGCAGAAGACAGCACACATGGACAAGCCATTGACTTCTGTCGCTAGGCAACATGTCAAATCTCACAAGAGCAGCTCTTATCCTGATCAAAACCTGACCACAAATTCACGCTTCATAAATGTAACTTTTTATTTAGGCTTCCAACTGCAATGCGAAGATAAAAAAGATTAAGATGAACCAGTAAACATGTACTCTGCAGAGAAAACTGCCAGGGAGTGAGCTTCATAACCATGAATTCTTAAAAACAAAGATAAAATGTCTCACTGATCATCATTAAATAAATGAATAAATATCGCTGTGTAGCCTTGAGTGACTTTCTCTCATCAGAGAGCATTTGCCATTCAGATTATTCCAATACTGACATCATAAACCTGCTGTATTTACATGCATGTTAGCAGTTTTCTGCCTTTGGCTGGTTTAACTGCTGATCAATACAATAATCTGCTGGCAGGAGAATACACAATACTTGGCCCTGGTGCTTGTGCTTTGCGCTGTGTGTTCCTGTGCATATAACACAAGCAAAACAAAGGACCTCACTATAAAGACAAAGTCTCACAGTGATACTGGTAGCAAAAAATAAACTCTAGAGGGAACCTTTAAACTTTAAACCTGGACATACTGTATGATGATACTCCCTCACAGCGAACTGCACTGTGAGCAGTCTAGTTTTTTAATAGACTAGAACAGCAAAGAAGCAATCTAAGTGTACAGGCAATTCAATAAAAATTAAACTTTTATGACCAAGATATAAGATTTAGGGCTCCGTCTTGTTCCCATGTCTGATTATAAAATTGATAGGGCCACACAGCGGAGTAGTGGCTAGCACCCTTGCCTTAGGGCAAAAAGTCCTGGGTTCGCAACCTGATCTGACCAAGGATGGTTTCCTCCCACAGTCCAAAAACATGCAGAGGTTAAGTGGACAGTAGGTGTGAGTCAGAGAGTTAACAGTTGGACCTGTGATGGATTGGTGACCTGTCCAGGGTGTACCCCAACCTATTGCCCTATGTCCGCTGATAATACAGTGGAAGACGATGAATGGATTAAAGTGTGAATACGTTACACTTCCTATATGAATATCTTTCTCTCTTTCTCACACACACAAACAGAGGCATTCTGATGCACACACACACACACACAGATTTTAATGGCCTACAGTTTCCGCTGCAGAGCAAAACCACATCCATCACGACTCCAGCCCAAACCACACACTGCTCTCTCACTCTCTGTCTCTCACAACCACAAACACACACACACACAGAGCAAGAGAGAGAGAGAGAGCTTATGAGTGTGGGCCAGATATCACACTCAGGTCACACGGACACATGAAATGATGTTTTCTCCACAGGGAGGCTTTGTCTCATAAAATATATATATATATATATCATGCAATCATTAGGGAAACAACTGTCACCATCTCAGTCTGTGTATCTATGTCTCTCTCCACTACCAACTCCTCATGTCTGGATAATTGACTCACTCTTAGACTCTCTGCTCTTTCCACGGTGACAACAAAAGGCTTTTCCTCCCATTAAAGACTCAAGGCTGCTGTCGACACATCTGGCCAAAGGCCATTAACAACAAAGTGCTATCACCTACTCAGGAAACTGCAGAAGACCACGGATTATTTGTGCGTGTTTGCATGTACACACAGTTTATGTACACTATTGTCTGTGTGCCTTTTCTCTTGCCTGTCCACCGGCACCATCTGAGTCATTCAGCAGAATCCAATCACATGAAAGCTCTGGTTTTGGGGGGTTATGACATCAACAGTGCTGTGCCGCTCCTACCACATGGAGGGATGCCATCTGGAGGGAGCTGACTCAGCACAAAACACACACACAGTAGAGTATAGAAGAGGTATTCACATGCACCACAGGCCTTTAGTACTGTAGCCCGAGATCAAACAGTACTGGTTTGAGTAAAAGCAGACCTGGGGGAAAAATCTGTAAGGTGAGTCTAATTTACTAGTTTAAAGAGTCACTTCACCCAAGTTGTCAAAAAAGTGATTCTCTACTATAGGATTCTTGTAAAATGATCTACAGCTTTTTGTCCCCAAGACTATTGTTCCCACCTCATTGACATGGAGGTGAAGCAGAATTAGTTTCATCCTGCATGGACCAGTATAATGATGCTGGTGGACCAGCGTAGACCACCATGGACCAGCATATTGATGCAGGTGAACCAGCATAGACCACCATGGACCAGCATAATGATGCTGGTGGACCAGCATAGACCACCATGGACCAGCATATTGATGCAGGTGAACCAGCGTAGACCACCATGGACCAGCATAATGATGCTGCTGGACCAGTGTAGACCACCATGGACCAGCATATTGATGCAGGTGAACCAGCATAGACCACCATGGACCAGCATAATGATGCTGCTGGACCAGCGTAGACCACTATGGACCAGCATGATGATGTTGGTGGACCAGCATAGACCACCAAGGACCAGCACAATGATGCTGGTGAACCAGCATAGACCACCATGGACCAGTATAATGATGCTGGGGGACCAGCATAGACCACCATGGCCCAGCACAATGATGCTGGTGGGCCAGCATAGACCATCATGGACCAGTATAATAATAATGGTGGACCAGCATGGATCAGTGTGGACCAGCATAATGATGCTGGTGGTGGTGACCAGTATTAACTTAACACTGGTTCTTGATACCCATCCATGATGTATTTCTCATGACTGACAGTAGCATTCCTCCAGTTAGGATCCACTGATTAAATCTGACATTTGGCAAAGCCCTCATCAGGCCTGTTTCATCAGCAGCAGTAGGAGCAACTTCAAAAAAAGTGCAGCCTCCTTTGAGGTTCTGCCACCGAGTCGTCTTTATTAAATAATTACAGCTGATGAGGCGTTCAGGTTCCACAGGAATCTGCAGCAGTTAATACCCAAAGGTAATATTTAGTTTTCAGCCCATTATGCAAACAAATGAGCAAGCTAATGGCAAAACAGATTTTGTTTTCTGGCCTGTCTTTGTGTATGATCTGACAGCTGGAGCTTTCAAACATTTTTCTTGGTTATTATATTGTAATTTGATGGAGGCCCCATCTGCTTTCAGAGGGTTCAGCCAAATTTTCAAGAGGCTGGGGTAATAAAGCTGTGTCATGAAATGTTCCTGACTGATACTCACTCTATACATCTGTAAAACTGATTTCATGTATGTTAATGTTTAGTGTACCTCACAGAGACTGACCTACTGGACTGTGTGACCTTTTGACTTTGAGGACCATACTGAGTTTCCACACACACAGACACACACGACCATGATTAACTAAAGAGGACAGATGTCAAGATGAAGCCGGAGGTGCCCCCCTCAAAGAGACACAGAGCAAAAGACGGAGAGGGACCAAATGTTAAAACATGGAACACGTGTTTCAGCTATCAGATGAAATTCTCGCCCTCTTTCTTTCTCTTTCTTTCTTTCTTTCTTTCTGTCTCCTTCTCTTTCTCTTTCTCTCTCTCTCTCTCGGTCTGGATCAACTTTCAGCCTCCAGACAGCAGCTGTCTGTGCAGAGGGAAAAACTTAGACAGAGTAGTCAGACATGGAATGTGTATGTGTGTGTGTTATGTGTGAAGAGGATGGTGACAGTTTGGTGCATAGAGGCGCCACATTCACCGTAATGACAATTCTAATCACTGCCTTTTTACTGAAGACACACGATCAATAGCATCTTTTGTTATATTTTGTCATGAATGATCTGAAAGCAGAGTGGGGCAGCCACAACATGGTTGTCCACTGGTTTGTTTGTATTGTTGATAGCAGGATTATTGAAAAATGACTCCACAAATTTGGACTCGGGACTTGGCTTAGCTATAATTATTTGTATGTAATCCACTGAGTATAATTATAGTAGAAAATTAAAATTCTTAATCTGTAGTACCTGGCCATGTGTAAAGTTGGCAGACAAAATGGCACATGTTCAAACCTACAGTTTTACCAAAGTGATATTTTGCAACCTATAAGGATCAGTGGACCCGAGGTCTGATATTGGCCCATGGCTGCTCTACCTGTGGCCGTCACATGGAGATACAAATGACCACTATGCATGGAGGCTCCACAGCCATGGTTGCCAGCTACAAGCAGCATATGTAGCACATACTATGGGTCAATGGCGACATTTGCTGACTTAAAGGCCACTTCTGTCGTGTGTCAACATGATTTACATGTTGAAATGATGCAGGCTGCTGCTGGATCCATGAGTCCATGTGTTGAACTTAGAGGTGCATTCAACGGACCCTGTAAATGTCATTACTTCTGCCACACACATGCAATCCTCTTGCCTGTGTCTGATGCATTCAAGGAACCTTGTAAATTTCATCACTTTTTCAAACACAGATAGCGTCTACTTCACAAACATTTGCTGCTGCCACCTTGTGGTAATAGGGGACAACAACTAATTAGATAAGATAAGATAAAATAACCCTTTACTTGTCCTACAATGGGACATTTACAATTTAGGTAGTCATGAGGTCAATAAACTAGCATAGAAATATATTTTTTTAATAGTCCAATTATTTGTTAAGGGTCTGTTTCTTTTCTTTTTCTTATGAAGAAAATGGTAATCGGATTTTTTCGTGGAATACTATGACAGGGACTGACTTTGACATTAGTGGAGGTGGGTGCTCTTGGCCAACTATCTCAAATTTCATCCTTCAAACTACTGTTATTTTATTGGCCTTCCACTATCCACTAACGCCACACAAGCAATTTCGAATCATTAAAGCAAACATCAGCAGGGACGGATATTAAACAGGTAAATTACAAACCAACACTGCAAAACAAACAATACATAAGTAAAAGCAGATTAGAACAGAATGCTCATGTAGTCACTGACGATTTCATTCCACCGTTCACAAAGACAGAATTAACATGCTTTCTCAAAAGCAAAAGGATATGATATTGCACATGTAAGAGTACATTCAAAACAAGCACAGTTTAAAAGCTGATCTGAATCTGTAATCTGCATGTCCCTGTTGGAATAGCCAGTGATACTACTAAGATTTTGCGGCAGCGTAAAGACTTGCAGACCTTGGCTTCTGAAGCGTGATCCAGGCCAAACTACACTTGGCTCAGAAAGAGCTGGCAATCAGGGCGCTATTCTGTGTTTTTAAAAATGAGCACTGTCATAGTAACAGAGAAGCACAATAAAGTTGTGAGAGTGGATTTAGTGATACTTCCAGGCTGAGGTTCACACTGGAGAAAATGGGCGGTGAGACACAAATCAAACAGATAATATGGCACATAATCACACACCACTGTCAGCAGGAAGGATGAACACATGCTGTCTCTTCCAGTCCATGTTTTCACTCTGTTAGAGCTTTTTTAATTCCCTGTGAATAAAAAGCATCACTGGAAGAGGAGCAGTCAGCGAAACTGTCAGATCATGAATCCAAAGCCCAGAAGATCAGATGATAATTGTAACATAAATTAAGGAATATTAGGGATTAATGTATCCACTTTGCTTCTCTCTGTTCTATTAATACTCTACAGTACTCCAGGTTCTGTTTGCTCAATTACAGCCTGACAAAAATGTTCCTCTGTGTGTGTAGCCTCTTCCACGAAAGAGCTTTAATTAGTGCTTGGTTCAAAGGAAGTCAGATTAAAAACAACGCCAAGAGAAGACAGAAACAGCACCAAACAGCAGAGGAAGGATTCAAAAAAAGGTGTAGAAGATGAATAAAATAGAAACGAACACAAAGAAACAGCTTTGAAAAAGAAACACACAGAACTAACAAGTAAGAGGAAGAGGCTTGTGAATCAGTCCCAGCTGCTCCATTCATTCATGGATGGAAACTATGAACAGAACTATGAAAATGAATGAAATTCAAGATTTAAATGTGCGCACCAACACACGCCTGCAGTGTGCAGTATGTGACTCTCCTGCAGAGAGCTACTTGTGGTTGTGCTGCAGTGTTTTCCAACAGTCCCTGACACAGACACACAAACTCGGCGACTGGAGCCAGACCACAGCACACTAAATCTTCATATGCCTGAGAGGTTCAAAGCTTCAGAGCCTCAGCTGAAGTTAAACCCAGGACAATAAGCAGCAAGTAAACCAGGCAACCAGCGAGTTAATGAGCCTTAAAGCAACGCACGTGTAAGTTTGGTTGACCTGCCGGGTGAGCGTACGTTATCAGTCAGTAAAATGGTCACCCTGATTGAGGACAGTCAGGTTTTCATCAGACAGTGGTTTCCTTTGGAGCTTAAAATGTCTTCATGTAATCGTGTGGCTCAGGTTTTCTGACTCTGTACAGAGTTAAACACCAGTTTTCATGCCCTGAAAGGATCATAGCTTTGGATGAGACTTGTGTTGTGTTCGAAAACCAAATGAGATGCAACACTTAAAATTTCTCTGCAGGTAATTCTCATGCCAGTGTTTTGATTGGGGAAAGTATGATTGGGTCTTATCTTATACTGGGCTAAAAAAAGCACAGTGCAAGTGTCATTGCTAGTTTCCAACCAGTGCTGCTGTCAATTTCACACCCAGTGCTCACGTCATGTAGTTAGCAAATGCACCCGTGGCTGTGTTGGTCTTAGTCCGGGATCAGACTACATGATATTCTGGTCACCATGTCAGATTATCAATTATAGTGGCGTGGATTCTTGCCATGTCTTATTCAGGGGACTGTCCATCCAAGTATGACCCCAACCAGTCATTGTTCAAAACATGCATTCATAATTCATAGGTCACAGGTTCATAGGTCATCAAGGAGATGGGGCAAGGAGTTGTCAATATTGGTTACCATAGTGCTGTGGGTGATGCTCGCAGTCTTGTGCTCAGACACAAAAAAGAAAAGAAAGAAAAAAAAAGATGATGGACCCGTTCCTGGGTGTCATAAAGAGAACATCTTATGCTGCGTCACAGCACTCTGTTATCCTATTGGTCAACGGCCAGGCGCATGTTGCCAGAGATATCACACTAGGCAGGAAAATAAAAAAGACTCGAACATGCTAGATGTCTCATTGGGGAAACAAATCTCTGTGCTTCATTTATGTTAAACTACATTTCTGTTCATCGTTCCCATGTTCTTAATCGGGTCCAACGCGTGTGTCGTTCACTGCTAAAACGCTTGAAAATCGGCCTGAATTTGTGTTGTCTCCTTCACTGACTAACAAAAACCTGGTCTAAAGTCAACGGCATAGTGTTTTCATGCTTATTATTAAGTGATGCATCAAGATAGGCAGTATACATGGAAACCTGGGGTGAACAATTAATCGAAATTTTATCCAAATCGCAATAAAGCCTATTGAAATTTTCAAATTCCAGGAGGCGCAATATTTCTTAAAACCAAAATGTGTCAAATTACCATTTTAGACTAAACACTGTCCTGACCTACACACATTATATTCATTATAAATTGTAAATTGCCATTCCATCTCATATAGCAATCACAATTTCAGTCAAACCAATCACAATTAGATATTTATTCAAATTTTTACAGCCCTAACGGAAACTTTGAATTACAGTTTATGCATTTACATTAAATTTCTCAAATTCTATACCAGTGTTCATTGTAGTCAAGCTCTCTGAATGTCCCTCAGGAAAGACTGCGTGAATGTGAACTATTGTCACCACATATAAGATCATAACGGTCTATGTTTATATTTCATCCTTCAAAGCATTATTACTATGAATATTGTTACTGGTGTGAAGGATATTAAAAACAAAAACTTTAATTTAAGCTGCACATTTGCTGAAGCATCCACTGCAGGAGTAAAGAGCAAATTTGGTAACTTTGTCTCAACAAATTTCATACTGAGAAGAATAAGAGTCTGTGACTGATTCTCGTCTCTACTGCAAACACAGCATGCGGTTTTCTTCTGGACCACGATGAGGACAAAGCTTTTTACATGCAATAAAAGCAATAAAATCTATTTATAATAATCTAAATAGATTGTTTAGAGCAAGACTCTCCATCCATTTGTCCTTGTCTCCCACAATGTACTTTTGTAAAAAAAAAGAAATAAAATACATTTTGAGATGGTAATTCAAAACAACCAAGATGAATCCTCATGTATGATGGTACGCTGTAACCAGAGTCCAGCGCAGATTTTTGCGACAGTTACCATTTACCTACACAGAATGAGTGACAGGAGAAATCGCTTCATAAGTGATTAAGTTTACAAAGAGCGCATGCTTTTCAAAGAGCTTTCTCTCTCTCTGCCTTCACATACAGTACATACATAGACGCACAGTAGTTTCCTTGTTTACTCAGAGCAAGCCAATAAAGTGTTTTACTGCCGTGTAGCACGGGGTAAGAGGCAAATTATTGACTGTAGTGAACTGATGGAGGAAGCAGTAAAATCAGACCAAACCAAACTGACAAACTATAAAAGGGTCACAACAATTTGGGAAAATGGCAGATGTGAAAGTGGCAATCAGGCACCGGAGTGAAACAACACTCAAGACCTTTTCAGAGAGAGTGGTCTTGACTTGGTCGTGTACTTTTTTCTGTAGCGGTTAACTTGCATGGTGGGAATCTGATCCAACTACAAGGTAAAAGGAGTTTTTGAGTTTGAAATATCCAAGGTAGACTTTCCACACTGGGTACAAGGTAAGAGGAAAGAGACTGGCTGCAGTGAACTCTTTAACAGCACTGGACAGGAGTAAGACAGAACAAACCAAATTATCATCTGCAGATCAGATAGTAGAGTTTACCTCAGTCCAAACACATTTCTCATTACATACTGATAAAATGGACATGTGTGGTTACCACAAACAGGAAGCAGTGTCATTTTGCAGATTTTAAAAGGCATTTTCAAACACAAACTATCCGCGTCCAGACAAGCTTTTAAGCTCCATCTCAGAAGTCATCGAAAAACAAAGATCACATGACCATTCAGGTACAGTGAGCATGTGCATGTCAGTTTAAAGCAGGAAAGCAGCACTGATGTTCCCTTCCCCAATTCATTGCTACTAATGAGAAACAGGAACGGTGATAAGAAAGAGCACAGGCTTATTTTATCTAAACAACACCAGTGTGACAGTGAAATTGAAAATAAGTGTTAACGGAGATTTTCTTTCACAGCTGATAGTCGAGTTGTGGCCGATTAGAGACAATCAGGGAGTGAATGCGTCATCGTTTTCAAAGGCTCCATGTTTCTACATATCCAGTTTTCTAACAAAAATGGAGTCAACAATATTTTCAAAACTGTGTTTCCAGAGCGTAGTGGTTAGCACTCTTGCCTTTGCCGCAACAGGTCCCGGGTTCACAACCCGGTTGGAACAAGGGGCCTTCTGCAAGGAGTTTGCATGTTCTCCCCGTGGTGCGTGGGTTCAGCATGTGCATGTCAGTTTAAAGCAGGAAAGCAGCACTGATGTTCCCTTCCCCAATTCATTGCTACTAATGAGAAACAGGAACGGTGATAAGAAAGAGCACAGGCTTATTTTATCTAAACAACACCAGTGTGACAGTGAAATTGAAAATAAGTGTTAACGGAGATTTTCTTTCACAGCTGATAGTCGAGTTGTGGCCGATTAGAGACAATCAGGGAGTGAATGCGTCATCGTTTTCAAAGGCTCCATGTTTCTACATATCCAGTTTTCTAACAAAAATGGAGTCAACAATATTTTCAAAACTGTGTTTCCAGAGCGTAGTGGTTAGCACTCTTGCCTTTGCTGCAACAGGTCCCAGGTTCACAACCCGGTTGGAACAAGGGGCCTTCTGCAAGGAGTTTGCATGTTCTCCCCGTGGTGCGTGGGTTCTCACCGGGTACTCCGCCTTCCTCCCACAGTCCAAAAACATGCAGATTTGGGGATTAGGTTAATTGGAACATTGGCACTGAATTGCCCATAAGTGGATAAATCCACTTATACGCTTTATCCACTCGACCCCTAGTGGATAAAGCGGTAGAAAATGAGTGAGTGAGTGTTTCCAGAGCGCAAAAATAGAAGCAGGTGTATCACAGCAGAATGTAATGCTGTGTTCACACTGGACGCGACGCAAATTTGTCACACGACAAGTTTGCATACAACATTGATACTCTGATTTTATTACCAGCTAAGCTTACAGTTATTGCAACCACCATTAGCCACCATTACATACTCTGTCACTTTCTACATTTTTCATTTCTCTGTTTCCATCCTCTGTAATTCTGATTTTTGTTTGTAATCTGCTGAACTTGTCTCTGCACATGTGACTGTCCCTCCTGGAAGAGGGATCCCTCCTCTGTGGCTCTTCCTGAGGTTTCTCCCATTTTTTTCCCTGTACAAGGTTTTTCCTGTGGAGTTTTTCCTCACTCGATGTGAGGGTCTAAGGATAAAGGGTGTCACTTGCTGTACAGACTGTAAAGCCCTTCAAGGCAATTTGTGTTTGTGATGTTGGGCTACATAAATAAAATTAACTTGACTTGACTTGAACATTAACGTACAGACACGATTATCCCGTCATCGGACGCATCTATCACGTCCATCGCGTGCTCGTCATGCCAAAGTATCGCTGGAAAATAGAGGAAAACTTCATCACAGTTATGGCCCAGCAGGATTTAGACACATAATTAAATCCAACACACCTGGTAATATTTCTTGGCTGCCACATTTATGAGGTTGGATTTATTGTAGCGTATGAAAACCTTTTGTATAGTTAATCTGTATTGTTTGGTGTTCTTCTCTTTGTG
Source organism: Brachirus orientalis (assembly GCA_016785285.1). Classification (NCBI taxonomy): domain Eukaryota; kingdom Metazoa; phylum Chordata; class Actinopteri; order Pleuronectiformes; family Soleidae; genus Brachirus; species Brachirus orientalis. The sequence continues at coordinate 848,758 of JAFBJR010019393.1, read as the reverse complement.
AAGAGCAGATAGTAGAAGTAACAGATAGCCATTTTGTGTTACAGAAATAACACAAAATGGCATCAGTCAAATCCAGAAAGCCTCAGACCTGAAGAGAGCCCACACAGAGCAAATCCAATTTCATTTACAATCAATAAAAAGACCAGACCCATGAAAAAAAAATGACATAAATTATCAATCAATCACTCAAACTGTCATTTTCTTCCCATCATCCAATCAATGAATTGAAAATGACTTCAGTGGTACATGCAGAGCATTAAACCATCTCGTGTGATTGCTCTGCTTAAAAAGGAGCAAGACAAAAGCAATCAATAACAGATGAAGAGAGCGTAGCTGTCCGACTGACTCGCTCTCACGACTCTTATCTGCTCTCTGACAACTTAGCCTGCCGCTGGGGAGCTATCACTCTACGCTTCACACACGCACACACACGCGGAAATGGAAGGTGGTGAGTAATTATGGTCAAGCATAGTGGTGCCGTCCAAGGCAAGCCAAGTGTGTGTGTGTGTACTCTTCAGCACCATTTCTGGCATAAACACTGACCTTGTCAGGACCAGTAGTCCTCATGGAGAACAAGACCTGGTCCTAATGAGGCAGAACCTCATTTCTGAGGAACTGGTCAGTGTAGTGTCCTAAGAAGAACACCTGTTCACACCTGTGTGTGTGTGCGTGTGTGCGTGTGCAAAAAAACAGAAGCAAAGACAAACCACAGATGATAAATGATAAAAACACTGATAATATTACAAATAAAGTAACAAATGTCAAATAATATTCCAGAGTTGATTCTAGTTCACTGTCTATTACAGAATATAGAAAACTGCTTACTTATGTTTTAATATTTACCTCATCCCCAATGATATACAGTTAATATTGTCAAAGACTTTATTAAATTAATTTTAAATAGACTTGTAAACAGAATAATAACAGCACATCAAGTACATTTTATTAATGATAATGAGATTCAATATTTCAAATTGGTCTCAAACACTCTGGTTATATGTGGCTTTTAACAACTCTGTGCTGTCAATCAGGTTAAAAGCTTCCTGTCTCTCTCTCTCTCTCTCACACACACACACACACACACAGAAAGAGACGAAAGCAAACACCTGCCTTCAGCAGTTAATAACATCAAGGTCTATTAGCTGGCACCACTAAGCAGCTACTCACACACACACATTCATGTCTGTAAAATGTCTTTGTGATCAATTATAGTCAAAACGGATGCTCATTTCAGTTACACACAAACACACACACACACACCATATGGCTACAGCTGTCCAAGGGTTAGAAAGCTTTTAAGAAGGGAGGAGACAAAAGGAGGAGGAGAGGAAATCCTTCCTTTGTATTTATCTATTTAACAATCCTCTCTCTCTCTCCTCTCATCCCCCCAAACCCTCAAAGATCCCTCTCTCGCTCATTTGTCCCCTGGTGGGTAATAAGGTCTAATCCACTTAAGCTGTTTCTCTGTCCCTCTCTCTCTGTTCCTGTCTGTCACCCCAACATTGAACACACACACGCACACACAGGTTTCCATGATTTCAGAATGACTCTAACCTTGACCATAATCACTAGAGCCCTAACCTTAACTGTAACCTAACTTTAAAACGTGTCTGAACATTAAAATGCAGTAATTCACATGACGGTGCTTGATTTTTGTCCCCACAACGTAACTGTGCAACTGTGCAACCGGATTTAGGTCCCCACAACATAAGGAACACCAAGCGCACACACACACACAGAGGTTTGTGCAGCTATTATTCTAAGTAGTAAGTGCAGGACACTGCACTTACTTCATTTGGACATATTAAACAAAGCATCATTCCCAACTTTAACCATAACCAGTTAATGTCTAACCCCAACATTAACTTAACCAGTTCCTCAGAAATGAGGTTCTGCCTCATTAGGACCAGGTTTTGGTCTCCATGAGGACTACTGGTCCTGACAAGGTCAGTGTTTGTGCCTTATAAGGTCCTAAATAGGTAACAAATACACACACTCTTTATTCTTCACACCCATCTGCCACTCTTCTTAACACTGGGTGTGTGAGGGGGAGACAAAGAGAGAAATGGAGGGAGGGAATCCCTGGCTCACTCCTCAGCAGCAGCAGCAGTATCTTATTGTTCCTGGTGACAGCAGGGGTGAGACAGACACACACACACACACGCGCGCACACACCCTCTCTCTCTCTTCAATAATTGATGCATAGCTCCTCCCTCTAAGGTTCCTCACATGACTCAGGACCGAGGCCGGACTTAAAGGACAGAATGCGCTTCTCATTTGCATTCTCTCTTGCAAACATCCCCTTTGAAGCAAAGTCAGGAAACGGTCCAGACTTCAGTGTATGTCTGAACAACCAGATAAAAACCCAGTCACACTCACATTCACACTTCCAGTCCATTACAAATCTCCAATTATCCTGACCCTTATCTCAGGGACAAGGTTTTTGGCTGGTTTCTGTTTACAATTTGATGAGTCAACTTCGAGTATCTGCAGTTCTCGTGTCTGTGAACATTAAATATCTGTCTGCAACTGTTCAGCCCTGATATCTGCTTTTTCTAAACATGAAGTTTGACCAAGAAAAATGAACGAATGAATGATAAGTAGGGATGACCACTTCAAGCTAAAATGCTATTTAAGCATTCTATGGGATTATCCGTCGCATATTTGAATATTCCAAACTTCAGCACACAGGAATAATTGACATTAATGCAGGGTTCACAGTGTGTCGAGCTAAGAGCTAACAAGATGCATTCAAAGACCCTGGTAAATTTCATCACTTCTGTTGGGCCTACAGCACATTGAACATTTAAGGAGAAGCTTCAAGGTGCATTCAAGGACCCTGGTAAATTTCAGCACTTCTGTCGGGCCTATAGCACATTGGACATTTAAGGAGAAGCTTCAAGGTGCATTCAAGGACCCTGGTAAATTTCATCACTTCTGTCAGGCCTACAGCACATTGAAAATTTAAGGAGAAGCTTCAAGGTGCATTCAAGGACCCTGGTAAATTTCATCACTTCTGCAAACACACAGGCAGTCTATTAAGTGACTGCTTGCTGCTGCTGCTGCCACCTTGTGTTCATAGATGCCCCACAAATTAGGTAATCATTGACTAGAAAGAATTTTTTTATCAGTGAAAACATTTTTAAAGTTTTATGTGTTTTTAAAATATAATAACAAAAAGTCAACACAGCCGATCAACTTTTTACAATCAAACCAATAATCAAATTATGAAATGAATATTACAGGACACGCAGTTCCTTTGGAAATATTCCCTGCTGACTGACACACAGAAATGTGACAACATTATTTATTATTACACTCTATGAGCCTCGTGAGGTTTACCATTGTTGCGTTGCTCGTCTGTGATGCTTCTGTCAGTGCCTAACTCAGGTGACGCTAGGCTAAGAACCCAAAATATCTGAGATGCTTAGTGTTTTGAAATTGGACCTAAGGCCAAGCAGCGCTCACAGCACCCCCTGCTGGACCACATGGCAATTACTTCAGGCAGTCTTGCGGCACTTATAGGCTATGTAGTTTTAACCCAATCTGGATTTTGAGGTTTGAACTTTAATCTTACAGACGGAAAAGAGACTTCACAGGAAGCCCCAAAATGTTGGCCCTTGCCCACCAGAGGCTAATTCATCACCCAACGATGAAGCCAGTGGGTTTGGAGATTGGCCTAATCCCACTCTGCATGATTTTGGATTGTAGGAAGACACAAGGAAATGATGCAAACTCCACACAAAAAAACAAACCCAGGGCTCAATATTGGGATTTGAACCAACATCTGTCTTGCTACAATGTGCCTCATCGCCACACAGAGCCTAATAACATGTTATTAGGTATTCAAGGCAGCACATGGTCAGAGGTCTCAGTGTAACTGTTGGCAGTGCTAGTGGATAAGCATTAGTTACTGACAGTGTGATCTCATTAAGCGTCATTTAAACAACAGCCGTTATCGTTACCGTAAATCCCTCGGTATTAGGTCTGTCGACTTCTTTTAATGACATCATGAGGCGAAACCAAACCTACAGCCAACTGGGATTATTCTAATGAGTAGAAGTGAACACTTCTGAAAAAAAGATAATTGCGTCATAATTACATTTCATCAAATATCTCTCTCTCTGTCTTAGTGTTGATACTACAGGTTAATCTGGCTCTAAGCCAGGAGGAAACTGTGCATATGTGTGTGTAGATGTCTGTAGTAGGCTGTGAGGACACGCTGTGATTTAAATCCTATCTTGTAAGTACATTCCGGTTGGTTCTCTCAAGGTTAAAGTTTTTTTTTGTGGTTTAAGACTTGGTTTTAGGGTTAGATTAGGATTTGGTTAAGGGTTGGTACAGGAGGGAATCGCCAGAGACACCACAATATGATATTATCACCACATTTAAGTCACAATATGATATTATCACAATATTTAAGTGATTATACAATATCATCACGATATTTAAGTCACAATATGATATTAGCCCAATATTTAAGGCATGATCCGATATTATCTCAATATTTAACTCACAACATAATATTATGTTGATATTTAAGTCACGATATGATATTATCTTGACATTTAAGTCATAATACGATATTTAGGTCATGACACAATATTGTCATGATATTTAAGTCACGATATATTGTATCTACGTTTAAGTCATAATATGATATTTTCACAATATTTAAGATATGATAAATTATCATGATATTTATGTCATGATACGATATCAACACGATATTTAAGGCACGCTGCAATATTATCACAATATAGCAATATGCAGCTGCTGTGTGCGATATTCTCACACAGCAGCTGCACTGAGAGTGAGCAGTTGGCGCCACCTAGTGGACGGAAACCCAGAAAGCTCAGTTAATCGCGTACATAATTGACAGATTAAACAAAAATGAAAAATAATCATTAGTTGCAGCCTGATTTGGTTGTGATGGTTAAGGTTAGGGTGATGGTTATGTCTTTGAGTGTCCTCATTGAGAATGCTGTACAAGAATGTGTGTGTGTATCAGAGTGAATGAGTGGATTACTGTTCACTCATCCATGTAATGTCTCTTCTCACAGACTACTCAAGCAGACGGGACACACACATACTGTACTCTCTGCCATTATTATCCCTGAACACACCCACAGTAAGTATTGAATTTTTTTAATTATCTCCTCTTAGTGAAGGAAACCTGTGCAGACTGTTCCAGGCTGGAAGTTTCTCCTCGGGGTGAAATGAGGTCCCGTCCCCTCCCCCCCCTAGACTTTTCAGTCCTCACAGTCTGATGATGTTTGTCCAGTGAAAGTGAAATATGATCTCATCTTCAGGTGAAATTAAATCTTACTTATGGGACTTGCTATGCTTCAAGTGAAACAAGTGCCTCCTGGGCTGATTGTCGTACTTTATAGTGTGTCACACTGTCCCACTAAACTCCAAACTCAAAGCACTTAAGCTGACGAGTCATGCTTCACGTTCAGCCCAAAACAGGGAGCACAGCTCAGTCAAACTAAACGACACACAAGGAATAATTTGGGGATCCAGAGTTTTGCCCGAGGACACTTCAACACATGGAGGGAATTTATCGTACCAATTTACAATCAGTGGAACGACCCGCTTTATCTCCAGAGCCACAGCTGCCCTTCAGTGGAGAAAACCCCCACATGACATCAGAGGCCTGTGATCCGCTCTCGTCTTCCAACCGCGCCGCTGTTTTGAAAATGGTCGACCGTTTTAGATTTTCAACATTTCTGTCAAGTTATGTCCAAATACCACACCCTGTAGTAATTGTTATCAGTTATCAGATACTTTCTCTGTTAAACGATCAGACGTTTGGTCCAGAAAGGTCTGGAAATTTGGAAAAAAAAATCAATCAATATTTCCCAAAAGGAAGAGAAATCAGTTTACTACTGGAATCAAGAAAGAACTACTGAATAATGGTTAATTACTAACCAATTGAAACCATAGCACAGGGGGCTTTACGACGAAAACACAAGGCAAAATCAATGCTGATCTGATTAGAATAAGCCAGACAAATCTGATGCACATTGAATAGTTTTTTAAATCATCATCACTATAAAAGATCATTAAGTCCTGCATCAGTTACAGACATTCAGTCGCAGAAAAGTGGCCGATTCTGCTTTTTTGTGCCGCATTGATCCCCATCATATCATGTTACTGGTAAAAACAATTCCCATAAACCCACAGTGAGGTATGCAAATTTTTAATTTTGGGAAAAGGGGGGTGGGATCTGCTGCCTTAATTCCACAAAAACCTTCCAGCACAATGTCAGACAAGTGATCTGAGCGAGAACTAGACTCATGAACCTCCTCCAGGCTCTCAGTTTAGAGAAAAATGTCCTGTGACAGGAGATTATGACCAATCACAGGACAGGAGTTCAGAGACAAAGGCACCTTCTATTGGCTGTTCTACTAAGAAGCTGCGCGTTTTTTGAAAATTTAGCTTTGGTAAAAAGGGCGGAGCCTTTCAGATATGGAGGGACTGCAGACATCTGTCAATAATAATAATAATAATAATAATATAATAAAAAAATTGTCCCTAAAAGTGTCAATTTGCTGTTGGTTTAACAAAGTGATTAAAAAGACAGACATTTTAACTATGAGATTAAAGTGTCAGTCTAAGGATGAGACTCAACAATCAACTAGTATAACTTTAGTTATCCTATCAACTGAAGGATTTTAATCTGACATTTCTGACTTCCACCCCCGAATTCAGACTTTTTTTCCTCAGCGATCTGACTGTAAAAAACAAATTTATTCCGACTTTAATCTCAAAAATCAGATTTGTTTTAAAATTCTAATTCTTTTCCCCGAGATTTAATCTCAGAATCTCATTCTAATCTCATACCAACCCATACCATTATTCCATTAGTCAACTTAGTTTGACTGATCCATTGGACCAAAGCAGTTTTCATTATCAGGTGAGGTTTTTGACACAAAATGGCTTCCATCAGCACCTCAAACCCTCATGACTGCGATGCTCTCTGCTCTCTACTCACTGAAATTCGGCAGTGCAACCTTTTCTTTTTTAGCTCTCTAAAATATCTCCATGGCGACGGACATTGCTTGCATCTTTCAGCAAATTAGATGAGAAAATACACTCGAATCACCTGTTCATGCTCACAGCGGGTGCTCACTGCGGGAACATGAAAAGCACATGCTGGGATTCTGTGAAAGCCCAACAGTGACAGGGTGAAGACAAGCAGACAGGCTGCATTAACCTGGTGCTTCACGAGAGATGTTACGTCTTTGGAAGTGGGTTTTTGGAGGAGGATTTCTCTGAACCAGCAGGAGGCTGGTGCTGCTTCCATCACTCCCACACTGCACTCTGATGTCCACCACTCAAGGCGAGGACAGTCTTAATTTCCCAGCATGCCGGGGGCGAGGAGCCGCTGTCCTTCACCTGTATCTGACACCACAGCAACTACAATGACATCACTGTCTTATTTCCACTGAAAAAATATACATGTGTAAGAAGGAGTGATTTATGGATTTTGTGTCTTATCAACAGCAGCAGCTGGAGTCGGAGCTCTGACAAACACACACTCGTCTGATTGCATGTGTGCATGTGTTACTTCCTGTTTCCCCTCCGATGATTTGGCATCCTATTTATAAAACGGCTGATTAGCATAACATTGAGGAGCCGCGGCGCTTGCACTTTCCTGTGAGGATCAGCGTTAGCTTTCAGGTTCCATAATGACGACTTGAGCTCTTTTTATTCAGGACTCTTTTTCCTTCTCTTTTTCTGATTTTCTGCAACTGAAATGTGTCTGATTTCCATTTAATATTTTTATTTTCCTCTCATTTTCTACGCATGCTACCTTATCATTTCAAAAACTATACATAGTGCAAAAATGCTGAATGTGATGTACAAAATTTGTGAAAAGATTCAGAATTTTGGGCAAAGTGAAGATGAAGAACAACAAAAATAAACAATACTTGTTTCAATTAATCTGTAGATGGTCCTAAATGATTCGGTTTTAATGATTTCTTTGTTATATGGCACAAAGAAAATATTCACATTTAAGAAGCTGAAAAAAATCAGAAAACTTGCTTTAATTATTGAAAAACCGAAGAATCTATTATCAAAAATAGTTGACAATTAATTAATTGATCAATTAAAATTGATTAAATTAATATTCGTTGCAGCCCTAAATTACACGCAAAATAATTTAAAAAGGAGTAAATGAAAAGTAAAACCTACAGGTACCTACAGAATTAACAATACTAAATATTTTTGATGCCAAAATTAATTGCCAAATATCTTGATAATTCATTCATGGGTTTTGAGTGTTTTTTTTCCTCATAATTAAAACAAGTTCTCTGGTTTTTAAGCTTCTTAAATGTGACTATTTTCCAAGAAATCATGAAAACTGAATAAATTTGGTTTGTGGACAAAACATGACATTTGACAACATCATCGTATGGAGGTTTGGGAAACACTTTATGGACCAAACAGCTGATCAATGAATCAAGAAAATAATCAACAGGTCAATCTGTTATGAAAATATTCATTAGGTAACATGAATTACAGCAAGATTACAGGAACAAATGGTGGATATTCTTGTTTTATCACCAGCCTTTCATCTGTTAAAGCCGGTGCACACATTTAGGATCAATGAATTGAATGTATTAGCTCTGATTCGAGTGTCATGACTGAAGACAGACTCAGTGTTGCCTTCTATTTTAACTGCTGCTGATGGCCAACATGGTCTCTGAACCTCAAAGCCTGTCTTCATCATGTCGCTGTCAGGGATTATTACTTTAAAGATTATACAGACATAAAGACAGACGTTATTTTTTAAAAGTTGTACAGTAAGGAAAACAAGAGTTTGTAGCTGTCCATACGAGTGAAGGAAAACCTATTTAAAAGACAGAATGGTGTGCTGTGAGCAAGAATAATTCAATAATCCAGTTGATCAGGTTTCAGTCAGAGCCACAGCTCAGCTATCACCGTCCTCTGTCCTCCTGTCCCCTCTGCAGAGTTTACTGTCCTCAGTGCACTTGTCCCTGAACTCATCATTTCACCCAAACTCCCGTCTCTTTTCTAAACAGAAAAAACAAACTATCAGGGTGAAGGTGTTTCTGAGGATTAGACGATTTCACTTACGGTAAAGAACATAGATTTTGCTACTTTTCACACTCTCGGGACCTAAAATCAGAGCTTTATGATTTTGATTTCTGATTGATTTTGATTCAATTACTGTGTGACCAAGCGGCAACCAGTCGTGACGTCACCCACAAGAATCCAACGTCTTATTTTGAAGCCTTTGAAGACTGAACTGTCAATCGCACTTTTTTCAAAGATCAAGTTCGAACAAAGTTACAACGGCTCAAAATTCCTTTAAATGCCACAAATGCCTGGTTTGTAGTGTACTGACAGTTTCATCTCTCGTTCAAGAGGCTTCCTCAGTTCTTTAAGTTCTCAGAGCTGAAGAAGCCTCTTGGATGAGGACATGAGGACAGTTGGTGTAACAAAAGAGGACACAAGGAAGAGGACACAGAAGAAGAAGAAGAAGAAGAGTAACTGTTAGCTTTCTACCACATTCAGTAGAGTAGGATGGAATGACAGAATCCCTAAAGCGGAAATCACTGACAAGAGGAGGAGGCTCCGACAGCTTTTAACTAACAAGTAATATTGTAATATTGCTACATCATTTCTTTGTTTTAATAGTCAAGACAAATCACCAAAACTTAATTTCTGATATTATTTGCATTTTCTCTTAATTTACAATATTACCCGTGAAATTTACACCCAATGTTCAAAACAGAATCATCTTTGACCCCTTCCATGTTTATGTCATCGTCAGGCAGACGATCCAAGAAGTTTAACAACACATTAGTTCTTACGCATTCAGTAGCCTAAAAGAAACAGCAATAATCACATGAAGATTATTTTTATTTATGTATTTATTTACCCTCCATGGGACTGTTGATTTTATTCTATTGGTTGTGTATGATGCTTTCATTATTTATGTTTGAACCTTGTATGTCTGGTCTAGCCTCATCTATTTTCCTCTAAATGAGAGCCAAAAAAAGCAGCTGTGTAAGTGCAAAGTGTGAGGAGCAGAGTGTGTGCCGGACCTACTATATCTACCACAGATCTGATTAAAACCACTGGCTGGAGCGTCCTCCAGGTGGAGGCTGACATTTCAGATGATGAGATATTTCGGCCGCTCTGCACAAGCATGAAGCTCCTATAGGAGAGAAATCAACAGGAGGCCCAACTTAGCCTTCTGTTTCCTGACTCATTACGGAGCGAAGGCTGGCTTGCCCTCATGTCAGAAACATGCAAAGTCATTCATGACTGGCAAGCAGAGGCATCTTTAATTTCACTCAAAGCAAGGCTGCAGGTCCTTCTCTGCAATGGTTTTGTTGTTTACCTCGGGGGGAAAACAACGGCTTTTAATGAGTGACTCCATTTCAACAGGTCCCGATTCAAGACGCTCACATATTTCGGCCGCTCTGCACAAGCATGAAGCTCCTATAGGAGAGAAATCAACAGGAGGCCCAACTTAGCCTTCTGTTTCCTGACTCATTACGGAGCGAAGGCTGGCTTGCCCTCATGTCAGAAACATGCAAAGTCATTCATGACTGGCAAGCAGAGGCATCTTTAATTTCACTCAAAGCAAGGCTGCAGGTCCTTCTCTGCAATGGTTTGGTTGTTTACCTCAGGGGGAAAACAACAAAACAATGCAAATGAAAGCTTCATGCAGCACATCCGAGCCCATGGTGCCACACGTAATGATCCTGGTACAGCGTCAAACACTCACTTGTAGTTTTTCCTTCCCTTTTTCAAAATGTGTGCGAAACCCGCCGCACACCAGGTGTGGAGATGTTATTCTTTCTTTAGATAAAAGATCACACATTATTATCGAGCCTCCAGCTTATTTTCAGCCCCACAGAGAACAAGAAAACAGACAATAACAGCTCCCGCTTGTACTTACTTTAGAGAGAATGTCTGTCAACACAACACTGTAAGGAGACTGACCGAACAAGTTGTCATCCTATAGGCCTGGGTATGACACGTGCTGTGTCTCCATCATGGGAAGGTTCAGTTTGTCACAGTACGGTACAGTTTGGAATGGTAAAACCCTTGGTCAGGCTTGCATTTCGACTAAAAGCAGTGGTTTTATTTGGTAGGCGAGGTGTTGGCTGTGCCCGATGGCCACACCAGCTCCACCTTGACTGTACCGTACCGTTTTACTCTGGTACCCAAAGGGAAGGTTGCCAAAGAAGGGGAAGGTTATTCTGGTACCATTCCTAATTCTGGGATCAGACTACACAAATTCAGGCCGATTATGATCATTGGGCACATAGTATAACACAATTGTAGCACAGTGGTATGACCAATAAGATAGCAGAGTGCTCTCATATAGACATAAACATGATGAAGGGGTAGAGGGGTGATGCTACTGCTGCTGCTTTTAGTGGAATAGTGACACCAAAGAATGTCGAGCTTTGGCAACAGAACCTCTGTGTCTTTGGCGACTCCTCAAGGGAGGACGGCGACAAAGTTAAAAAACAAAAAAATGGAAGAAATAGCGGCAGCACTTCAGCAACCTGGTGAGTAACGATTGACAACTGCTCGCTGATGACCTATGGACTTGTGCAGTGTCGTGAATGATGATTGGTCCCCTGCGAAAAAAGGCACGGAAGGAATCCATGTCACTGTGACTGATAATCTGACACGGTGACCAGCGTGAAAAACAAAAATATCATGTAGTCCGACCCCGGCGTATAATGTACATACACACTGTACTGTGCCAAACCGTTCCACTTGGAAGAAACACGGCTTTAATGAGTGACTCCATTTCAACAGGTCCCGATTCAAGACGCTCACATCTGCAGTGTGAACACTCTAATCTGTTACCATGAGCAGCAAAATGCACCCTCCGTGCATCTGGTGTGAATCAGGCCTAAATAACACATAAATGCTTCACTAATTACACACTCCATGTGATATGTAAACAAAAAGCTGCAAAAGTGTTTCAAATCAATCATGTTGTGGGCTGTTTTTTTGTATCTTTGTGGGAGGAGCAGGAAATGGATGGATATGGTTATATGGCAGCCACCACATAATGGTAACAGCCTAGGGGGTTAAAAGTTGGAAAATGAATCCTGTATGTCGGACAAAACCATTCCTAAACCATCACACTCATTTCTACAGTCAATTCAGAGTCTCCAGTCGACCTATAACTCTAATCTGTGGAGGAAAACCCTTGCAACTGACTCACTGCGAGGCACTAATGCAAACCACTGGACCACCATACTGCCTTTAGGACTCATAGATCATGTTACTTAACATAATTTCATGATCATACACCCAGATAATAGACTGGAGAAGTGGCTGTGTAGTTTTCCCATCAGCAGTTCTGCAGTTATGCAATTTGTCATCTTATCCATTAGAGGATTAACAGGGAAACGACTGAAGCCTGTTTTCTTTTTCAATTTCACTAACAATTTCACTTACTTTTCTGGCAAAAAATCAATAAAAGAACATATTTGCATAAAAGCATATTGGTGTTTAAAGTTTGACAAAGAGAAAAAACAATCTCATAATTTACTATGATACATTTGTCTTTCAAGTGATTTTGGTTCTCAGACTAAATATAATACATGTCTGCAATAGCACTGATGCAGTCACATAAATAAAAACTGCACCAAAAATGACAAATTGATCCAAAATTGATTCAAAATACTGATTAAACTGAAATTCAAATCATCAGGAGCATGGGCAAACATGCCCAGCTTGACCGCAACAATCAATAAATTGTTTGTTAAGCATTTCTTTTTTTTTGGAGAATCTGTTTGAGTGATATTTCACATACAAACAAATTGTATGATTTCAGCTGCTTTATTCCTGGTTTTTGTTTCTCTTCTGTGACAGTAAACTGAATTTTTTTGATTAGCGGCTGTGATTCTGAAATTTTAGAAACGGTTTTCACCATTTTATGGAAGAAACAGGTAAGGATTAATTGTTACAGAAAAATGAATTAGTTGGTCACACTTCTTATTCTTACACGACTCCCTTTTTTAAGCCTTAACCACAGATTTCAGTGTATCGGACTTTGTTTTCTTCACCATTGCAGTGACTCACTGTTCGGATGAGTCAATGAGAGGATTTCCACGTCCGTCAGCTGGAGATGTTCCAACTGACGGTCATGCAATATTATGGGAAAGATGAAGAGGAGAAGATCACACATGGAGCGTCGTTACTCGAGACGATACGCTTCAGCGGCGTCTCACAGAGAGACGAGTGTTAAGTGTGTGCGTCTGATTTAATAAACGGTCTTGGCTTAGATTGGTCTTAATCAAGTTATTGGACTGAATTACACCGATACACGCAGAAAGAGAGAGAGAGAGAGAGAAAATCGGGGTGTGTCCCCCCCTCCAGCATTGCTGCAAAATGTGTATGTGTGTTAGGTCAATATGACACATCACCCATATGTAACCAGCTTTCAAAACTGATAAAATATCATTGTATCAAAGCTGTTGTTTCTGCTGTCCCTTACATCCCTTTACACTCGCACATAAAAATCTGCTAATAAGAGTTTTTCTCAGATATTACCTCTGCTAATGTCTGCTGATATAAACACAACAAGAAAAAAAAAAACACCTTTAGCAGTCACTAATAATATTTATTAAAGGTACTGCCAAACTCTTCCCACAGCTTTGAGAAAAACCCCTACACACAAAAAAACAAAGATTTAACCAGAAATTGTCTTCTCTTCGAGTAACTTCTGCTGCGTTCCATTTACATCGGAACTCCGAAGTTGGAGCTGGAGTGACGTCGGGAAAAAAAAAAACATGGACGCAAACGTACCCTGAACTAGCCAGTGTCAGCAACACCGATGGATAACAACCTCTACATGTGTATTTGGTGAATTTACTGCGTTTTCTCTGAAACAAATAAGACACTAATGCTGTCAACGGTAAAAGAAAGAGTGCTTGTCTGACTGCCGTCATGTTGGAATCCTAACTCGGGGTATGTAAGGTATATACGAGTTTCCTTGTTTAAGATCAGTGTAATGTAGTTGTTTCCAAAACAGGAAAACTCTTCTGCATAATTTGAGAATTTGTTATATTTGCACACACAACAAACAGTGATAGTGTTTTGGCAAAATCTTAATAAGACCATGGTGAGTGTAGAAATAAGGACATGAGAGCAGCAGCTCTCTTTGTGAGTTTTATTCTTCTTGCAAGAGGAAGAGACAACACAGAGATTTGACCTCTGCATTTAACCAAACCTTTTTACGCACCAGTAGTGGACACAATCAAGCCAGGTGATGGAGTAGTGGGCAGCACAGTCAGGGGCAACCCAGCCCCTGATCATTTCTGGAATTTGAACCAGCTACCTTCCAGTTACAAGCTCAATTCCTTTCCTCTTGGCCATGGGTTGGCCCAAAACTATTGTCAGAAGGGGGATTTGAACCCACGCCTCCATTTGGAGACCAAAGGTCCCATTCACCTTGGACAACTCAAAAACTAAAACAGTTCTAGTCTGGATTATATTTCTGTGTCATAATAGTTTGAATAACATGAATTAGATTTTTTTTTAATAGAAATCCTAACATTGACTCAAGAACTCAATATCAATCAGGATTCAGCTCTTACATTAATCAGTGAGTACTCCAGTACAAATAATGGCTACAACTTAAGAAAAAGGTGGGGTCAGCAACTGTAAGTCAGATCACTTATTTTTTATTAAATTCTGCAAATATCACAACTCCTGAAGTCTGAAACGGGGATTTCCAAGGGAATGATCACTTTTCAACAATCAGCTAGACCTCTACTTTGAAGCAATGTAAGAATAAAACATGTGGGAACCTCCACTGTTGCATCTCCAACAAAATCATGTGATCATTCCTCTTATTCCACTCTCAACGCGTGAACAACTGTCCTCATCTTGCAGGCTGCAGGATCCAGATCCAGTTTTGATGATATTATTATTGTTATTATTATTATTATTATCAGTAACAATAATACTGCTGTCATTATTACTATGCTCTGATTAAAAATCCATCAGTATAGTTTCTTATCAATAATCTCTGCTGCTGCTTGTATAAATGACACTGTAGTTCTATAAACATGACAGAACTGATTCTAAACTTGATACAACTATTGTATATTTGCTCCTGGTCTCTCTCTTCTGTCTCTCCCTCACCTCCCTCTTTTTCTTTCTCCCCCACCTTTTCTGTCCCCCATTTTCCTCTCACCCCAACCAGTCAAAGCAGATGACCGCACATCTTTGAGTCTGGTTCTGTCAGAGATTTCTTCCTGTTAAAAGGGAGTTTTTTTTTTCTCTCCACTGATGCCTAGTGTTTGCTCATTGTGTGAACTGTTGGGTTTCTCTTCTCTCTGTAATATTGTAAAGGTTTTGGCCTTACTATGTACAGTGCCTTGAGATGATGTATGTTGCGATTTGGCGCTATACAAATAAAATTGAATTGAATTGAACAATGAGAGGATGACTTAGGATGAAAAAGTAGTGTCAGATGTGTGTCATTGTATGACTGTGCTTGGATTTTAGGGTTAGAGCTTCTCAAGTAGCAAGTCATTAGGAACAACAACAACAGTTTCCCAACATTACTTAATCTGTCATTAATCAAAATTATCCTGATTGTGGTTTTGTTCTTGTTCAAAATGAGGGGAAATAATTAGTGGAAAATAATAGGCTTTCAAGGTGCAAGATGATTTTGTCCACAAAACAACAATACGGGACAACGAAAGGCAACAAATCCCTGCATTCAAGCAGCCGAAGTCAGAGAGTGACTGAAGTTTTCAATCGATGAAAAGCAGCTGCAAATGTTCTGCCGTTTGACCGATGGATGAAGATCGACAAGTCATTTCAGCAGCTGTAAAAATACCAAACATCTGATTTCAGCTTCGAGGAGCTGCCGCTTCTCTGTTTCCAATCCAGTGCCTGGGATTTTTTTAGACAAAAAGAGCAGTTTGAAGACGCTGCTCGGTTAATGAATGTCAGAGTATTGATTGACTTCACTGATGAGTCCCTAATAAAGACAAAGGCAAAGACATGTTCATTTGACTCCAACCTCCTGTTTGGACACAGTTCTCTTACTTTGTTCATTTCAAACACGAACCACAAGTAAAAATTCATTCATTCCTACATCGATGATCGGGGTCAGCAAAGACTGAATGATAAAACAATAACAACCATTGTTGCAGCATTACTTCTTTAAGAGATATGTAGCAAAAGTTACATCTATACATACCAGAGTATGTGTCTCTGTTTTGAATCACAGCTAAAGCTGCAGTAGGCAGGTTTTGCACCAGAGAAACTAAGCAATTGCTGTGTTTTATGAGCAAGACATTAAAAATACTAACATGTGGGGTCACAGCTCTCTGTCCTGACCTCTGTTCATCGGATGAACACTTGTTCCATCAACTATAGAAGATCTGGGGAAAATGTCTTGATCTCTGACATCAACGTTGACACTTTTTTATTCCATTAATTGTCCAGTTATGTGCTCTTTTTCAGGTTTGTTTTTGCGGCATAGGCAGTTGTTGTCTGTACTGGAGAAACGTTCATCTTCCACCACAACCACAACTCACTTTACGTCACCCGGGAAAGGAAATCAAAAGTCCACTTTTCCTTAAGACACACACACACACGGGCTTGCACAGCTGCTCCTCTGAGGACACTGCATTGACTTGCATTCATTTGGACAGCCTAAACAAAGCGTTATCTCTAACCTTCACCATAACCACAATATTAGCCTAGTTCCTCAATGACGAGGTGTCGCCACTTTAGGACCAGGTTTTGGTCTCTGTGAGGACTACAGGGCCAGTGTTTATGACAGAAAAGGTGCTAAAGAGGTCACAAATACAAGCACGCGCACACACACACACACCCTGTTGACAAAGCCTTGTGTAAACAACATAAACCGTTGTCTTTAACTGATTCTTGACATTTCCAGCTGCTGATCTGATGCCTGTGTAAACCCTTAAGCTTCCAGTGTCTCACACACACACACACACACGCACACACACAGTGTATGTTAGCACATGCTGCACAGCCACAATCTGAGCATTTAGATGAGTTTGGATCATCATTTCTTCTCTTTCTGCAGACACACACACACACACACAAGCACTGATGATAAAGCTGCTGGTCTGGATCCTGAGACATTTCTTGTGTTTGTAGAGAAGTCAACATCAAACACACACACACAATCCCACTATAAATGCATGGGGGGAAACCTTGACACAGAGATTCACGCAGCAGCATTTATCATGATCTGCTTGGGTCTTTGAACGCCTCCCTGCCTGATTTCCATGTGTGAACACACATGCACGCACGCACGCACACACACACACACACACACACACAGTGATGGTGCTGTGCTCGTGCTCACTGTGCAGGCGGCTCCCGGTGACATTGTGCTGATGTTGTTACCTGTTTTGTAGAAGGCATCAGTGTCGGGGTCGCTCGGCGCCTCCTCGGCCGCCTCTGCAGGATTCATGCCGGAATCCGGTTCGATACAATCCGGCGACAAAGAAGAGACAGAAAACAAGAAAAAGAAAGAAAGAAAGAAAGAGGAGGAAAGAAAAGGGGGGGAAAAAAACCTCCGCTCAGGAAAAAAAAAATAATCCTGTCGTCTGTATATTCCTCACATGATCTCACTTCACCTCCCTCTCTCCCTCCATCCTCTTCCCTCGGTTTCTTTCTTTCTGTCGCCCTCTCGGTTTGTTTAGTGTTTCTGGGCTGGCTTCGTTTCTCTCTATTGTTCCCGGTCCAACCTCCCTCTGCTGCTGTCCGCCTGGGTCTCTCCACCTCCCTCCCTCCCTCCCTCTCTCCCCCCCACGTGCCCCCTCCCTCTCCCTCTCTCTCTCTCTCTCTCTCTCTCCCCTTCTCACTCTACCAATTCATTGATCCTCATAGGTAATAGATTATGTGAAAGTACATGGAAATTATGGCTGCGATTATTTTCGAATAGTTTCTCAAAGGTCTTGTTTTCGTCCACAAACCAAAATGATTCAGTTTTAATGATTTCTTGGTTTAATGGAGCAGGGGGAGGGGGGAAAAAAACAGCAAATATTCACATTTAAGAAGCTGAAAATTCAAAAAAATAAAACTGAAATTCGATTAATAATCGAATAAAACCGGAAAAGCTCTCAGAAAGCGCTCAGAGTGAGCAAACCTCCATTAAGAACACTGCATTTTTCCACATTGCCAGTGTGGACACCATCTCTAACAGGGTCTACTTCCACGGTTCTCAAAGTGTGGCACGTGTACCAGTAGTGGTACGCGAGCGCCCTCTGGTGGTACTACCACATACACCAGGGTATGTGATCGGAAAAATGAAACAAATAACAAAATAATAATAATTAGAGTCAATTTATCCTCGGCTTAATCTTAATCTTAATCTAATTTCACTATAGCAGTGTCTGAAGTATATGTGAGGAAGAGGAGGAGGATGAGAGAGCAGATTATCTTATTGTGAATAGATCTTCCTACTTTGCTCGGCCTTTTAACACCACTGTATTTTAACGTTGGTGATAATGGTGTTATTTTGAGAGTTTAATATTTTCTCAGGTGGTAAAAAAAGTACAAGTACTGTTTTTATATATTATAGTTTTGCAAAAAGAATAAGTAAATAAATAGTCATTTGGTTTTACAATAAGCCTTAGAATCTGTCTTTTATATGTACTTGTGTATATATATATATATGTTTATATATATATATGGAAAATATGACCCAGCCCTAAAGCAAAGGCCTTGCTTTAGGGCTGGGTCATATTTTCCACTTAAATAAATGGGTCTGCATGGAGCCCAATGTGAAAAATATCCACATACTGGACACCTCCAGTCTGATTCTGTGCGCCAACTTCACATGCTCCCTGTAGCAGAACACCTTCCAGTCCAGATGGTGGCGCACTCTGGTCAAAAGAGACGACACGAGAGAATGGTAGCCTTAGAGACCTTTTCCTGATAGCAGTGCAAATTCTCCACCAAGATTATTCAGTTTCCAGTCTGATCAAAATCTGTCAAATGTCTGCGACTTCTTTCTGTGGGCAGAATGAAAGTCCTCACTACATTTCACTCCAGTGTACAACTTCAAATGTCGCCCCAAAGGTTGGTCGCTCTCTCTGTGTCACATGTGTTCTGGTGGTGGTGGAATCTGCTCACATCTAGGCTTCTGTCATCACACATAAGGTTTGGCTTTTGTTTCCAAAAGAGTTTCAAGAGACTATGGGGGCAAAACCGACTCCCAGCATAACCCTGTTCCACCCAGCACTGTATAATTTAAAAAAAAATATGAAGCCTTTGAAAGCAAGTTGGTGTCACATGACCTCATTAGGTGTTTTTCAACTCTGCTGTAAAATGCAGCCAATCTTTAACCTTTAAAAGACAATTTTTTTTTTTTGGAGCCTGGGATGAATTTTTCCTTCATTAACGACCAAGACTCCATCTTCATCCTTATGTGGCATGAAAACCAGGGTATCGCCAATCGGACGTCTGACTCAGCAGTTTTCTGTTCGTTTTTTTTTTCCCCCTGAGTCATCTTTTTAAGAGAAAAATGTCTGGCACTTCAGTCAAACGAGAAAGATGCTTTGGAGGTCATTCAAGATATTTCAGCTGTTGAAGTGATTCATCCACTCGGGTCACCAGCAGAAATAACTCATCTGTACAATCATTGGTTGACTGGTGGTAATGCAGTTTGTGTCCTGTTCCTTTAAGGACAAGTGTGTCTTTCATTAAAAACTGCAGGGGTCCAGTTGATAGCCAGATACATTTTCTGGTATTAGTCTGAATATCTCATCTAGTGTGAGCTAAATTTGTCTCCACTCTTGGAGGATGATCTTGATGGTTGGATGCATAACTGGATCTCCTCCTCCTGTATATGTGTACATCCGCTCTTCCTCTATATATCTCCTGTATACATACAGAGGCCACTTTATTAGGTACATAAAACACCTAGTGTGGTCTTCAAATCTTGATGGCTTTGGAAATGGTCTTCTGCAAACATTGGTTTGTCATGTCAGGTTATTTACCGAGTTACTGTTTCCTTCTCTAACATTTGAAATAGCCTGGCCATTGTCACCTCACCTCTGGCATCAACAGGAGACATTTTCTCCGCGAGAAAAGACACTCTCTGCGTATTTTCACTTTGTTGGACCTTTTTTTTTGTCCAGCCAGTCCAGCACCAACAGCCATGCCCCGTTCAAAGTCACTTAAATCGCCGTTCTTCCTCATTTTGGTGTTCAGTTTGAATTTTATTGCCTACATGTCTCAATGCATTCGGTTGTCACCATGTTACTTAGATGTGTGCTTTAACCGGCAGTTCAATTCAATTTTTATTTATATAGCCCAGCATCACAAACACAATTTGCCTCGAAGGGCTTTACAGTCTGTACAGCATGTGACACCCTCTATCCTTAGACCCTCCCATTGAACAGGTGTACCTTATAAAGTGGCCATAAAGCTATGTCTTCTCTTGTGTATATATATTGTACCTGCTCCTGTGCTCTATCTCCTTATGTTAATCAGTCCCACGTCTTTCTAACATGTCCTCCTGTCTGCGTCATGTCCTTGA
This sequence comes from Brachirus orientalis, assembly GCA_016785285.1. Lineage (NCBI taxonomy): Eukaryota > Metazoa > Chordata > Actinopteri > Pleuronectiformes > Soleidae > Brachirus > Brachirus orientalis. The sequence goes on along the minus strand of JAFBJR010019393.1, from coordinate 828,195 downwards.
CGAATATACCTTTTCCTCAAACATATTCATCTCCTCCCCTTGTATCTACTCTACGTCGTCCCTCATCCTGAGGAAACCATGTCATACATGCTCTCGGTTGACCTTCCTGCCAGTCTGAGTGTCTCCTCCTCTCAGTCAATACATCACCTCATCAGCATGGAGGCCATGTGCAAACTGCTCCAGGCCAAGTGTCCTCACCACTGTATGCTACTGCCACCCAGTGGCAACTACTGGACACAACAACTGGGTCGTTGTATAACAGTTTTGATTGTTTGCTACACTTGACCACATTAAAGCCTTTTCTGGAGTCGGTTATAACTGCTGCCTTTTCCATGAATCATATTTTTGCTTTTACTGTTCAATTACACATTTAATTGTCTCTTTTTTGCTCACTCTCACTCATTTTCTACCGCTTTATCCACTGAGGGTCAGGGGGGCACTGGTGCCTAACTCCAGCTGACATAGGGCGAGAGGCACCCTGGTGAGGTCGCCAGTCCATCACAGGGCTGTCTCTTTTTTATTTCTGCATAAATGGCTTCCTGTTATAGTCACTGCATCACCACCTTTCCTTTCATTCTAAACATTGTTTTTGTTCGAATGATTTCGACTTAACAAGGCGCTCTGCAAAGAGGAATAATCCAAAATGCACGTCGACCCATTGTCAGCTCGGATTTGCTCCAGCTCCCCCTGTGACCCTTAAAGGATATGGAGGTTACTCCTAATAGAATAACCTCCAATTTTAATCAAACTATCTTTTCTTGCCGCCTCCTTCTGCCCCCTTTTCTCCAGGCCTGGGTCCAGTTCAAGCACGTTATAAAACAAGAGCAAAGGAAAGTTTCCTAAAGCCTTTATTGTGTGGGTGGTGCAAATGTAAATGTGTTCTGCATTACTGAGAGGGGAAGACTGAAAGAAAGGCAATTTCTGCGATATTCTCAAGTGGATGTAAAAACCTTTGTCCTAAACCTAAGTGAGCAAATATTTGTATATCTTAACGTGACTGTTAAACGGATCCCATGTCTTTCCTGAACAAAAAGACAATAGATTCCATCTATTCTAACATTTTTATAGGTTTACATTATTAGTAAAAAAGACAACAGGCAACACAAGTTCTTGAGGAAAAGTGTAATTTTCTGCATATGAAACAGAATAAAGGGTGAATTGTACAGAACTTACTTTCCTTCTAAGTTCATTGTTTCCTTAGCCTCATATTTGAGAGTGGTGCAGCCACACGGGTGTTTTCACTCACTCACCTGCAGGACTGCGTGAGAATCAGTCCTCAAGCGACGACAGCCTTTGTTTTGTCACACCTGTTTCATGGCCTCGTGTAAATCCCAGCAGAAGTTTCAGCAAGTAGTGAAACCACCTGTGAGGGACAGAAGAATATGTCATCCACTGAAGAGCTCTCTGAGCTTTTATCTATATTTATATCTGTCAAACTCACCAGTATTTCCAGACTAAAGTTGCAGTGAGGCCATGACAGGCTGGGAGGAGAGAAGTGAGAAGTGAGGTGATGACTCAGTCGTCCAGAGCAGCAGCAGCAGCAGCAACATCACGGACACGGTCTTTTCTAAATATGTGTCTGTGCAGCCGCCTCTGCCTGACGGAGCGTCACACCACACTGTACACTGGAGCCATGACAATGTGCCCCGGGCAAAGTCAGTGCTATTGTTCTGTCCTTTGCTTGGTTTGGAGAAGAATGACTCAAAATGTGTCTCTGCAAAAACAGAGACAGCTCCAGCCTCTCCCCGGAAATCTGCTCTCGCTGCCCTCAGTAGACTCAAAGTAACATTTCCTCTGCCTCTCTCTGACAGTCGTCGTCTCTACCACAGGCCCTCTAGCTAATGATAATATTATTATTCTCTGTGTGGATGTTGATTTTCCCTCACTGTGGCTTTGTTTCCTGCCATAACTGGTGATTTCATCCTATTTATTTTAAGGCGTGTCTTCCTCAAAGGGAACAAAATGTGACTTCACTACCCCCTCAGCTTCACTGATCTGGTGCCACAATTGCAGCACCATCGTGACATTGTACTGCAATACAATTCTAATTTTTTTATTAATTGTATACACAAATATATAAGGTTAAGCAAGATAAGACTGGGGGCGTCGCAACAAGACCGGAAATTGGCAGGTAAAGAATGTGCCAAACTACCCTACTGGTGAAACACACCACTTTATTTACTTAATTAGAATACTATATTTGCTTGGTTTTGCTTTTACATTAAAAGTATAATTAAGTTAAAAATTGACGTGGACTCTGTTTGAGGACTGTTTTACAAACCATCAGTCCAAAATGTTCCTCATTTAAAATCAAAAAGAAAATGAAAACAGCAAAACTTTTAATAAGATAGAAATTTGCAGTAAAACAGCAAATATTTTATGTCTGGTTGGTTTGAGCTCTTTCACTTGTAGCTTTTCCTGCAGTGTTCAACTCCCAAATTCTGTTGCGTTTAAGTTGAATAACCTGAAGTTTCTTTTTCCATTTTTTCCATTTCATAAAATCAGTCTATAGCCTCATAACTTAAAACAAACATCTACATTTTTATTATTGAAGATTATGCATTTTACTCACTAATTGTATAAATATATACATTTACATTGTCCATTTAAATAAACCAAACACTTAAATATGTGGGATGGGTGGGGTGGCACCCTAGCACCATCTATTGATGAGCCACCACTGATCGACAGCAAGAGCCATTTTGTAAAATTGACCTCAACTATGCACGTGAGACTGCTATAACCCCAAATTCAGAATATGCTTTCTTGGGCCGAGAGGTTTCTGCATCATCATTTTTGAAAGGCAAAATATATATATATGAATGTATTATTATTATTATTATTATTATTATTATTATTTTGAAAAAAATGCCAAAAAAACAGAAAGCAAAGACGAAAACAAACAATAAAATGAGACGTTTTCTGTCACCACCAGAAGGCGCTGTTTTCAAATTATTATTATTATTATTATTATTATTATTATTATTATTATTATTATTATTATTATTATTATTATTATTATTATTATTATTATTTTGAAAAAAATGCCAAAAAAACAGAAAGCAAAGATGAAAACAAACAATAAAATGAGACGTTTTCTGTCACCACCAGAAGGCGCTGTTTTCAAAAGTGATTATTTTCACATGGACGTCTTCAGAACTGGGCAATGACCAGTCATAGGGGGTTTGGTTCCGATTGGACCTTCCATCGAGAAGTTATAACAGTTTTATTTTTCGGTGAAAGATCAGAATCTTCTGCAAATTTGCTGCCCCCTGGCACCTACACTGTGTGACACTGAGTAAAGCTTTGGATAACTTTTAATCCTCATCTTGTCCACAGTGACGTGACCAAATTCGAAGTTGATCACAATAAAGCTGTAGGAGTAGTTCATTCAAATGTCACATGCACAAAATCCCCCCAAAATGGCTGCCTTCCTGTTGGGTTTAGTCCACTGGTCCAAATTTACTCTTTGTGTGTCCCAACCTGATAAACTCTTTTCCTAACATTCGTTAATGTATGTGAAACCTGCCGCCGGATCATCTAGCCCCTCCCGTTTCTAATTTACTGCACCCATTTACCAAACCAGTTCCACACGTTTTGACATGATTTACAGGTATGCGAAAGTTCCTCAAGTTTGCTATAGAATAATGATAGTAGAATGACCAATTGAGAACAGAATTCATTTGATGTGGGCTTTCCAGGTGTCTTGAAACGTCCTTAAGCGTGATCCTTAGAAGTGAAGTGGCTCATGAGCCGCAAATAATATAAAACGAAATGTGTCAAAAAGTCAAAAGTACAAAGGTCACGAGCATGTTTGTGCACATGTGTTTTTTTGTTTGCAGTAATCTCAGAGTGTAAATGAGGTAATGATTCTCTGACATCAAACTGCACCTTTACACTTCAGGGGTCACAGCAGGGGTCACGTCAGGGGTCGCATCAGGGAGTGGCTGTGCTGTAGACAAGCCATGTGAACACAGTCTGGAGGTTTGAGAGGTGCAGACGTGCGGTACGTTACACTGAAGCTCACGCGATATGTGTGTTTCTCACTGTGATTGAAGAAATCCTTTATTTCAAAGGAAGAAGAAAATGATACATTTGAAACAAGCAGTCAAAGGACGCGGGGTCAAATCTACCAACATCTACACCTTGTCCTGTTTGCATGTTAGCGTCACTGTGGCTAAGCAGAAAGAACAAAACATCATGTTTCAACAAGTCTCAGTCGTATGGCACCATTTTCACTCCAGTGGTTTGTGATGAATACACTATTTACAATAAAGTAGAAGAAAGAGTTTGATAACGATTTTAAAAACTGTGCTGGAAACGAGTGACTTGACGTAAAACTATGTACATACCTGTTTGCCTTTACATACACATCTTCTTCCCCTCTCACACTGTTAATAAGTCATATCAACCATATTAAATATAGCAAATATTTCAGCCATAGAAAAAGAAAATCAAAGGAAAAGAAACAATTCGACTGACATGGAACCACCACGTGTGTGTGTCACATTTCAACTTAAAACATAGAATAATTAGTACCAACAATAAAAAGGAAAATCTCTTTCTTGGTGAAATATTTCTACCCTGCATTATTTCCTTATTTACAAGAAACATTCAGAGCTGTGTCCTTCCTGTAGAGGGCTCTCTTTCTTACACTCACATTTGGTTTCTTTCAGTGTTTATCATTCTGTTTTAAGATCCAGTGTTTTAGTGGAATTACTGAGCTAATGATATTTAAAATATATTGGGGTTTTTTTATTGATTTAGAAGGAAAAGTCTGACATGATGTGGAAATACGATGGTTTAGCAACAAAATCAAGAAACTACATGAGAAATGTTCATGTGTTTTCACTCCCTCGGAAGAATCTCAGGGTTAATTGTCTGGTAGTGGTTTTAGGTTTGGATTCACTGTAAAAATAACCACAAAAAATCTTTAAAAATTACTTCAGTTTGTAACATAAAAATTAATTACGTTAGTTAAAACTAAAGTTGACGAATTTGCTGATTGATTTTTAAAGTGAACAAAAAAATAAACAGATCTGATCATCTGGTACAGATTATGGATTTTGATTCACTGTAAAAAAAAAGAGCAACACTGAAAAAACATGGTTAGGCAAACTTAAAAAAATACTTAAGTTGGTCACACACAAATGAATTAGATCGGCTCAAACTAAAACTAACAAACTATATGAAAGTGTGTGTGTGTAGCTTAAATTTGGACACAGTTAAAAATTGAAATTCAATAATTTGTGTATGACCAAATTAAGTAAATATTTGACATGATTTTTTTTTATAGTGAACAAAAAGCAAAACAAAAATGGGTTTTAATGTTCCATAATTATGGTTTTGGATTCACTTTTTTAAAAAAGTGCAGTCACTGCTAAGCCCTTATTAATATTTAGTTTTGTAAAAAAAAAAAAAAAAAAACATGTTTGACACATTAACCTTAAAATAATCCAGATCATTAACTTGGTGTAGGACATGAATAAATATAGTAATTTATTCAAAACTAAATTACTTCCTCCTCGTCTATCAAGTCAGTTTAACTTTGAATAAAAATAATGAAAAAAATATAATAACAAAGAAATAAAAACTCAGAGGTCCAAGATTTTAGACATTATCATCAACATGGAGAAAGATGAAGAGGGGTTTGTGCTTATTAATGCATCAGCTTAAATGCACCTCAATGTAAGGAATAAAAAAAAATATATATGTCCAACTTCGAAGATAAGCAACAAACAAAGAACAAACATGGTGCCCTGACAGTACATCTGCATTAAGTTGGTGCTTGAAATAAAGTGCAGGATATTTCTGTCCAAACATCATATATGGAATAATCTCATTGTTGACGAGTAGATCTGTTCAAAAAGGAAACCAGTGACCAATGACAGATTACATTCTTGCTGCATGACAAAAAGAATCTAACAAACAACTTAAAAAAAATAAAATAATAATAAGAGTGATGTCGATGTCTCTCAAAAACCTGGATTCTGTGCATTCAGATGCAAAGCAAAGCAAGTTTATTCAGTCCTAACACCAAATCATAGACAAAACTTTCTCATCCAGTCTGTTTATAAAAAGCTCGTTTATAGCAATTTTCTTTTTCTGTCCAACCAATGGTGTGAAACACAAAGATATTCAACTGACTTTAATACGATACAAATAAAACCAGATTTGGAAACATTTAATTTTTTAAATTCAGTTTTGTAAAACATTACATTGATTATCTAATTCTTTTATCAGCTGTTCAACCGCTTAATCCACATTTTTTGCATCTTGTATCTCACTCATTAATAACATGCAAAATCCTTGCATGTTATTAATGCATCACAAATCCTTGCATGAAATAATACAAGTGGAATGAAAAATAAGACAATGATACTGTGCTTTGCCTTGTAACTGAACTCAGACTTATATTCACCCTCTCTGTTTCTCTTCACTGCATTATTGTAAACAAAAGACTTATGTGACAATGTGACTCACCTCCTCCTGGAAAAATGTCCAAAAAAAAAGAGAAAAAGAAAAATGTTATTCAGTTTTGTTTGTATAAGGCTGGTCCAGTCATACAGTACGTGTTTGTGGCCTTCAACAGTGTCCTGCAGCTGCGTGACTGTTCCTGGTCCGTTGATTAGAGGTAGAAGCCGGTTGCTGGTGAGTCAGGGAGGCTGGGTAAAGTCTCAGGGCCTGGTATTTGGACAGAAGAGGGCGCTGCTCCATGTCCATTAGGCAGAGCACAGGCTCCGGGGTAGGGTCCATTCAGGATGCAGCCATTCTCCATCTGCACAAGCAGAGAGGGAAATCAGGCATTCACAGAGCTGGAAGTAATGTTATAAAATGCAGTAAAATGCTGAATGAGCAAGTCAAAAAAAAAAAAAAACACATACAGCACAGAATATTATACTGAATCAGCCAGTTCTATGGAGTAGATTATTTGTATGGATGCACCATTTTATCACAATGGAATAGTAATGTGCTTCTTATACAGTATTATGTACCACCTGTGTGTAATTAATTAAATAGGAATGGCTCGGCATTTTTATTTGACACTTCTTGCAAGATACTCATTTTTAAACAGATTCTAATAATTACCAGGGGTGTGCTGCATGAGGTTCACCCAATTTTTGTTATATTAAACAAGCATGTAATCTATTGGATGTGTTTAAAAATAATTATTCTTAATCTGGAGTACATTATGTGAACATCACTAACATCTCCTGGCATCTTTTATTTACTGAGAATCTTTACTAAGATTTTCATAGTTTTGTGTGAGCACCAGTGCTCCTTTCCTTTTATCCATATGAGGCGTGTCCGTTTTTTCCCCCACTTCACACACTGTTAATAATTATAGAAAAACACTCATCAGTGATCTAAAGATCCAAAACGATCAGTTGGTCACAGGTCACACCCACTTCAAGATGGCTTCTCACTTCCAAAAACCATCTGGAAGATGAAGGTCTTGAATAATCTTGAGACCCTGCATTAAATTTAACAATGCAAGACAAATGCACAAACTATTCTCTTTTTTTTTTCTAGTTTGAGTAATGGAACCAGCCAGTTTTCCCTTTTCTTTTTCAACATTTCTTAAATTGGTAAATCAAGTGATTGTTGCAGCTGCAGAAGAAAGTAGCAGAACCAAACCGAAGGCCCCAATGATGATGTGGTTGACTAGGACCATACAACTCAGTTTGTTGACAAGGTTTGTGAACTATTTTCACCAACTAAAGGTCAAACATGAACTTCTCAACTTAAGCTGTAAACAACTGCAAAATCAAAACTATTTCAGTGAACACACCTTGTTATGATTGGGATTGTGAGGGACCTCCGAGGTTACCATGGCATACTGGTCTAGTTGCTGGCAGGGCTTGCTCACTCCAAGGATCTGCTCCAGGGTGGTGTCGGGTGGAGGACACTGTGAAAGTCCCGACATGACCTGGGCCAAAGGAAGTGGGATCTGCTCCTGCTGCTGTTTGTGGTTCATCCCCTGGAAGGATGGAATCATGGTCTCAGAGCCGTGCTGTTGCCTGTTCCTGCTGAAGGAACCACTTCCACCGAAGGTGTAATCTGTGTTTTTAATCCCAACCATACTATAATCCATGCAAGAATCTAATGGGGTGTTTATAAGGGGTGTTTGCCTGTTGTCTAGGCAAGAGTTGTCGCCCAGGCTCTTGCTGAATCCATAGTCCTGCCACTGGGATTTGCTAGCTAAATGCTCTGTGCTGGAGATCCCACAGAGTCCATTGATGTTGACTGCCTTCTGCTTGGCATGACACAGCTGTGAGAGCTGGTTCTGTGTGCTGGGCTGCTGCTGCTGAAGGTAGTGCTGATGTGTTAGCTGCTGATGACACTCATGGCCCAACTCTGAGGCCTTGCCATTAAAAACAGCCTGTGTGGTGTTACAGTGATCCAGCTGTATCCCTACACTGGCTAAACTGTTTTGGGCTGACCATTGTCCATTAGAAATAGGCTGATCTTGCCCCAGCAGCTCTCCATTAACAATTGTGTTAGCCAAGTGGTTGTTCTGCTGGCTCCACTCATGTGCCACCTTACTTGTTCGCATGTTGAGGTGCTGCTGCATTTGCTGGGACAGCTGGACGATGGGAGCCTGCCCCAGAGGGGGAGGCTTGTAGCGAGGAAATTGCATTTTAACATTAGTTTCATTGGTAGGGTTACTTTCAGGAACTGACAATGTTGTGGCTGCCACCGACGCCGTACTACTGTGCACCTTTCCTTCATGATCCGTGGAATCGATCCTTCCTTCTATTGAATCGTAGATATATGAAAGGATCTCATCATTTGTCAGCAGGTCATCCAAAGTGGGCACGTGTTCAGGGTCCATCTCAACTCTGATCATCCGCTCATCCAGCAGCAGCAGCTCCAGGTCCTCAGCACTCAGCCCTAACCCCTCCAGAGCTCCAAACAGCTCACCATTTGAACAACTTCCCTCTTCTGCATCCACAACCCCTTGACCTTCCAAGGAAAGGGAATCCAGTGTAGCCAACAGTGGATCAAAGCTTGTGATTTGCTCTGTGACGCTCAGATCCAACACACCATTACTTCGTTCATTCCAGCTTCTGTGGGAGCTGGAGGGTTCAGGGTCAGAGAAGCCCATTTGCTCTGCGAAGAAGCTACTATGGAATGACATTTTGGGCTCCAATGCAGGCTGACAAACATACACAGACTCATCCTGACTCATTAGTGCACCCAGGAGGGAGCCAGGGTCCAGACCATCCTGAATCAGCCTTTCAGTCCGGCTCTTCTTTGACTTACTGCCATTTTTATCAATGCTTCCATCTCCAAACCCTGCAATGGGATGTGTGCACTGGTACAGCATAGCTTCACCTGTAGCATAAGTAAATGGTAGCTGCATGGACCGCTTATGCAAATGTTCTCCACCCTCTTCGTCCCTATAACGAAAGGAAACACGATGGCAGTTTTATGAGTGTAACAGATATTTAAAAACATTACATTTGGACATGGATGTACTGTATGTGTTAAATTTCTGCTGTGGTAATGTTTCATTCAGGTACATTTTGTTGGTTTACAGAACAACAAATATGAACAGAAACATACAAGAGAGGCCTCTGGGTGGCAATGATGTAGTCTGGTTTGCCGTTCTTGTACACCAGCCTGGCATTAGCCTGAACCCATTTCCAGCGGTTCTCCTTGGTGAGGAGCCTAAAAACGGTCAGACCGCTCTCTCCAGTCTTCATCACTACAAACATGGAACACAAACAGTTATAAGACGTGAACTCACTGACAAAACTAAACCAAACTTCCTTAAATCACTTTAATTTAGCAAGGACCAAGACAAGACCCACTGTGAGGAAGTTAGGAATTAGATTTCCAGATGTCCTTACTTGATAGTACACAGTAAAGTGAGGCCATATTTACCAAGAAGACATTATATTTCATAGTGAAACATAAAGGGATAGAGATATACAATTTTTATTGGGTTATAGTTGTAGAAACTTAATTTGTGAAGGCTGATCTTGCCCCAGCAGCTCTCCATTAACAATTGTGTTAGCCAAACTTAATTTGTGAGATCACCGAAAAACCCTTTGAACTGTAAGTATGAAGAAAAATCGAAATCTAGCAGGAAGTGGACCAGTGTTAGATTGGCAACCCAACAAACTGAAATTATCTTGCCAGGTGACATACCTGACCTTTGAAATGTTTGCGTTCAGTGATGTGGTAAGGATCATCTCTGATGCTTTGCTTATGCACTGGATTTGTGGAGCCTATCCTCTCTTCTGTCAGCTCTGCAGCTTTGCTCAATCTGCTATGTAATCCAGCAGGATTACATCTGAAGGCTGCCTGAACTCTGACCAGGTTCAAACAGATCTCCTCAACTTTTTTTTTAAATATCCACAACCTCTGGCAGACCTGGCATTTTGGTTAAATTGTCCTTGATTACTATGGCCCCCCAGCTCTAAATTATTGATGTGGTGACAAAACTTACTTCTGACATGGTTCTCTGCACAGTACAACATATCTGCTGCATGGATGAACTGATAGCCAGATCCCCGTACTCGCAGTTCAGCCTCTGTGTATCCCAACACTATCTTTCCCCTGTTTAGAAAGACAGTTTACCAGTTGTTAAATATGTATCTCTGCATTGTAAGGGACATTCAAGGAACATTGTATGTCACATAGAAGTTCGATTACTTTGCATCACAGGCCATGGGTGTGAAGTCCAGCTTGTGTTTGGTCCTGAAGATCATGTTTTTGGACCTGATCTCCAGGATGGACGGAGGCTGCAGAGGAGTCGCGATGGCAAAGAGGGCGAGCTGTGGTGGAGCCTTTCTGCCATTGTCATGCGGCTGGTTCTGTCCGTGCAGAAACTTGAGCCTGCCTTGGATGTTCAAAGCCTGCAGAGTATGAATAATAAAGGCACTACACACAGCTGCTTTTCATAAACTCACTTAAAATGCAATACTCTGACTGACACGTTTCTATGGCTACCACAAAATATTTGATTGTGGGCATATTTTAGAAAAATATCCCACATTTCTCTGTGTTTTCCTTGCTTTGCTTTGACGACTGTAATTCCGTGGAGCCTTCATCAAATCTCTGCTGTCCATCTGTATGTTTAAGATGCTTTGAATACTTACATAATTTTGAAAAAGAAAGAATTTTTCAGCTCTTCCTGTAGAAGCGTAAAGCTTTAAGCGGCGGGTTGCAAAGCAGGCAATTGCCTGGTCCCCCCAGCTGAAGGGGGGTTTGGTTTTGGTTTGATATTTGCCTTGGCCCAACAGAGTGTCTTTAAACTTCTTTTTATATCACTTAGAAGACTGCAGTGATTGACTCTTGTTATATTTCTATAATCCACAAGGCCCTCTTGAGTCTTATTTAGACAAACATAACATAGTCTCAATAAATCCATCTCTGTTGAAAAAAGGAATGCATGTCTCCTTGTTGTCTTACTTTTGTTTTAACCTACCAGAAAGCCAGAGGAGTTATCAAGCAGGCAGCGAAAACGACACACAAAGCTCCTCTCCAGGAAGGACGAGTTTTCTGGGGGAAGCTGTTCAGGGTTATAGGTGACTACAGATGAGCTGCTGTCAGTTTCCATCTCTGTGGAGTAACAATGGTTATTCAGCATATTCAACTTTTTCAAATTTTTGGTATAAATTACATTATATGTATTTATAAAACATTGTTGTGTGGCTCCATATTTGCAACAATGTCATAAAACAGAAACTTAACATGTCATAACTAAGTTAAAACCCTTTAAAGTGCTTTGAAAAATATTCACTAATACTATGATGCTTTGAGCTGGACTATAGAGAAGACTGTAAACACAACCTAAGAGTGGGAATGGGTTAGTTGTGTCGGGGCTGTGGGTCTTAACCTGAACTCTGCTTAGAACCAAAGCACAAAGACATAAGCATCTTAGAACCCAAATACAGATCTGAGACCACTTCACCTAATAGGCCAACATGAGGATTATGGGGTCACATGACCTGACCTGAGGATGGTCTTACACTTTAATGCTTTAACTATGTGCACTTTGCGATCTAATATTGATGTCTGAATGTGTATCATCACACACACATAGTTTGGGCAAGAGTGGAGAGCAACAGGGTTACAGAAATTACTGTAACTCATCCATTTCAATTATAAATCTTAATTGTGGTGGAGTTTATGCACTTGCAATATGTCCATACACATATTGGCATTACAAAAATAACCCAAAAACACTTGGATTAGTGGAAATATTGGCTCAGTATTGCCAAGACTTCAACTCTTCAAATGATCTGTTGTGGTTTTTGTCCTTGAGACAAGGGTTTTATTTTAGAAAGCTCCATCCCAGCAGGACCTCTCTGTCTTGATCTGGCCATGATACCGTGGTCATGTAGGAGGAGAGAGCAATCACCGTGGGGAGAGTGCTGGGTAATGGCAGTAGCAGCTGCAGCAGGAGGAGGATTCAAAGCCCAGTGCAAGTTTCTCCTGAGCTCCTGCTGGTCCTCGGTATGGACCAGTTCATACACACTCTGGTGCATGACATCCGTCTGAGAAAAGGAATGAAATGAAGAATTAGCCTGTATTTAGTGGTGGCTAAAATGTACATACAGGTACTTGTTTGAGAGTAAAAGGTTGCTTGGGTGTTTGGAGATTTATTCATGTTACGAACAGTCAAGTTTCACAAAATCCTTGTGTTCTGAAGCAAATTTCAGTTTTAAATTTTTGCTAAAAGTCATAGAGGAGAAGAAGAGGCACTGCACTCTGCTGCCAAGTTACTCAGTAGGATGTGTTGCAAAAGGCTCGGCTTTTTGTTGCCTCTAACCCTGCAATCTTCAGGATGTCTACCGATAGATCAAACAAGACCCTACAGGAGCCTCCCAGCACAGGCTGCACATGCTATCCCTCTATGTAGACCCCACTGTTAATCAAAAAAAAAACAAAAAACAAGGATTTGTCCAACAGACAGATTTGCACTTCCACCCACTGCTTGTCTTGATGAACGGACACCCAGTATTTTCTGAACAGCAGTGACACCAATGTGTGCAGCGCCAACTTCGATGGTGTTTGAATAGGAAATGCAAGAGATATTGTTCAAAATCATAACAGTACAGTACAACACGGTGTAGCGGTGTGAATCACAGGGTACCTCATACCTAATACATGATACATGGTCCACGAGAAAAAAGTCTATGTATTAAATGTGGATGGGCATCTCTTAACGTCCCTATTCTTGGGCCAGGTAACTTCCACCCAAGTTTCCCTCATTCATTTGAGCAGCGCCACCATGAGGAGACATCAAGTAGAGACTGAAACGGGTGAAAGCGAGTGAAACTGGCCGGGACTGTTTAATTTAGAGCCCCTTCATTTTTTAATTAAATATTAATTACCATAGGGCAAGGATGAAGATATATCACCAAATCAATATTTTGACTCACCCCTCGTTAAAGAGGTGACTCCACCTACTCAAAAAATAGCAGATATAAAGCGGATAATGCACAAATATACTTTACTGGAAACGTAGGTATTGTTGTGGAGAACATTGGGACAACTCATGAAGACAACAAAGAAACACAGAGAAAGTGTGGAATGAACGATTATTACAATACCTGGTGGAACCCTAAGTAGTTCTGGATGGTGTGAGAGGAGTAGAAGATGGTTCCGCTGGCGGTGATAACCAGCACAAAACCGTTGAGAGCCTGTGGGTCAAAACAAGAAAGTGATGTTCGCTGTTCAAACAGATACTTGTTATTCGGAAAATGGCTTCACTTATTGGGTCCCAAATGTGGTTTAAGACGAACAGTGCAGTTCAGTGATGGCCACTTGCACAAAAAAATTTTGGCCAAATTGTGTTCTTCTTTAATGTTTTTGCTCGAGTGGTAAGTAAACAGCTGTTATGCCAGCGTCTGTGATGCAGCGTTAGCAACACTAACCAAAAAAGAATGTGTTGTTCAGCTGTGTAATGCGTGGTTTTTGCTGGAATACTCAGATCCACATCTGGTTTTCTTTTCTCAAAATGCAAGTGAACATTTGGAGCATAATGACATAATTATTGATTCAGAGATTTTAAATTCAATTGTGGATGACAACGAAAAAACAAAAGGAAGGTAGCAAATGAAGAGAAAATGAGGTAGCATGTTAAATGAACGAACAGCTGGTCCACAACTTCCACCTCTCTAAATGCACACCTGCCCTCCCCCGGTGGAACAACGTTTTAGAGAATAAACACATCAATATTCGTGTAAGAAACAAGCACAAATGCACTCACAGAACCACAAACATTCAAACAGGGCACAGTGATTTTGTTACTGAATCAGCTTATTCACCTCAGTTACGTGACAGCAAATAAATGACATAATACAAACAGGTACAAAGTGTTTTCTAAAATGTGAAAATATTTCACATTTTTCAGTAACTCAGTTGACTAACAATGAGATTAACCACATGTGAGATGTGCCTCCAAAGTTTGGGAAAGAAAGATGTGATGAGTGAACCCTCAGAACTCTCATGTGCACTGAATAACCTCCTGGCTGCAAACGATCGGCCGCAGTCACGAAAATGAGCTAAAGAGGCGTAACAGTGTTAAAATGTTGCAGTGAAACCGTAAAATAAATACATGCATTGAAGCCTCATCAATTCAGCCTGAACAAATCACCCTGAGGATGAAGATTATTATTAGGTGGAGGAGGAGGGTGAGGAGGAGGACAAGAATGAGGTGGAGGGGCCCCCATGTGGAAGACTCACGTCCCGACTGAGTCTGTTTCTCCAAATGAGCTTTCATTTCTCATTAATAACAAGCTGGGCAAACGTGCGCTTATCATAATAATGAAACCTCCCCGCTGCGATTGGGGAAATGGTGGGGAGGCTGTTTCCTCTCCTCTCCTCTCCTCTCCTGGAATGCCAGCATGACACACATTGCGACGAACTGGACTGGAAAATCAATGACGACAGCAGATCCTTAAAAGATCTGGCAGCCGGCGAACTGTACAGAGGGAGCAAACCTGCCGTGAACAAGGAGAGATTAGGATGGAAAACAGGTCACTTTTTTTCCCCTCGAAATTTCAATAAAATGTCCAATAGTGCTTTTTTTTTGCTGATGGTTGTCTTATTTCCATTTGCAGTTTCAACATATTTTCTTTTAATTATACATAAGCAGAAGTGTGCAGATAGACAAACATTACTCCCTTAAGTGATTATGTTGATGGGGAAATCTATATGAATCAATCTGCTGCAATGAAAGCCTGACTGCAGTACTGCTGTTTGGCCACAAGAGCATGAAAGACTTCCAATGCTGATATTAGGCAAATTCATTCATTAACACTGTTGACACAACATTGGAAGAATCTTATTTTTTAAAAAGTCACTGGATGCCGCACAGTACAAGACTTCACTCAACCAAAAAATTGATCTGTCAAAACATGGAGATTCATTTTAAAGTTACATATCTGTTCACATGGCGTGCTTCAGCAACATTTAATTATCATCTGAAGAGACATCTGTTCTTTCTCCTGCAGAAAGAAGAGGTTGATACTGTTCCCATAACTTCACTGTTTACTACTTTGGAGGCTCGGATTCAAGGATCTGACAAATGTGTTATCCACGACAAAAAAAAAAAAAAGATCCAACAGATGGTCCCTTAAAACCTCAAGGGAGGAGACACAATTTGGGCCTTTGTTGCTAAATGTGAAGTTAGCCGGCAGTTAGCTTAGCTTAGCATGCAAACTCGGGACAGAAGGAAACATCTGGCCTGTTTTTGACTCAATTTTAATACAAAGGCGACTTCTGAAGGAAGTCTGCGGCTACTCGCTCGAAAAAGAGGTCTTATTTAAGCTTATTTTGCTAATAGCTAATGGACATTTTCTCTCTGATTCCAGTGGTTATGTATAAGTTTGACTTAATGAAAACTAGAAAAAATTACTACAAAACAGACAAGCAAGGAACAATGAGCTGTTGAGCGACAGTAATTTGTCCATGTGACTGATAGATGTTCATTATTAATCTCTAAACTGGGAAATAATTGGGATCCCAAACACAGGCCTCTTAAGTCAGCCATGTTCAGATTATTCCCAAGAAGGAAAAAGCTCCATCCACACATTTGACTCATTTGACTAAACAACCCAGTGATGTTTCATGTGAGGACAAAAGACAGTGTGAGATGTATTAAGTGGCTCAGAAGCTCTGGTGCAAGAAAACACAAGAGTGGGCCAAATCAAATTAGTGTCCGACCTCCTCCATGGTCCTTCAGTCATACGGGCCTATTGAAAATGGCTGAGTTTGAAGATGGAGGGGAAGTAAAAGAAACAGCAGTTTTATTACTGACCTGCAGCAAAAGTTCTCCTTCAGGGATCTTGGCCTCCGACCCTCCTGTGGTTTTGTTGTTGTCATCATTCACACCAGCTGGAGTCGCTCCGTTTCGACTGTTCAGGGTGACTGTGGACAGGCGGGGGGGAGGAGGAGGAGGAGGAGGAGGAGGAGGAGGAGGGAGACATCAGGCCTGTGATAATGTTTGCAAAGCACTGCTGTGACTGTCAGCCCACCCTATGCTTTGAATGCTAAAGATGCTACATACGTCTGTTCAACTCCCAGCTCTTTAAACATTCATTACATGCCATCTGAAAGTCTACCCCCCCCCTCGAATTCAGATAATTACTTCTTATCCAAAGTGTTGGTTTGACCTCAGCACATCAGGGACTGCAAGTAGGAAACAAACCATACTTGTGTTATTTCAGTCTCCTGAGAAGCTCCACCGTCGTACAGGTGTAACACAAATGAGCATTTACCGCCCTATGAATTCTTGACTTTTCTTAATTTATATTGTTCATAAAATAATAAATAGATAAAATAAAACACCACTGATTCTTTTTTTTTTTGCCTTGTTTTATTTACTGCAGGGTTGCACCAATTAATCAATTAATCACAAATTATCACCTCTAAATTAATCAGCAATTTCTGTGGTTTCAGCTTCTTAAATGTGAATATTTTCTGGTGTCTATATTTGTCACCATTTGAGGGCTTTGTTATTTTGAGATTCTCAGGAAAAACAAAAAAACTTTCAACACCATTTCCTGATATTTTATGGAGGAAGCAAAGGGAAATTATAAATGCAGCCTTTGTTGTTGTTTTGCTGCAAAACATGAGTAAATGCAAATTTTGACCAATCAAATCCAATCAAATTGTCATTGGGTATTGAACAGAACATGACATGTAGCACCACCTTCTGTGTTTAAAGTTTTATGAGGTTCAGTGTCAGTACATGACAATATGTCGCTGACTTTTTGGCCAAATTAAAGTTATGCATATTTATTGTATAATCTATTCATCTTTAGTTGATGTAATAGCAACAAATTATATTATTTTCTACCATGTTCCTCAAGAGATAAAGGCCAATTTCTTCATCTGGACCCTTTTAAAGGTCCAGTGTGCAACATTTAAATGTATCTATATGTATATGTATATAAGTGTATAACAATTTTTAAAAAACACAATTGAAAGCCTTTTATCTGTCCTTCAGACAATGGTCTTTCTCAGAGGCGGCCCACTTCATGTTGCTATGGCAGCCTGAATGGACAAATCAGAGCCTGCAAAGAAGTATTTCATCCCTTTCTGGTACCTGAAGGCCACCGTAGTTCCCTGTGGTGAGTGGAGGAATCCTCTTTTTTTAAATAATAGATGTCAACTCTCACTGGATCTTTTAATAGGAAAGAAAATAAAGTGTGGACAGAGAGGAGGATGAATGTGAGGAATCAAATCAGACAGATCTTTCTGTGTGTGAGAGAAGATTTGTTTAACAGCAACTGCTTCGGGCGTTACTATATCTGCTCTGGACTGCTCAGCACAGCACGGCTCAGCTCAGTCCCTCGCTCTGTCCCCACCTCCCAGTCTCTCATTGGCTGGTGGCCCCAACTGTTCTCATCCTAATGGGATTCTCCTTTTTTCCCAGCGTGACATCATAACTTTTCCTCCTCCTCCTCCAGCGTGTAAACAGGTTTGCTGGCATAAGAGGACGGACCAGTGTTCACGTCCATCCATGAAATAACGCACTCACAGGATAAAAAAGGCAATTACTCGCAGCGGGGATTTCATTGATTGAGTTTTGAATGGAGACATACAGCATGTGCGTCCTAAACACATGTAAACAACAACTAATGTCACACATGACATTTGACTGTTGCTACAAGTCATTTTAGAATCCTCTTGTTTTTATTAACATAAAAATTTGATGAAAAATAATAACATCAGTTTAATCTCTCATGATACAAAGCAACGTTCATATATATAATATTCATGCAAAACTGTATTATTATTTGTTTCATTAAAGCAGAGGTTCTCTGATTATCTTCCTGCACTTCTCAGCCTTTTATTTATTCATTTATTTATATGCCTTTATTTGCTCTTACCAGTCAATATGTTTTGGTTTCTTCTCATTATATTGGCACTTGTGTCTCTGCCTTTGTGTTTCTCTTGTTTCTGTCCCCGAGTGTCCTGATTTTGCCTTATTTGTCAAGACATTTTGTAAAGGTGTGTTTATTGATTATATGCTCTGTCCATAAAAATGGTATTTATGATAGCAGTATACAGTATAAGGCTGTAGTTGTTGTTTTTATCTTATCTCGGGGTCATTGTTGTTAGATAGAGGCTGTCCTCGTCAGATGAGCTCAAACAGACACATGTGATTCTTCCGCAGCGAGACGACAAAACAAAAAGGCTCCGCCCACTTGGACACATCTTTTATCATGCCTATTGTCTGATTCTTCTAGACTTCTTTGTTTTGGCTGCTAATGTTGAAATAGTGATCGTTTCACCAAAACGACTTGCCAATAGGATGCGCTCTTTTCTTACCTACACTGTGATTTTTCAAAGTTTCCCGTCATGGGCCAGATTTCTCTAACCAACCGTTTAGAGAAAGCACGGAGGTGTCTATTTTCCTCACAAATCACTTGATTTACACTAGGCTGGAATATTATTGTTGAGTATTTGATCAATATAGCCAGAATATGTTACCTAGCCTAGCTTTAAATTGTACTATGTATATTTTAAATATAAACAAATGTCACTTATGTTTAAAAAAAACTATTTTCACTTGAGTTCACACTGTACAGATTTAACCTGTCAGCAGATCTTGAGTTGCCTGGCAACATTACGCACACATCGCACAATCGCACACAGGCCATGATGACAGGACATGACAGAAGGGAACAGCAACGTGGCACTAATAAAGCTGATAAAGATGGCTGCAAAAAGAAATAGGGAAAACATAGGGAATTTGTTCAGCAGTTTGACAAAATAAACACTTCTTGTCCCCGTCTGCCCGTGTAATGCTGGTGTATACACACAAATGCTCCCTCATTCAGGTCTGATAAACATTGTTTTTGTTGACAAAGATCAAACAGAGGCAGCAACAACAAAAACGCCACCAAATATTACGTACTACAGCTTAAAGTGTGGCAGAGAATTTTTTGTGTCCATGATTTTCAGATACGATGAAACATAAACACAGTCGCAGCTAATACGATCATGGCAAATTAGTTTATAATGTGAGACCACGAAGTGCAGTGATGTCATGAGAAAGAGAGCAGTGGTCAAGCACATTAATCTTTTACCCCAGCAGAAGCAGCCTGCTGTGACCCATGATGACCTTTGGCCCCAAAGGTGATCTATAACATGATTGGGTGACTGGGTTCTGGGTCAGGATCCTTTGTTGTCTGCAACGCGGGTTAACAAGGAGTCCATCCGAGGGGCGGAGCGGTGTCAGGAGTGTCAGCACAGACACTGGATAGCATATGGGCTTTGTGTGAGGGAGTTTGATGAGGTTTGCACCTTCACATGAGACAGAGCTTTGCGCGGACACCCCCTGACCTTATTCCCATACAGACGACTTGGATCAACTTTTAACGCGGGCCACTGAGAAGAGTGTGTGTGACATAATCCGACTGAGCGGTGGGTATGCTAAGATACGCATATGGTGGGTATGCTAAGATTCCTGACCTACAAAACAATGCAGATGCTTTTTCAACTCACAGCTGAAAAAGGTGCCGAAACAAACATTAATAGCATCAATAAGTAGTTCATATAGTTCATGTTCGTCTCTTTTGTTTCACCAATAAATGATGTCTAATATAAAGTTCTTTAAACTGTATATACCAGGCTTCTCAAACTTAAATTATATGGTGGTCATGAAGGGGGAACGGTCATGTGATATGAGCTTAAAATCATATCCCAAGATGATAATTATGATGATATTATTATAACATATTCATGAGGCACAAAGAAACTGAATCAAAGTGTAATTAAAACACTAAACAAGCTCATATGTAAATACTGTTACACTGAATGTAATACATTTAAAATAATATAATCTGACGTATTATTAAATATGACTCAATGTTTTTAGACAAGAGCTAAAGCAAGCATATTTAGTGTTATATTCTGGTAGCTGTGCCTTGTCGTTCACAAGGTAGAAATGGTCACAATCCAGTTCTCGTTATAACAGTTCTCGTGATATTGAGCGGTCGGCCGCAAAAAATCACAAATGAGACATCTGGTTAATATATTGGTTCATATCTTTAACACAGTTCACTTATTTTAGTTCAAGTTATTTTCTATTCTTTATTTTTTACATATTGTACCCGAGTTAATATCTGAGTATCTTAGTTTAGACTGTGAATCTGTGCTATTTTCTGTTCTTTGTTGGAGTAGCTGTAACAAAAACAATTCACCACCAAGATCAATAAAGTATTTCTGACTCTGATTTAAGACAAAAATCCACCTGGTTATTAAAATAATGATAACTGGTCTAATATCAAAGTGCAGGTAAAGCGAGACTGCTGGATACAGTTGGACGACTGTTGGAAACGCCAGGAGCCACGCGTGACAAGATTAGAATGTACAGAGGATAGAATGTGAAAGATTATACTGCTAAAAATAGACCTGTACATTCTGTAGGACTCCACCATCAAGTTTTGTAAATGCACTCAGTAACGTGGAAATGATTTCCCGATCATGAGAAAACAAAGCTCGCTGAGTTCAAATCATCTTATTAACTTATGCACCACGTACGGGACTGGTGCGTAGAACATTTCAACGTTCAGCGACTATTCTTTCTCGTTTTCTGCATATGTGATTCAAAGACATTAAAATACAAGGATTTTATATTGTTTTTTGTTAGAACATATTATGGCTTTAGTTTGCAGAGTCTTCAAGTCCACTGATCAGCCAACCTCACTATATTGTCCCCCAATTAAAGTGATCTAGAGCTTGGCCTCATGTTTGTGTGATTGTACTGTAAAGATCACAAACCACAGGTACATGACAGCAGCAGCAGCAGCAGCAGCAGCAGCAGCAGCAGCAGCAGCAGCAGCAGCATAGTAAAGCCAGAAGAAGTGGGCCAACACAAAGCCTCTTGTACTGCCAGAGGAAGACAAAGAGCAGATCTAGTTATCAAGCTTCAGTGGGCACATAATGAAGATTTTACATTCCCACTGCCATCACATACATGTGGAATAATAGCGCTCTGGAAATCACCCACAGGCGGTCCCAACCTATTGAATAGAACAGCTTGGCTTTCCCATATCTACCCTCTGCTATTGGCTGAATGGAGGTCTAAAGTTACTGGCCAATAACAATAATCTAAACATTGGACACTGATATTATATGACATGGACAGGTCAACGACCCCATGCTCAGTGTCCACAGAGGCTATTCTTCTTTTTCTTATCTTTTTCTTATCAGTCTTCACACAGAAAAATCACACTGGAGAGAATCTGAATCCACTGAACACATAAGAAAGGGCTAAACACCAAGTGAAGTGATTTATAAGTTAAAAAAAAAATGACATTTTGTACAAAATATGAATATTTTGTAGGACTGTGCACCAGAGCAGAGAATCCAAAGGAGGATGTTACCATCATTGCTAGTCAACAGCCTTTCACTGGGCCCCATGCTGGTCGACAGCAAACGTGTCTGCTCCAGAATTTGATAGATCAAACCTGACAAACAAGCAGTGACCCTGAAAATCAGACAGTTTGTCATACTTCAGCTGCCTCAGGATTGGAAGCTGTTTTATAGCATTGTAGTAATAACCTGTTTTTGTTGTGATTCAGTCGTTTGCTGCTGTTCCTGTGTTCAAAAGTAGAACAGTCAATTACTGTAGATTTTCTTCAAGATGTTGGCGAATTGATGGTCATGGAAACTGGATCTCCATACTATCAACTCATTCCCTTCTATTGGTGTTTCCCCGCCATTCACCTCACATGCAGTTCATCTACTCATCCTGAGCTGACGCTGCACAATCCCATTATACAACCGTTGGAACCGAAGCATCTTCATTTTGGCAGGAAACCGCGCTGTTCAAATCCATGAACATGTGTAACTGCCAACATACTTTATGTACCAGGCAATATTTTAGGCAACTTGTCTCTTCAGTTTTTGTAAAAATTAAAGATAGTTGATAACTGTTGTTCCCCATGATGACAAAACAGTCAGGAACAAGACAAAAGGAAAAACATTTTACCGGATCGCCAAAGACCCTGAGAGACGGCAGAGGAGCCTCGCTGCCATAAAACGTGCTCAAAGTGAGTGTAGAAGACACAGCAATGGGAATCTACAGGCAACAGATCGGGCTTGTGCAGTGATCACTTCACAGTATTTTACATGCTTTTAATACAATGTCTCAACGTTCTCTGGAGTGAGACAGGGGAAAAGTTCAAGATGTCTGGATACTGCACATCTGGAATGACATCCACTCCAACTATTCCACACTTAAAAGCACTAAAGGGGATCGTAAGGGACACATTGTGCGATATGTTGCTTGATCTTGGTGGATTTTAAGTGCGTAGCAAGCTCTGATGGCTTGAAAACATCACTGTTGCCTTTTAATTTTTTCATGAGGTTTTCCTGCCAAAATGGTGGAGTAAACAAAAGGAGTCATGTGACATCTAGATCTGTCTACAGTAAATTGGCCCACATTGTAAGTCAAGCTCTCCAGCATGAACACTTGTGTATATTCTATCAGATCTGAGCTGTTCTTTTGTTTTTTTTAACTGGCAATTCTTGCCTGCGGCTTTTTGGATTTTGTTTGCCTGATGGACTAATTACCTGCTTTAAACTCTGCTTTGAATTCTAACCAAGTAAATGTCAACATTCCTTTACTAAATCCTGTTTTTATTTGTGGATTCTTCTCTGCCAGAGCGAAGATGGTCGCTGAGTTATTTTTAGATGGATGGAGCTGTGCAGACCTCACCATGACGGACGAGTTCATTTAGTATTACAACTATTCAAAGTAGTGTCCCGTCAATTAACTAATCAATCTAAACAGAAAAGTATGAATCATGAAATGAGCACTGTAATGCATGCACAGTAATGCTCTGGGTTTAAAATGGGATAAAAATGGCAGAAGCCTGAATCATGAAACAGTGCTATATTTGGACAAAGTTATCCCAGCGTATTAGGCTTGTGAGGGAGGGTGAAGGAGGAGAAGGAGAGCGACGGAGATAACGCTGGCGTTTGGACGTCCTCGCCCACAGCGTTAATGCTGACGATTAGAGGACATGTCCCTCCCACATGGCCCTGAACTGGTTCTGCAGCGGAGGGAGGAGGAAGCGATGCGGTTTGTTTTGGATCTGTGCCAGGATGAGGTCAGACTCCAGGCGGTGAGGACGAACACAAAACAAAGAATTACTTCTACTCTCATGCTGAGAAGGCCATTAGTCATCGGTGTTGCTCTACTGAGTGGATCTGAGTCATTATTTAAGTGACTCAAGTAGGTCATGATCATACATGTAAGGCCCTTTTCCACCATAGGAACCAAGTTCCTGCTAATTTAGGTGGAAAATGGGCTATTGTTGAGTCATTAACATTGATGTAGAACTATATTTATTTTCCAAACATTGTAACAGTCACTTCCTGTACCTGACCGGAGGAACACCCAAGTCAGTGGGCTTTACTTTCATGTTTTGGTGAAGTAAGAATTAGTTTTCTCTAAAATATTTCTTAGTCAAAATCAGGGCATACATGCTTCATTTTTGTCACTTGACCACCTACAACATGCTCAACAAAGGTTGGGGCAGAGGACAGTTTAATGGTGGCTCTCATCACCTTTTCTTTTTAATCTTTTTTTTTTAATGAAGATAATAATTTTCACAGGTTTGCAGGTGAATTGTTGTCCGATTCTGGTGCACCATACATTTTCAGTAGGAGACAGGTCGGGAATTGTCCCGCTGAAATAGACATGGAGTTCCCAGGAAAAGCTGTGACATAAACATGAGCATGAGCCTCTGCCTCTGCATCAATGTTAACCTTATATTTATGGACATCACCCATACCATGGGCATTGATGCTCCCCCATACACCACACATGCTGTCATTGCATCAAAACAAGATGGACTTGTTTGACCAAAAACCATGTTTCCAGTGCTTATAAGTCCATCTAAGATGAGTTCAGGTCAAGGAAACTTGGCAGACTTTTCTTTTTTTTTAGCTTATTTTTTGTGTAATATAGTTTCATGTTGCATTTCCTAATGCAGCAGTGCACTCTCTTTTTCTGTCAAAACAGAATGAGGGTTTCTTCAGGAATACCTCTTGGTGGCTTAATGTTCACAAACATTCCACACCAGTTTCTACACACGGTCCTTAGGCAAAGAGATTTCCTCCAAAGTCCCTCAATGAAGATGGTGACAGATCAACATTGCCTTTGAAGTCTCTCAAAAATGTTTGGCACCAAAATGGTGACCCTCGCCCCATCCTTTGTTGCTCCTTTTGAACCACATTTTCATACCCTCTGACTCTGATTAAGGGCCCATTTATACTCATTTCCGTCCCTTTTAAGCGCATCCGTCCAAAACGTTATCTCCGTCACTACCCTACTTACCACTGTATGTTTTTTGCGTTGTTATGGAACTTTACACAATACTTCCTCTAGAGGGCAGTGCTTTGTTAAGGGCCCTGACATAGGAATCTCTGATTTCTCGCACACTTCTCCTGTGCTACTGGCATCGACAGCCCCGATGCCCTCCCAATTTCCTCCCAGCTATTCTGGATCCTTTGTTTGACACAGTGATAAATATCATATAGATGGCTATAACTTGTCTCTGTACATGCGACACCTCCTACAAGTCTGTCTATCCCATTTTTACCCCGATACAAGGGTTTTTTTGGTGGAGTTTTTCCTCACTCGATGTGAAAGTCTAAGGACAGAGGGTGTCGCTTGCTGTACAGGCTGTAAAGCCCTTTGAGGCAAATTGTGTTGTTTGTGTACAGCACTTTGGTCAACTGTGTTGTTTTAAAGTGTTTTATAAATAAAGTTGGATTGGATTGGATTGGATAATTCCGCACCATCTTACAGTGACGTTCTTTGAAACTTTCTGCCATTTTTTAAATATAATATGATATAATAGGCTCTTACTTGTCATTTCCCTGACTGATTGGACTATTGACTCTATACTGCCCCCACAATTTCCTTTGGTATCGTTCCAAACTTCCATCATCATAAGCGCCCCTGTGAGATGCAATGAACACGGACAAAAGGATACATTTAATAAACTGACCTTTAACCTAATAAACGGGGAAACTTCAGGAAAAGTTATGTAAGCTTTTTCTTTAGTCTTACAAACTAAGATTGTGTTGTCACTTGCAAAATACAATTAGGTTTGTCAGTGAAAATCTTTTGTTGGTAATTGTATCTTTTAAGTAAAGGGTCAAGTCATTCAACAAATTCTCAAATTCAGTCTCTGGAAATTGATTTGGTTAATTCTTCTGGGTAAAAAAAAAAAAAAAAAAAAAAAACAGAGTTCCTTTTGCTCTAAAGGTTAATAATAATAAAAAGATGCATCCACATTTTTTCTACATTGCCTTACAGCAACACCAAGAGTCAATCAGAGGACAATTCAACTAAATTAGTTTTTATGTGAAGTGACAGCAAAGTGCGTGTGCATTATTATACAGTATGTTAATTATTCTGCCAGAGTGTGAATGGCAGCAGCGAGTAAATATAGAATGTTTCAACTCCTTCAACTCCACACACACACACACACACCAACCCACCCCCACAGAACGCTGCAGTAAATGAACACACGATGTACATGTACCTCCCCCACATTCACTAACATACACATGGATGCACGCAACACACAAACACACAGCGCCTCACGTATAGGCCATGAACATGAACACGCGGTCACTAATGCAGGGGGAAAGCACGCACCCTGTGCTGCTTTCGTGTCTCCTGAGGTTTTTCAATCTCATGGCTGCATATTTGCTTATGAAAGGTGAAGAGAGAGAGAGGGGAGGAGGGTGAGGAGGAGCGACAGGGATTTGGGCAGGGTAAGGTGGTGGTGGTGGTGGTGGTGGTGGGGGGGGGGTCACTCCTGATTACCAGGTTTCCCTTTGGTGGCCTGCATTCCTCTCAGTGCCGTATCGTGATCAGCGACCATGGGGGATGGGGGTTAAGCCCTGCAGGAGAAGGTCGGAGGGAGGGAAGGGGGTCGTCATGAGGGGATGACCCACTGCTGATCATGTAGCCCTCGCAGCTCAGCCTTTCGTTTGTATGTGTAGATGCAGGAAGGTGGAGGAGGGGAGGCAGTGTTTTAAAGTTTACAAATCAAACCAGAGATGGACATCAAGACATGTCACATGACGCAACTTACATAACCAACCTCAGAACTTAACAACGCAGCTATAGACATGCCCAAGTGCAGCTCAGTCCGAGGCTCGCCAGCTCTGGGTTTGCCAGGCCATGTCAGTGACGTATGAAAATTAATTTCCTAAATTATCCAGTTATTAAGCCTTGTTTTCCTGTAGACATCAGGGAGCCGACACGTTCTGCAGCTTTTCCCCACAGTGAAGAAAAGTGAAGAGATTTGCCACAAATTCAGCCTCAGTATTTGCCAATAAACATCTAGCAAGTGAAGGCAAGTGGTGTTTTGAAGCTAATGTCAATCAAATCGGTCTGCAAAAAGTAGATTTTATAGCTAGCTGACGAGCAGATACAGTGGATAGATAGACAGACAGACAGACAGACAGATAGACAGATAGATAGATAGCTAGACAGACAGACAGACAGACAGACAGACAGACAGACAGATAGACAGATAGACAGATAGCTAGACAGACAGACAGACAGACAGACAGATAGATAGATAGACAGATAGACAGATAGATAGATAGATAGATAGATAGATAGATAGATAGATAGATAGATAGATAGATTCTTATACTTTTTATTGGCATTTCATTCTCTTCTTTTTGGTGCTTTTATAATAAACAGAGTGAGTTGTTCTCATGGAAACTTGAAAAAAGGCTGTGGTTTTTTTTTCTCCTCCTTTTTCTTTTTTTTGAAAATTCTCAGTGGGATTAAGTGAAAAGTTGAAAGGAATTAAAACACAAACATGTTTCATTATCAACAGGCCGGGGGCATTTCAAGAAATTCCAAGGGGCCCTACATTTAACCAAACAGAAGCAAGTTAGTGCCATTTAACCAGAAGTCAGGGTAGTTTCAAGTGTGGTGTCATTACACAGAATTTAAGAATGTTCTCACAAAGTTAGTGTTACTGTGGCTTAACATAATCAGCTATTCTCAGGGGCACCGACTCAGCTCGGGGGCCCCAAGTAATTACATGTTTCAATCCCCTGTCAGGAGGGTTAACTTTGGGATATATTGATATTTTACTTTTTTCAATTCAGCAAAAGTTAGTCATTATACCCTAAAAAATGTGAGAAAGTATGTAGAATTGTTTTTATTATTTCACTTGGATTATGCTATCAGATGTGAACTTCAACAACCCTGTTTTCTCCGGAAAGTTTTTCTTTATTTTTGTATAATTGAAACACTTTCTACTGGCGGCCTGTCCAGGGTGCACCCAACCTTTTGCCCTATGTGAGCTGGGATTGGCACCACTTTCTTGTCTCTGTGTGATACAAATTATATTAATTACATTCAAATGTAGAGTATATGCTAGAATTTTATTTTCATTGTTTCATTGTTTGACCAGCTGGGGGCAGCACAATAAAATTCCTCAAAATTTACCACAGATATATACTGATTTTTTTCTTTCTTATTGGCAGATGTTTTGCAAGCTCTTAAATGCTGCACAGTGTTCATCATCTTTAAGTGCTAATTGTAAACAAGTATAGTGTTCAAACAGACAGACCGAAACACAGCAAAATGAGTCTTCAGCAGCAGAGCGGGATTATTTCTCCTAATCTCCATTTCTAGAGTCTCTCAGTTTAACAACAATCATGTATCCATGATGAAAATCATGGGATTAGTCATCATTACTTCTCTTCTCCACTGCAAGTTTAAACTATGATCAGTGTGAACAACAAATTTTTTTGGAAGTGCTGAAGCGATGGCCATTTGTCATGACTCTGAGAGAGTGACGGTTACATGACAGTGGTCATGTGACAGCAGGTTTCCCTCCTCGTAGCCTGAGACTAAAAGTCAAGGAAAAAAATTCCAGAAAAGATAAGAGATGAGATGAGGAGCAGACGAAAAGCAAAAAGTGGGACGACGCTGTTTGACTGCAGACGGTCTCTTCCAGGAAAACCCATCAGTTCTCATTGCCTTAGTTTTGTCATCCAGGATTTTCTCAGAGTTTCCTCCACCGTAAATGCCATAACAATTTCCCCACAGCACCAATTCTCACTGTCGTCTGTGTAAGAGTTAGCACTGCTCATCCAGAAGAACTTAAAGCGAAGTCATCATAAAGATCGATTTTTACTTTTCCTCTGAGCTCAAGAATAAAAGTAAACCACTTAAAACAACAATGTTCATTCCTTCTTGCTGCTTCTTTTTGTAGAGGACTGGGGAAAGAACACATACAGCATAAATGAAAAACACACTGAATTAAAGTGCCTCATTATTCTGCAGAAGAAGATACTTAAGGGAGACCAAAGAGGAAATAAGCTCAACACAAAAACTACTTTGTAATGAGAATAATTTCCAATGTTTATATATGTAAATTAACAATTAATTGGATTCCTTTGTTGTCACAGTACTTATTATCAAGACTATTAGTTTATATTACATTTTGTGAGCACTTAAATTATGGAAATTTTCTGAATTAAGTGTCCAGTGTGTAAAATTTATTTTGTTTTGGCAGAAACTGATGATAAAAAAAATTTAACTTAATGATATGAATTGTTGTTTTTCCCTTTTATATTTACCGAATGGTTGGAGCAGGGTCAGCTCTACAGAGGCCGCCATTTTGTTTTTACAGTGGCCCACAATGGACAAACTCAACATGTTAGGGTTTTGATGCTAAGTGAAGGCTACATAAGTTCTCCAACTTCTCCAGCGGCAACTTCAACAATAATTGTCGATACATTTTACACACTGTATGTGTAGGGAGTGTGGAAAATTTAGCTTATATAATAATAATAATAATAATAATAACAAGGTTAACAAATTATACATTTTCTTCCTTGGGCATCACCTGTATCTCCAGATTATTGTTATTTTATAATCTGTCATCTCCATTTTGATTTGTGCACACATGATTCTGTAACAAACAAAACGTTGAGCTATCCACATGGGCCAAATAAAGTGATTGGTCACATTTATTATTTTATTGGAAATGCAAATGACAGGCTTTTTTCTGCATTTAACTTAATCAGAACATGAAGACGCTTTCAAGGTTCTCAGTCGTTCAGGTCGTATCTCCAGTGTGGATATACTAGGCAAGTGGACAGAATTCAAGAAGCCTCATCAATGAAAACTTCAACTTGTCTATATCTAATTTTAATTCTTTTGACAAAGCATTAAAATTTGTTGTTTTGTACAAACACCAATTAGTGACTGTGAATTTGGCTCTGCATTTAACCCATCTTTATTACACACACAGGAGCAGTGGGCAGCACTTATCTGCAAGTGAGGAGCAACGGGTTTGGTTGCTCAATCCTTTCCACTTGGCCAAGTTGACCTTAAGTGTTACAGAGACAAATTACAGACCTGGATATCAAAGTGCACATACTCATGGCAAATCTCACAGTAATCTGCTCCTCAATTTGTCTCTCTGGACAAGTTTTAAAAAGTGGCCGTAAATGTCCTGAAAGACAGAGATGAATAGGACCAATTCTAACAAGCGTATCACTGATTCTCGGCACCGGATTATTCCTGACCACATTAACGCTGCAGGAAATGTTGCAAGTTGTAGCCTCTCTCTCTCTGAAGCAAAAGTGAATAAAACAAGTAATGTGGTGTCAACTGGCCTGACACCAAAGTACAACTCACTTCATGAACAACAAGAAACAAAGTATTTGCCTCATAACAGTTCAGACACAGACAAGTCACCAGAGCCATGAAGTCTCCCTATTTCTTTATTTCTTACATGAAACATAGAAAGGCTCCATATTCCACTCGTGTTGTCACGCAAGGAGAATAAATGATCTAAAAAGGCAGTTAAGAAAATGGTGGGGAGGCACCCCAGAGTTTTATTGGTTTTAAGAGGGTTAACACCCAGCTCTTCACACTGAGGCTGACAGGGACAACTCCATTGTGGCTCCAGACAATAACAAAGATGGCAGCTGGGCTGGATAATACTGTCAGCCAGATTAACTGGGCTCTGCAAGGGACTTTGTTTAATGGCTGCCATATTTTAAAATGTGTGCACACAGCCATGGTACAACAGAACCTCAAGTTTGCGGCAATGAGCTATTCATGAAGAAGGAAAAAAAACACTTCTGCACAGCACAAAGCAAAATGAATGCATTTTAATATTTGATGAAGATGGGGTCTCTCTAGGCGTTAACCAGTTCTTCGGAACATCCACACAAAAAGTACGTTTCCATGAGCTGCGGTTGTTTGATTTCCCAGTATGCAAACACTGTCCGTCTCTGCTCATTACTCATTTACCTGTTGACTTATTTCATCACAGGCAGAGACAGTATATAAAAAGTGGACATATAGTCGTCTGGTTTGTCAGCTGAAGCTAACCTGAAAGTAAGAATATACTGAAAGGCCACCAGGGGGCGACTCCAATGCGGAGCACGCACATAGAACCCATACATGCAATAGAACATTACTTGGGTTTGTTAGTCCAACTTTAAGAAATACATTGAGTGCAGTTTCACTAACTAATCTTTACATGTGTTTAAAATATCCAGTTTTAGTCGGACCAACACAAGCGGATCATCTGCCTCCATCTAGTCCTCTCCCTTGTGTCCTCTCCTGTTACACCAACTGTCCTCATGTCCTCCTTCACAACATCCATCATGAACCTTCTCTGTGGTTTTTCCGCTTGTCCTCCTGTCTGGCAGACCCACCTTCAACATCCTTAGTCCAATACTGTATAATCACTATCCCTCCTCCGCACCTGACCAAACCATCCCGACCTTGACCTTCTGCTTTTCCTCCAAACCGCTGTCCCTCTAATCTTGTCCATCCTGGTCACTCCCAAAGAAAATCTCAGCATCTTTAGCTCTGCCACCCCCAGCTCCACCTCCTCCTCTCTTCCAGACAGTGGCCCCTGTGTCCAAGCCATACATCACAGCAAGATCTTGTAGAACTTCCCTTGCCGGACCGACACAATCATCTCTTATTTTTTCCCTTGTTTTGTCATGTAAACATACTGAGAGTGCTGAAGCCATGACAGATTTCCCGCAGTATAGTGGAGCTACGTCATCGCTCCTCAGATCATCCACGCTAAGATGCCTCTAACAAGCGGGATTTGTGCTGTTTACATACAACAAATTATGGCTTAGAACACAGGCAGACCTGAGCGATGGGCCCTCGGGGTCTGCAGAGCATTCACTCTGTGCTGCTGCTTCCTTGACGTAAGATCCCAGAGCTCATTAATTACTTAGAGACTGTCCACAAAGTAGGCTAATGCAGTTAGACAAGAGGGTTTGTCTGTAGGCTCCACTTTGACCTATCACTACTGAAATCCACTATCAATAATTCACTCTGACAGGTTGAGTTGCCGGTGAATTCCTCCATATGTTTCAGACTGGGAATAATAACCTGGGTGATGACAACAAATCTTTTGCACCTGGGTGACTTTGCTTCCACTGCATTTGCAACAAAGCAGCAACAACAAAAAAATGAAGCTAAATCCAGTGAAAACACAGTCAACATCACTGTATCGTGTCCGTCTCAACCCAAACAGCCATTTCAAAAAGCTGCTGCCTTAAACAAACATTGCTCTGCCTCCCTTTCATAAATACTTTAAACTCGTGGGTCAATTATTTAAGCTTGAAGAGCATCTGACGGCCGCATTGCAGCATTCTCTTTGAGAGACCATCGACTAAAATAACAATGTGTTCACTCTGCATTGTGGAGAAAACTGTACACAGTCATGCGTTGGCGTGAAACACCTCCCGGTGCTTCAGTGTGTACAGTTTTAATGGACGCCAAGCAAAAGTCCACTTCCTAATCTTTGTTACACACACACACACTTTCATAGACCCAGGTCTTAATAAAATATTGAGGGCATTTAGACTGGTTGCTCTTTTCTTTGTGTGTTGGTCACCACATTTCAGGCTGATGACATGAGCTCAATGAGAAATGTTGGCAGACCCATCTAATGGAAATCCAGAGCAGGACAACATGACTCGGTGGGACATTTATCTATAAACGCAAAGGAACATCTGTCTGTCTGACTGTTAATTGCATAAATGTCTAATAATGGGTCGCCCGAAAGGCTCCATACGTGGCAGGAGACTTGCTAAGAGCACCAGTGTGAGCACTTTGTTTGAGTTTGGATAAGAAATGGAAAAGATACTGTTAGAAATATAACAGACAGACTGTTAACAGAACCACTTCTGCCTCCTCTCATGCAACAAAAACTTACCACAAACACAAACGACGCACCAAAAAAACAGGCAGCCACTGAAAGGGTAATGCATTAGTTTTTATAATGACTGAAGAGAACTGAGCAATAGCCGTGGTCATTCAGCAAAACCACCACTTTAACCTGCTGTTCAGTCGACCAAAGGTGCTAAAGAGGTCATGCTGTTCTTAAAGGTCCAGTGTCTAACATCAGTGTTGGTTAAAAGCTGTTTGGTTTAATTTTGACATAATAAGTTTATAATTTTCTACAACAGCCTGAGCGAGAGAGAGACACCTCCTTTTAAGTCTGTGAAGGACACCGTAGTTCCCTGACACACTTGGGAAAGGAAGGAGAAGGCCTATATTTGTTACTTTCTGCAGTCTCACCATTAGATGTCACTGATTCTTACTCACTGGACCTTTAAATGAACAAGAGTGAAGAAAAGTTTATTTCTGAAGATTGAAGCCTTACTGTAACTGAAATTAGGGGGAAAATGTGAGATTCATTTAATCAGTGGAAAAGACAGTACTTTCAAGTACTCTAAAGGTATGAGGCTGCATCTTCTTAGGCTAGATTTGAAGACCAAGCGCTTCACAGAAGAGCAACTCGACCACATTGAAGGCATCGACCTGGAAACATGACCTTCCTGTTCCAAGCATCAAACAATTCAATGGGTAGATCTTTCTTTAACCAACCTCAGGTATGAGGCTGCATCTTCTTAGGCTAGATTTGAAGACCAAGCGCTTCACAGAAGAGCAACCCCACCACATTGAAGGCATCGACCTGTTCCAAGCATCAAACAATTCAATGGGTAGATCTTTCTTTAACCAACCTCAGGTATCTGAGTGCAGTGATTCAGAGATGAAGCACAGGACAAGCTCTGATGCAAAAACCTTCAGCACCAGTGACAAATAAAAACTGTAACTTTACCAGAGAAGAAGTTCTTGGCCCGCAGGTAGCTGACACTCAGGCGCAGGATGGAGAGCTTGTCCAAACTGGCGGTCACTTCTTCGGGAAAAGGCAACAGACTAGCCAGACGCTCCAGCTCGCCATTCAGCCGATCCCTGTGCCGTTTGGACGGGTTGGATTTGGCCCCTTCAGCTGGAGGCGGCTTCACCCTGATGAACGTTGAAGAAGAACCAAGAGCTTAATGACCTTTTAAAGCACTTTAAACAACTCTTACCATTCACCCATTCCACGCCTATTCTGCTGCCACTCGGGGGTAGTGTGGGTCATGGGTTTGATTCCCAGCTCTTCAAGTCTACATGCCAATGTGTCCCTTGACAAGACACTCAACCCTGTCGCTCCCGACGGCTGTGTCGGCAGCGTGTGAATGGGTATGAAAGATGTGCGATAGAAAACGTGCTGCACATAAATGTGCTGCATGAATGGGTGAGTAAATGGGTCTGAGAGGATGAATGAATGGCTAAAGTGTAGTGTAAAGCAGCTTTGAGTGGTCATCAACACTAGACAGCACTTTTTCTATCGCGCATCTGTCAGACCCATGACACTCCAAGTAGGGGATCGAACCACTAACCTCCCAGTAAGAAGACAACCCGATCTGCCACTGAACCACAGCCACCCCGTCACATGCATGCACTCTCTTTGGGCTCCTCTCACTTTCCTAGTTTTAATTTTTGAATTTTTTTGTCAAATGTAATAGTGTTTATAACAATTTGGGATTAAAAAGGATCCAAGAGTGGGATTATAGGAAAATATTTACAAATGTTGGGATTAAAAAAAATACATTTAAGGGTATTATCCTGGATTTTGGGGATTTGATCTTGATATAAAAATATTGTGGATTATTAGGATTTATATATATATATATATATATATATATATATATATATATATATATATATATATGATTCCATGTATATATGGAGTCTAGTATTAAAACATTTAAATAAGAACTATGTGCTGAATTAATTTAAATGCTTCTTATCTTAATGAAAATGACCAAATTATCTGTATGTTTTTACAGATTAAAGGTTTAATTTATGAAGGAAAACTATAAATGTGACAAATTAAAGTAAATATGATCAAAGCTCGCTGTGAACAGGGTCAGTAAACAGTGATGGACTGACTGTGACTCATGTGTGAGTCAGTGTAGAACTGCAGCGGATTCTGTGTGTGAGTGTGTGTTGACAGTTCGCGTCTGGATCACAGATGTCGTGAGATCAAAAGTCACAAATATAATATTGTTTTTACACCAAACAACGTGACGACAGTGTGAGTCGACCGTGAAAAGTGAAGTTTCCAAACTTAAGTGTGTTTTAGGACGAAGAAGTGTTTATATTCTGCACGTCAGCTCTGCCACGACACTGAATCTCTATGTTTCTGTGTGTTTACTGCCACAGTAAATATTTTTCTAGACAAAGAAGGCCATAATATTGTTTTCTGCTTTTTATTTAAAGTAAAAAAGGAATATAAATTCTGTAAATTAAATGACATTTCATGTTTAAAAACATACATTTATACTCCATTTGGGCAATGGTCTGATAATGTAAGTTAATAAAGCTGTATTGTTTGACTGGAATGCAAGTGCTGTGATTTCTGTGTTAGTAGTAATGTAGTAAAAACATGGTAATAGTACAGAAAATAACTGATACCATATTATTTTTAATAAACTTCCCAGTTTGGTGTACTGATGCTAATAGTGTGGTAATAAGGAGATCATTTACTGTAATAAAGAACCGGTATTATTATCTGTATCTTATATGTATTCTGTTATTGGTTCTTTTTTATAAGATTTGGTTTTTTTTTTTAATTTTTGTGTATCTTTATACACATGTACACAAAATATAACAGAAAAACAATGACCAAAAGTCTAACAACAAAACAAAAAGAAAAATGCAAGATGCATTTGGCCAAATCAGTCTTGGAAAAGAGATTTTTAATCTCAATGAGGTTTCATTTT
This sequence comes from Brachirus orientalis, assembly GCA_016785285.1. Taxonomy (NCBI): domain Eukaryota; kingdom Metazoa; phylum Chordata; class Actinopteri; order Pleuronectiformes; family Soleidae; genus Brachirus; species Brachirus orientalis. Next base: position 792,552 of record JAFBJR010019393.1, on the reverse strand, counting down.
TTGTACCTGGTTGAATAATAAAAAATAAAACTGACCACTTGTTCGGCCACTTGTAGGAAAAAAATTGTACATCTAAATAAATATGGACTGTGCATTGATTAAAGGTCCAAAAAAAACAAAAAACAAACAAATTTATGTAGTAAAGACTTTTAATATTTCACCAAATATGTCACTCCTCTGCTTTCTATATTCATAATCATGGATTTTATTGTTGGAAATAAACAGATACAACAGCTTTCTTTCTTTCTTTCTTTCTTTTTTCTTCCGTCATCACCACCCAACATTAAACTCTACCACACTGACTTGAGGTCAGTGAAGGCCTCCCTCGGCCTCATGACTTAATCATCATCATCATCATCATCATCATCATCTCCTGCAGCAGCAGTGTCATGTCTTGACACAGTGATGATGCTGTGATGATCATTTTACTGTTTTTAAACAAAGTTTAAGAACAAAAACACAGCTTTAAATTCACACACACACATTACATTGACTTACATTCATTATTGTAGACTTACTCTAACCTTAACCATGATTACTAGTACTCTGACCCTAACCATAACCTAACCCTAACCTCAGTCTAACTTTAAGACATGTCTTCACTTTAAAATTGAGTCAATGACATTATGAGGACTTGATTTTTGTCCCCGTAAGGAAGACAAGTCCCCATAATATGACTGTGGAAACAGATTTATGTCCCCACAACATAAGGAATACCAGGTACACACCCACACATATACATAAAGTATAAACAAGCTCCAAATGCAAATTATTTTTTTAATGAATGAACGTCACTAACGATCATGACATTGACAATGTCACATTCACTTTAAACGTTTGTGCAAAAATATGATTGTGTTTGTTGTTTAACAGGTTAAAACCATTCTCCAAAATGTCAACGAATGTTAACGAATGAAACCAATAAATATTTAATTAAATCTATAAAAGCAATGTCGTAATCAAAATAGTAAAAAACAAAAAAAACAACAAAACTCTTAAAGTCTTAACCCGTGAAGGTCGTTTGGAAAATGGCGCAGCGCGAGACTCAGTGAGTCAGTGAAAATTAAGGCAAACACAGCAAAATAAATAAATAAAATCATGAATATACATGCTTACTTGTTATGTTTAAATCAGTTAATGGCAGAAATGTATTCAAATGGGATTATAAATGATATAAAAATGAAAAGAGAGGTGTGTTGAAGGAAAATCCCACAGGCCTGAAATAATCCTGCAGCAAAATAAAAATAGGCCACACATTTAAATGCTGATGAGTGAATATTAATTTACATGTTTTGATTTTTGTTTATGTTTTATTTTAAGGAAACGAAACATTTAAATATATATATATTTAAAAAAAAACTGATGATGAAGCTGTTTTTGGGGAACTTTTGAGGCTTTTTTGGCACTTAAATTATTATTATTATTATATTATTATTGTAATTATAATTATTATTATTATTTTTTTTTTTTTTTTTGAAAGACTTGGAGTGAAAATGAAATTAAAACTGCAAATGGACTCACGCTCTCTGGACCGGTTTTCTCCTCTTGCGTCCTGCATACATGACGGATCTGCTTATATAAACCTGTGACGAGTCTCCTTCAGAAACACACACGTACATGGAATAACTCAGCGACAAAAGAGAGAAGGAAAACAAAACAAAAAAACAGGTGTAATCCGCCTGAGTCACGAAGGGAAACACATTCCTTTAAAAGAGAAAAGTAAATGAACAAAAAATAAAGATGGAAATGATGAAGTCAGGACGTTTTCACTTCGGGATTAAACCCGAATCTGCAATCCAATCCTCAAAAATAATGAAATCAGATTAAATAGAACTGCTGTGGTCCAGTCAGCATTTAAATGTAAACATGAACTTGTTCCAGTGAGTGAAAAGGCGACGTCGTTACTGTTTTTATCCTGAAGAAAAAGGAGGAAAAAAAGAGGATGAGATTATGTACGAAAAACCCTTCTCATCCTCAATCTGGATTATAATCTGGAACAAATTCAAATAAAAAACCGTCATCGGTTTCTACATTTTATCATCATCATCATCATCATCGTCGGCGCTGCTCTTCACTGAGCTGCACAGAGAGAGAGAGACAGAGAGCGGGCGCGCGCATTCCATCGACACAGATTTCCAACCCGAGCGCGCGCTCAGGAGGCTCCCCATGTAGAGTGTACAAGTGTGCGCGGGCACGTTGGGGAGTCTCCTGGAAACACGGGTCGGGCGCGTTCACGCGGGAGCCCTCCCGAGCCAAGCCCACCGTCCAATCAGAGCACAGCTGCAGGCTGGAGGTGGATGTTGAGGCCGAGCCGAATGTGGGTCAGAGGTCAGGTGAATCCATGCAGCTTAGGTGTACCTGCTGCAGTGGTGTCTGGACACAGTGTGGTGGGAAAACTGTTCCAGGGAGAAACAAACGCAAACAGATAAACAACTGTTTGCTCCATTGCTTCATACTGTATCAATAAAGTATCAATCAATCAATCAATCAATCAATCAAACTTGTTCAACACAAGCCTGTATTGGTGTTTGTGATTTTTGCTGTTGTTGTTGTTTTCATGGTTCCCGCAGGTCTTTGAAAAAAAGAAGTCAAGGCCCTTGATGGTTTTTGAAAAATGCCCTAAATAGACCCGCTTCACTGAAAGTGCTTGAATTTGGTGCATGAATATGGAACTCTGAGAGTCTTGGGCGTCGTCTTCTGTGTGTTTTGTATCTGTGGTTCCTGGGCGTTTGTATTATTAATGTCTACATTTCCTCTGTCCTGTGTGGAAGACAAACTTCAGGAAGGTTCTGACAATAAAGTATTACTGAATCATCAAGAAGTTCGCTTGGTGTTTAGGCGAATGTCTCACTTGTTTGTCACGGCGCCACCTACTGTTTCATTGCTTGACGTAGGTAGACCAGACCTACGCAGAACAAACGTTGACTTATAATGACTAGCGATGTCGTGGACACTGTCCACTGTCTCTCTCTCCGCTGTTGACGTGAGATTCCATGCAGAACAACGAGTGAGTAAGACAGAAAATGATGTGATGTCTGGGAAATGAAAACTCCAACATCTCTGTCTCACCAAAGACAATGACAAAGACTGACTTGACCAAGATCCCATTGACAATCATTGGTCCAGACGCAGAGCGTGCGGCAAATTAATAAAAGTGGACACCAGGGGCGAAGCGGCTCACAGAAGTTGTCCTCCAATATTAATCTGTGTCAGTCCATGAATTTAGCAGGAATTGGTTTTGGAAAGTTCTTGAATTTGAGCAAATTAGTCTTGAAAAGTCCTTGCATTTGAGGTCAGCCGAGGTGTTGGAACCCTGTGTTTTGTTTTGGTGTGTTTGTATATTTCTGGTGTGTCTGTCAGGGTTAGGGTTAGGACTTTCATTTCTTATCCAAACAACATCAAAGTTAGTGCCGCACACACTGGTGCCCGTAGGGGGCGTACACACAAAAATAATGATGTCATAGCTCCACCTCTTTCTTATCATCATCATCATCATCTTCCCTTTCTTGTGTGTGGAGACTATTTAGATATTTTCACTGAATGATCGCTTTCATTTTCTTTCCTTAGTCGCCCTGGTTTGGTTCATCCTCTCTCGGTGATTGTGTACATTGTAATGTATACTTATTCGTATAAAGTTAAATAATAAAAAAAAAAAACCCCTGTCCCGTCAGACACTTGTACAATTGTTAACACCTAAATGAAATGAATTTACACTAAGGTTAGCGAGTAGCATGAAGACAACTTTCTTATTTTGTTAAACAATCATTTTCTTTTTTTTTTCCCGGAGTAACAAAGAATCCACAGTTAAATGGAAAGGTTATGAATAGAAATGAAGATAAAGATTAAAAGGTGATGATGATAATGAAGATTAAATTTAATGTGTGAAAAGCATTTTCTTCAACTTGAGTATTTATATAAATTCTCTCTTATTCTGCTCTACATAATGTTCAAATTGATTGAGCTCCTATTGATGATCCTGTTACGATGTTTTAACTGGAAAACTCGCATCATTATTGTTTAATATCCACCCAATAATTGATCGTATTTTGGAAGCAGATTTTTTGGGGGCGTGGCCAAAAACATCCCCCTGTTATCCTTCTGTTACAAACAATACAATTAATATAAAAAATGCTTTGTATGTAGCACAAGCAACATTCGTGCATCTGGCACTGACTGATAAGTCCAAATGTGCATCTACAGTATAGAAATGCATGGATTAGGTCATGTGACCAGATCAGACCCTGAGGGTGTTGAAGCCCCCCCCCCCCCCCACACACACACACACACACCACATGTAGAGAGAACTAGGCCAACACGCCACACACTGCATTGTTGTCCACTCAGTGTGTTCACTGTCACGGATGTAAAACAAACCTTCTGGATAAAAGAGAGAATTTTACCTCTGGTGTTGACCTGAAAGGGGATGGAATTAGCTCTGGTTCTTTTGGTCCAGAGTGAGACATCACCTGACCAGGGACTGCTGAAGATCAGAGTGTTCATTCCTTTAATTGTTCCCTTTTCTTCCTTCACAAAATGACACACTTGCTCTTAATTCATGTATATGTTCACTCACTGGCCACTTGTGTGTAGCCTACTTAAAGCTCAAAGGTCAAAGGTCTCAAACTCATGGCCCGTGGGACACGTGCGGCTTTCCAATCGATATCAAGTTTTGAGTTATTTCTGTGTTTTGTTTTGTTTTTTTATTAATAGATTCATTTTGTTCCTCATAAAATGTTTTTATTGCGAACTATACATCAAAACAAATATCTTTATTTTGAAATTCTGTGAATTATTGTCACAATAAGTGTTATTGCAATATGTTGAAGGAATGATTTTGCTGAAGTTGGACTATTTTTCACTTGACCTGCCCCCTGCTGACCAGATTAGATGCTCAGTGTCACCCAGGTCATTTAAGTTTGACCTAAAGAGTCTAGTGTAATCTGCCCAGAGATGATTATTTAAGTGATTTTTGCCTGCCCTATCCATTTTCCATTTCCATTTTCTATAAATCCTAGAGATGTTTTTTCATATGTTGCAGTTTTTTTTATCCAATACCAGTGGATAAATAAGCCTTACACTGTATTTTGCACATAGAAACTACTACAGACCGTGAGGCTGGTTCCACTTTCTGACTCAAGGGGTGTTCCAGTTGAGATTTTCAACATAGAACTCAGAAAGTCCAACTTCCAGCTACAACTGGAAAGCACCTTCTGTCGGGCACCAACATCAACTGCACATTCAAAAATCACTTAATTCACTTTTCCTCTTCAATCTGACGCTCGTTTTGAACTTCAGACGACCTCATCAAGTTTTTTTTAAATTCTTCAAGTTGCTGCCATGTGATTGGCTGATAAGACATTCCATTACAGTTGAACAGGTGTACTAAAGTGGCCAGTGGGTGTAGATGTATAATGGCAGCTTTGTGGCCACTGGTGTTGACTCTAACGTCTACGACAGATTGTGTCTGTGTCTTTTGGTCCAGAGTGAGACACACGAACTGACCTGGACATTCAAAGTTCTCAGAGGACGAACAGGTTCGTCTTCAGCAGTCCATCATGTCTGATGGGTGTCTTGCACAGCAGCCATTTTGACAGGCCACAGTAGGTTCACCCACAGGTGTAAGTCATGACATTAATGATGGCCGGGTTCCATTCGGCTTCTTTGGTTGCTTTTGGGTACAAACTGGTTCACTGTCGCATAGACATATAAAGGTAGACGCAAGCATTCGCCACTATACATCAGCGCGTCCGCCATATTATGTGTGGCAAGTCCTCCCGCTTAACCAATATGGGTAGAGGTTGAGACTTAGTTTTCTCAATTAAAAAAAAGTTTATTAAGTTATTAGTTTGTTGAGTTTAAGTTTAATGTTTATCAACAGATTACAGACCATTTCTGTGGGCGAACAACTATAATTACAATACAGCTCTGACCAAAGCAAACAATAGCCAGAAAATCAACTTTAGCCAGCTGTTCACTGCCGTATGAGTTCAGGTTATAAAAGTGTGCTTTTGGTTCAGTCGACCTTTTTTGAGAACACACTTAAATGAATTATTCATCACAGTAATCACGGTCACATGATCTCAATATGAAAGTAGTATTGGAGTGAGGCGTCTCTGCTAATGCCACTCACAGTGGTGCCGACATCGACGTATAATGCTGCTGCTCATGAGGCATCTACGTACATTATATATATATATATATATATATGTGTGTGTGTGTTTTATAATGCATAGACATTATACACACACAACGCACGTGAACAGAGCCCTCGTTACTGTGATCAGTGGCACCTGTGCTTCTCCTGCTAAAACTAGTCAAAATGGCTGCCGTGCAAACTCGGTCCATACAGAAACCAAATGTGTTCGGTGAATGTGCAAAAGTGCGGGTCCTTCCTTTTAATGCTAACCCTAACATGTATTTATTTCATAACAACGATGAAATGAAATGCAAACATTGTTTTATTCCAAATCCTCACAACCGCCTTAAATATTTTCTGACAGAAAGTAGCCTGTTCCATTTTTTAAATCAGATCACTTCTAAAATATGTGGCACAGAGGTGGTTAGTCTAGTTTTAAGACCTTCCTCTGTGTTAGGTTTTTGGTTTTGTTGTGACAACCCCAAAACAGAGACAGTGGTAAAAATAACTTTATTGTTTCAAACAAAAGATCTCCCACAGAGAAAAACAGCACATGAAAGGAGCAGCTAGAGGAACATGAGACACACAAAAGGATCATTACCAAAAATACAACTTAAAAACATCTGTAGATAAGGACACAGCACAGAAGAAGACAGATGCAGAGACGTGGAGTGAAGAGTCAAGCTTTTATAAGCGGCTAGATGGCGAGTGGGAACAGGTGTGGACCCATCAGGTGCCACTGTGGAAGCCACACCCCCATCACGATCTCACACCTGGAATTATGCTTTCCCTAACCTTAAATCATAACTAAATGCCTAACCGTAATCCCAAAAATGACCCTAAAACCAAGTCTTAACCCTCAAAAAGCCTGTTAAAGTTGTGAGGACCAGCAAAAAGAGATGTTTGAATCAAAATGTGTCACACAGCTCCTCAGAAATGAGGCTCTGCCTCATTAGGACCAGGTGTTTGTCTCCATGAGGTCCACTGGTCCTGACAAGGTCAGTGTTTGTGCCAGAAAAGGTCCTAACGAGGCGACAAATACACAAACAAGTACACACACACACAGGTTTCCATGACTTCAGAGGACATTGCATTGACATTTTCTGGAGACTTACTCTAACCCTAACCTTAACCCTAACTTTAAAACACTCACCTTAAAATGTAGTGGTTTATGTTATGAGGACTTCATTTCTGTCCCCATAAGGAAGACAAATCCTCATAATGTAAACAGATTTAGGTCCCCACAGCGTAGGGAATGTCAGGTACACATACACACACATAAATATTCTTGTACAGCATTCTTAGTGTGGACAGTAACAGACATAATGCATTCCCTAGTCTATTACCCTAAACATAACTAAATGTTGAACCAAAACCCATTACTGAGCCTAACCCTAAAACCAGGTGCTAAAACCCTGTATATATAAACCCTAATGGTTTATATATACATATTATATATATATATATATATATATGTCCTCACAACGAGCACAATTCAAATCTCATCCCTAAACCAGTTCCTCAGAAATGGGGTTCTGCCTCATTAGGACCAGGTTTTGATCCTGACAAGATCAGTGTTTATGCCAGAAAATGTTGTAAAGAGGAAACAAATACACGTATACAACACACACTCACACCCACCAGGAGAATGCAGAGAGTAAAAAAAGGGACAAAACCAAAATCTAACAGAATCCCGACATTCTGTGTGAGTTCGATGTGTCCAACAAGAAAGGCTCCTGTGTTTGTTTGGCCACTGAGTGTCTCAAGTGACAGACACCACCACAAACTGTAAATGTGTTTTTCATGCTCTGAGCTCAGGGGACCACTGAAGAACAGAGAGAGCTGTGGTTGGCCAAGGTCGTCCTGTCGACCTACGGGACGCTGAGGAGTCAGTGGACGAGAAGAAACACACCGAGTGTGTTTAATCTTGTATCAGGACAAAGGCTCAGAGACAGGCGGAGTATGAGGTAGAAACACAAATTCAGGTCTGGAGACAGAGGTTCGGAAACCGGGACGAGTAGAAGGACAAAGGAGAGCCTTGGAAGTGCTGTAGGTGAGATGGACATATAAGCAAACAGTTAAAGCTATAGTACGCAACTGAGTAACAGTGCTGGGCCAAGCCTTTATAAGGCCCAAGGCTGAATTTGATTTGGGGGCCCCCCTCCACCACCACCTATTATTGGTAGAAATGTAACAAAATTGCATTAATTATACTTGTTTTATTTACACTAGGTTTACTTGAGAGTAAACCAGTTTAATGGTTTTGGTTTTTAAACTATTAACAACCATATTAAAATGTTTTTCTGCTCTCACTATTACTATTACTTCACCCGAGCCTTAAGGCAACTCTGCTTGGTCAATATCATAGAATGTATATAAAAATGTTCGTAGTCTTCTAGTTGCAAAAAGCCTCGAGGTTGGGTATCTGTTTGATTTTTTTTACACATATTTCAATTTTTATAATTTCTTTTATTGCTAATGCACATCATAATTGGAGGTTACCTTGATGCCCTTTTCTTTTTATCATACTTATTTTTTGGTTTTACCCATGTTATCTCTAGGTCTACCAAGTTGAAGTGGTTGGAATTAGCATTAGCTATAATATCTATCCGCAAAAACACCAGTATACTATAGCATGTATAAAGCAGGCTGGAATTGTACTAAATTTATTGTTAATCTGCATTTCGCCTATCAAGTAAACCATAGAAACGAATAATTCAGAAATTCACCTGCAGCCAGGCAAGGGTTTCTGCTCTAACACGTCTGATTGATTCGTTTACAGAGTTTGAAAAACTGGGTTCAAATCGAGAGTCAGATAAGCTCAAATAATACAAAATTCAAAGCAAGCTTATAAATGTCAATAAATAAAAACCCAATGCATAAGCGATGTAATTTCTAAGACAAAAAAAAAAAGAAAAAAAATCAAACCTCTAAATGTGAAATTAAGCTTAAAGCTTTGTAGGAGTTGTCACATTTAATAATACAGAAAATAAATCATATACTTAAAAGCAATATATTGCATTTATAAATCTGTTTGTGTCATTTGAAAAAAAAAAGAGTAAAGTTTTTAAGGCATTTGGTTTCAGATATAACTATAATATTTATTTGCTCAAACTCTTCAGTAGCTGATCTGTAATTATGTGTAATTGAGCTGATTTCTTGGATGATGACAAAGTGCGCCCCCTAGTGGACACTAACAATTATGTCTTCCTGAGAAACCCAGCCTTTGTTCCTCTTCTTCACCTCATTCATTCAGATTATGCGCACATGGCTTGCTACGTAGTAGAATAATCCAGTCATATTCCCGTTCTGATTATGATTGTGGTAGAGTGTTTTAATCTGATGTACATGTTGATTTACAAGTAGAAGACGTCCCATTAAAAGGCCATCCCATAATATTAAGCGACCACCAGATTAAGATGTATGGAGTATCTCAATAGCGGTCACATTAAGTAGACTTTTAAATGTCTTAATCAGATTCTAATGCTGGAATTTTCACAGCAGTGCATGTCATAATCAGACTATGTGCTGCAAAAGGACATTAATACAAATGTGATTTTGTGTTTAAAAAAAAAAATAATCTGAATATCAGAAAAGGAGCCGGAGACCTGAATCATTGCACACATACAGCATGTTTATGAAAAAAGCATTTAACAGTAGACAAAAGGGAGGTTCATGTTTAACATACATTGTATTATGATATAGATATTGTGGATAACTGGTTAAATAGATTACACTGAAGTGAGCTGTTTGGGTATAAACAAAGACAGAAATAACGGCAGCCATTGACGCACATGTTAGTTTAAAAATATTAACATCATCGTGAAGTGAACAAATCATTTAGTCCTGGGTTTTTCCACAGAAGCTGTGAAGGTCATGAAAAGTCCAAGATGAGTTCATTTTACACTGAGATCTTCTTTTATTTCCACCACACCAACCAGGGAGTGAGATAGGATGGTTTTCTTTCGTTTAAGATGTAAAAATGCGAAGTAAAATACTTAATGATGTGGCAGAAATAAGGTAAAGCTGCCGTGTTAACGCTGTTCCTGCTCAGGTTCATTCAACCTGGACTGAGGAAGACAAACAAAAGATACATCTTTGTGTACATCTGAGGATACATCACTTTAAAACAAAATTAAAAAAAGAGGAAAAACAGCCACACAAGTTGAAATACTCTCCTAACTACGTCATGAGAAGTTTCCCCTTTGTTAAGGATGTTTGTGTAATGGAAAAGTGACTTAAGGGAATTCCTCAGAGCTTTGAAATGCACTTAAATATATAACTTGACTAATTTACAGCAAGGTTGCCATTATCAACGGCTTTCGTTCATGTCGTGCGTCTCTAATTTCGACTGACTTACAAACACAAGGGAAACACAGGAGCGACTCAGGAAAATGCTACTTTTTTTCGTCGATTTTTACACGGGAAGGAACAGATGATTTCTCAGCTGCCTATCAAGAAAGACGCCACAACATCAAATACTGTATATGGCTTAGTATCAGGATTCATGCAGCAGGGAAATATGTTTGCAGGATCACAAAATATGGGCGGATGGAACAGAAATGTATTATTTTTGCGGCGTCACAGTTCAGGGACTGCATCCTCCAGAGTTCCTGACATGACAGAGTGAGCTACAAATGAGTAACAGGTGACTAAAGATGCGTCACATGACGCAAGAATAGGACGTTAACGGGTGTCAATAACCCTGGTCTTCTAAAAATAATGTTCAGATTCATCTAAACTGATTTCTCAAGGAATATGTTCCCAAAGGAACATATGTTCTACAAAAGTTATTATTTACACATCTACATTGTTAAATACAGTGTGACTATTAATATATAATATATAACCTGGTCTGTCTTCACTGCATATACTATTGTTTTGTTCTTTTTCTTTTTACAGTTGCCAATCACATAGTCAAGGAAACTTTGTAAAGATGGAAATTATCGTGATCCAAATCAAGTTATAAATCGTAGCAAGAGCTGATAATGTAGCAACTCATTTACAGCACAATATCTGTGAAATCTAATGATTTTGAAATGATAAATGTTTGGTAAATAAATCAAAACTTCCTTTTGGGGACCCCCCAATCTCCCTCAACCCATTATTTTGGGCAGAAACATGCAAGTCCGTCATTATTCCTGTGCGACACTATGGGCAGGCCAACTTTGATGGATAACATTGTTTCTAGAAAGACGGGAATGTTTTGGTCATCGGCTGCAAATGAGACGGGAATGTGGATGAAAAAGCACCTTATAAACTTTTTTCCCCTGAGGAAAACAAGGAAACACTCTGCTTGTGGCTGGAAGCCGTAATATAAACTTATGTTGTTGAAAATAAATCCACAGAAGATCATCCAGTACGAGAGAAGCGGCTGCGCTGTTTAACTCTAGTAAAACCTCAAACAGGGAAGTATTTCCCTTAATATATTACACAGACCTGGGCCTGACCTGCATTTTCCATTTGTTAACGATAATTTCGAGGGTTCCCACGACATAAGAGAGCAGACTCGCTCCATTCACAGATAAGTGAATTCAATGAATACAGAAAGTTGGACGCCTCATTTACTTCTGCCTTCAAAAATAAGGCCTATGTGCAATCAGAACTTTGGAAATGCTACTGCCACCTTATGGCGCTTCCCTACTATACAGTTCCAGCACTACTTGACTCAACTACATGCATTTTATTTACTTTTTCTTCATTATTTTCAAGTGGGCTGAGCTGATACTAAAACATCACTCTTGGACTAATTGGTCAAAGAGTGATGTCAATGGAAGAGTGATGAGTGCCATGTCTGACAAAAGAATCAAACCGAATAATAAACATTTAGCAAGGAAATTTCTAAAATCTCTATATTTATTAGAGGAGTCTGGTGTATTTAGCGACAGCACTGCTGAAAGATGGAGCTCGAGAGCCGAATCGCAACCCGTTCAGCCGTATTTCAGTTCAGTGACTGTGTCAGACGGAGTCTGTGCTCCGGTCATGCAGGAAGTACTGAACGATTCAGTGAACACATCTTTTAAATCAACTGATCCTAGTGATTCAGTACAAAGGGAAGAACTGCTCTGACCGTCACTAGTTTGCGCGTGCCAGAGTAGAGTTGAGAAGTGCTAGGACAGTATAATGGAAGAGCGATATTAGAAAGTGTCTCAGGAATGAGGGTTGGTATTGCTATAAATGTCATTGCGACTGTTTCTTCATGATTTGGATCCCAAGAGAAACACTCTGTTTTTGTTTGGTTTCTACCGCAAAACCAAAGTAAACTCATTTGACTTAAATGGCAACTCCTGCTACAAAATTGTTCTTATCATTTTTGAAAGCCGTTTCGATCAGTGATGCTAAACATGACATTCCTGACTCGCGTGCGCCTGAATCTGGCACCTGTGAGCGTGACTGTGACAGCATTGTACAGAGGGGGACGTCCATGGATGTGGAGGCACCTTTTTGAGCTAAAAAAAAATTGTTTTGAGAGGCAAAAACCACAAACCTCAACTGACTGCAGTTGCCGTGGTGATACAGGACCACCCTGATTACAGGTGCATTCTAGTTGTAGTCTAAAGCTGGACATTTCTGAGTTGCGTCAGGGCAACCTCACAAGGCCTGACACGCATCAACAGTAAAACTCTGCTTCTGTTACTGTTCACTGCACGTCAGTCTTATTAGGCTCACATTAAGTCTATGCACTGTTGAATTTTATCGGTGGACACGTTGCTACGATGCACATGGAATGCATCGTAAAGGTTCAGGGATTTTTGTTCAGTGTTCCTGTCACTGTTTTAAAGACATTACGAGTAAAATAAATTGTAAATAAAACTCACAAAACAGGTCTTAATTAGCAGCTGTGAACTCAAACTAATTCCTCCGCCAACTGAAGCATCATCCCTGACAGAAGCTGCAGCGAGCAGTGCAAATCTGAGAGAAGACTTTTTTCTTGTTCAACATTTTCTACTTTGCTCCCCCAGTCATTTGCACTTCAGACAAAAACCATGAATATACATTAGAGCCAACACAGATTTGCTAGTGAAAAAAATACAGCATACAAAGTATAGAACAGGTTCTTTTTACAAACTCTAAGGATTTCATTAAAATATATACAGTGTTATATGTGTATTGATGGTACAAGCTATGTTTTCAGGTTTTCACTGATATATCAAAACTGAATTTATGTAAAACCCAAAATTTTTATGGTTTTAAAAGTTTTATGGTTTTGGGAAATATATTTATATGACATGTCTTTGGAATAATGAATTGGATTTAGCAGGCACTTGTGGCTTTATTCTTCATTATTATTAAAATTATTATAATGTATCTTCACTAGAAACTGACAAAACAACAGCTTAAAAAAAAACGAAACAAAAACAAAACATTATAGCATGGATGGAGTAAATATATAAAACATGACAATAACAAACAGGTAAAGAATGAGAGTCTGAGGGAAAAAAGATACAGGCAAACATGAAGTGCGTCGTCGGCTCTACTCTGCCAGGTACAAGGCTACATCGTGAGGAGGAGCAGCAAAAATTCCATTGAGTTCAGCTGAGAGTCTTTCATCCTGCTTAGAAAATAGAGAGGATACACAACAGTGAAAGGAAATCACATCTTCCTTCCTTCTCACTTCCACAGTGACACAACAGGAAAACCAAGAGTCGAGGAAAAGACAGTCAAAAACAGTAAAATTCTGTTCTCACCTATTAAAATGTTTACATTTACATTATTATTACATAATAAAAAAAAAGCTAAATTGTTGATGCTGATTCAGGATTGTGATAAATAAAATCAAAGGTTCTTAAAAGGTTCAGTGTGTAAATCTTGATATTGAAAATGACTCCCACAAAGGTCCCACAAAGGTTGGGACATTGTGTAAAATTTAAATAAGAACAGAATGCAATGATTTGCAAATCTCTTATAACCCATATTTTGTGCCCAACAGAATATAACCAACATATCGAATGTTGAAACAGATTTTAACATTTCATGAAAAATATTAGCTCATTTTGAATTTGATGGGCCCCCGCAAACCCTCATGTGGAGGATAAAGTGGTAAAAGATGAGGGAGCGAGTGAAACTGATGGCAGCAACACATCTCAACAAAGCTGGAACCGAGGCAACATAAGGCTGCCGAGCCTTCATCATGCGTTTCCATTAACATTTGACATTTAAACGTTTATTTACCTGTATTGGCCGGTGGTTTTCCTGGTAACGCTGTGTGTTAAGTGTGCACTCTGAAGCAGACATGATGATGCCGTTCTCCTGGTTGATGGCTATTGTGTCCATAGTGGGCTCCCCGAAGCCCCACTGTGGGCAGCAGGAACTTTGTAGAGGACTCAGTGATGTGTCTGCCTCCCTCAGTACTGTGGAGCCAGAAAGAGCCAGCATGTCACCCACTGCTGGACTGGAGGAAAAGTGCTGGTTAAGAAAGCAGCCTCTGTGAGAAGCTGCCTGACCACATGTCAGCTCCCCCTGCTGAGTGTGTTTCACTCTGTTGACGCTACTTTGCCAAAGGCCGGCATGTGGGAATGTTTGGCTTTCTGGAGTTTGTCCGTTAAACATGGATATCGGTTCATGTCCGTTTTGCACCATGCCTGTGTGTGGCAGCTTCTGCTGCTGGCTCTGTGGCCACTGCTGAACCTTGTGTGCTTTAAAAGCGGGGTTTCCTTGTAGATGAGGTGCGGAAAAGAGAACAGGAATATTTGGGGCGGTGGAAGAATTTAAGTCTTTGCAAGGAATGAGGGGAGGTAAAATGTCCATCATGCCAGGTGCTACATTGTTTGGTGTTTTAACAGAGCTCTGCAGCATCTGTCCATTTGCTGCCACTGCAGGAGCCTGTAAATTGTTCTGTGTGGGTGCAGAAATCCGCAGAGGACACTCCATGTTGCCGAAAGACACTTGTCCATGGGACGGAAAAGGAGCCAGAGAATCATCACCTGACGCATTAGGGACAACAAGCTCTGGGATTTCTATCGAGGGGCTGAAAATGTCCTGGAGCTGCAGCTCTTGAAGAGGAGGCCTTTTGGCATTAGAGTCAGCAAGAAGGTGACCTTGGTGCGAGAGTTTCTGGGTGCTATTGAAGATCACAGCAGCCTCCATTATAGCTGTGTCCTGCTGGTGAGTGTAGAGTCCATTCTTTGGTGAGTATGTGTGATTGGGGCTCAGATTCTTAAACAACTGTTCCTCAGAGAGATGAGCGGCTATGTGATTGAAGACGTTGTGATGATTATTGCCGTTAGTATGTCCGGTGTTCAGAGGGTCACCGTCCTTCTCCTGGAACAAAATGTCATTAATGTAGTCAAATATGTCAGCGGTGAGGATGCTGTCCAGATCAGACTTGATGTTGTTCTGCTGATCCTCCTCCTGTCCTAACCTCTTGAGAGCATTCTCCCACTCCACCAGCTCTTCATTGCTGACCTCCAGATTTTGCAGCGCAGCAGGAAAGTCGCCATTTTGAGCAATTTTTTCCAGGTTGTCGATCACAGCCATCACAGACTGCTTGGCCTCTTCTTTCACTACAGAATTGCTCTCGGAAACTGGGGTATCGCTGGGAATGTTGACCAGCGCATGGCTCTCCATGAACAGCTGATCCACAGGTGAGGGGGACTCCATAGCCTGCGTGTATACCGATTCTTCCTGTCTCAGGAAGCAGTCCAGCAAAGAGCCAGGGGTCACATCTTTGGTCATGTCATGGTTGCTGAATTTTTTGTTGAACTGGAAGAGTGAGATGTCCACAGTGGTACTGGTGCTGTAGAGGACAGCTTCTCCTGTGGTTAAGCTAAAGGGAAGCTGTGCCCTCCTCCGGCGCAGATATTCCTCACCCTCCGCGTTGCTGAAAGAGACCAAAAGGTTAAATTACAGATATTAAAAGCAGAGCCTTTTCAAAGCTGCTGTCAGTCAGTACGTTGCCATGCACAGTTAAATTGAGCTACGGTTGTAGCATGACTACACCATTTATGTAGACTGCTGTCCTTGTCCCACTATACAAGCGGGATATTCATTTATTTTGTGCAGTGTGTCAGACTCTGCTGCACATCTTGTTAGGTGCTTAGTTACTATGCGATAGTAGTTTAGTGTTAGAGTCGTCTTTCAACTTCAACGAAGGTTGTGGGTAAGAGTCCCGGCTCCGCTAGTCTACGTGTCATCATGTCCTTGTGCAAGACAGCTACCCCCACATTGTTCCTGACGGTTGTGCTTGCAGTGTGTGAATGAGTATGAAAGATGAGCGATGAGGATGAGTGTACTGTACAAAGATGTGCTGTGTGAAAGTGTGAGTGAATGGGTGAATGGCAAAAACTGTAGTGTAAAGCAGCTTTGAGTGGTCATCAAGACTAGAAAAGCGCTATGTAAGTAGAAACCATTTATCATTTACGCACTGATACAGAGTCAATTTGGTCTCCTGTGTTAGGAACTGTGGATCACATTCAGAGTGTTTAGGCTAGTCTGTGTTTCTCAAACTTTCTATATGGGGACCCACTATCTAAAGAGATTGTCATTCGTATCACAATATAAATTTCAGACAATTAGTAAATGAATTAACATGCGTGGGTTCATACTGAATCTTTGGGAATTACTCACATAGAACATGGTCACTTGCCTAGATAATGTGCATGATGTCTTTAATGGAAACAGACATGACTTAGCCTTTTCTTTAAATGAATAATCAGAAATCAGAAATGTGACTCGATTATGTGAAACACTTGGGTGGAAGGTATGAGGCTGAAAGACTCGATTAATCAATCATTAATAGATTATTAAAAGAACTAACGTAACGAGTGTTTCTTTTAAAGAATTAAAACAAGTTTTCTCATTTTTCAGCTTCTTAACTGTGAATTTTTTCAAACAGGACAGTTGAGAACGTCATCATTTCCGAGTTTGAAAAACACTGATCAATATTTTTCATTTTATGGTCCAAATGATTACAATTGATAATGAAAATAATCGTTAGTTGCCGCCATGATGGAATGTCAGTTGCTGACACGCATTCTGCAGCAGTGACAGACCGACTACAGCAGCGTTACTTCCACAAAGAATATGTTTGAAACGTTTTTCATTTATCCATATGTTTGATAATTTCCTAAGTGAGAAAAAAGAAGCTATAAAATACTTACGATAAAGCTTTCTGGTTTGCAATGATAAACTCAGGTCTTCCTCCTTTGTAGATCAGCCTGGCATTGGATTTTACCCACACCCAATCATTAGATTT
Source organism: Brachirus orientalis (assembly GCA_016785285.1). NCBI lineage: Eukaryota > Metazoa > Chordata > Actinopteri > Pleuronectiformes > Soleidae > Brachirus > Brachirus orientalis. The sequence goes on along the minus strand of JAFBJR010019393.1, from coordinate 775,222 downwards.
ACTTAGGAGCCTGAAAACTGTCAGTCCAGTCTCTCCGGTTTTAATCACTGCGATAAAAACAACACACACACAGACAATGAGAGCTTGTTAGAATGCAGCAGCAAATATTGGTTACAACATGACTGAACCTTGTTTCTTATATGTATATATCGCTGCGGACAATCTTTGTTTCATTTAAGATATGTAGTTTAAATACAAAAACTCGACTTTTTACTGAGGATGTGCTGATTCTTTTTTTTAAAACAGTATTTATGTGTTTTGGAATCTTTATCAAAAATCACAATGGACACAAACATACTGCGCATGTGTTTGTCGGCACAGTACATCATGTCCGCTGCATGAATGAATTGGTAGCCAGAGCCTTTCATACAAATTTCCATCTCTGAATAGCCCAGAACAACCTTCCCCCTGTGGAGAAACAAAAAAGAGAGAAAAAAAGTTTGTTTTTTTTTGCTGCAATAATATACAGTACATCAAATAATAACCCCACAAAAGTACAGCTGATTGTGGATTTCTTTTTGCCTCAGCACTGCTTATTTTAGGGAGAATGGAGGGAAGCGCAGCACCTGCTGTCAATGCCCGTGGGTGTAAAGTCCAGCTTGTGTTTGGTTTGAAAAAGGAGCATTTTTGCTCTGATCTCCACAATCGCTGGAGGTTGAACAGGCACAGCGATGGTGAACAGCGCCAGCTGAGGTTTGCTGCAGGCCTGGTTGTCCCTCAAAACACTCTGGCCATGGAGGTACTTCAGTCGTCCTTGGAATTTCAATGCCTGGATCAGGGACATAGAATATGAGGTGAGTAATCAACATAGCAGACAGTATAACTTGGCAACAATTGACAGTTTGAGCTAAAATATCGCATTAACCAGAAAGCCAGAAGAGTTGTCGAGGAGGCAGCGGAAGCGACATACGAAGGTCCGCTCCAGGAACGAGGAGTTTTCTGGGGGAAGCTGTTCAGGGCTGTACATCACTGTGTTAGCACCACTGAGGACTGAGAGCACACACAGAAATAAACAGAGAGGGTTTGATTTTATGTCAAAATGACGCTTCGATCACATGCATGTGTGCAGGATGAAAGTCACGTTAGAATCCCCTGACGTTTAGAACTCACCGTTTCCACCCACACAAGTTGGTGGGGGGTTCATGGCAAAGTGCAGCTGCTGTCTGAACAGGTCCCGGTCATCGGTGTGGATAAGATCAAACACACTCTGGTGAACAACATCTGACTGTTGGCAGAAGAGGGAACACAGGACATTACCCACAGTGCAAGTGCTTCTCAAAGTCTGGGTCAGGACCCACAGATGGGTCACGGGACATTTGTCCGGGTCCCCAAACACATTTGCATAATTTTCCTTTAAAAACCCTGTAAATGGATAAAAAAATCACTTGTGATTTTTGTCACCCAAAGAAAAGTGTGTTAGTAACCACCTTATCAAATATAAGTGATTAGAAAAATTGCTAAAGGTTTTAAAATGAAAAACCCTTTTTTTGGTCTACCCACTCAAATGGGGGCCAGCGTCCACATCGCCGTTTTTTACAGTGATTGTACAGAATAATATTAACGTAAACGCAGCGGTAACATAGAGAAGAAACATTTTCCCCATTTGGTGGCAGTTGAACGACAAATTGCACATAAACACAGAGGTGGTTGAGCAACAGTCATGCTCTCTGTCTCCCTCTTTCTTTATCATTGGTACTGCATCCTCACAGGCAGTCTTCTCTACTTAATTTCCTTTATGCTTTAAATCTTTAGGAAATTAAGATAAAGTGTCGGCGATTACCCATGTGGTTTTACATCCAGGTAAGAAACATTTGCGGGACAAAGACTCTAAAGTAGTGTAGAAGCAGGTGCAGTGACTCACGAGTGAACGGGAGACTGCAGTTCAAGAGGCTGAGATTTTTTATACCGAAACCATGTTTGAAGAGGAGTTGAGCTCACTATGAATCCTGTGTGTCATGAAGCCGTATTATCAGACATGCCTAAAATATTCTGAAAAGAATTATTTTTCATAATTCTTTACTTTATACACGTAATTTTTTTAAACACGTTCCCAGCCACCAATTTCTACTACCTGTATGAAGACGAGAAAAAATGACGTGAAAATGTTATAAAAGACACAGACTCCCCCTTGTGGACCTCACTAGGAGTGTATTTTTGTAACCCAGACAGCATTTTTAAGTCACTCATGTGGAAAGATTGATGATTTTACCCATTCATGATTATCCGAGTAATGGCAAATGCACCACGACCAAAATGTCGTATTGTAAAACGATATTGTACATATTCCCATCTATAATTGCATTTTATATAAAAGAACTCACCTGATGGAAGCCCAGGTAATCCTTGATTGTGGAAGAGGCATAAAACACCAAACCATCTGACGTCACCACAATCACAAACCCATTCAATGCCTACACGGGAAACAATCAGTTAGCAAACACACACAGTCAGCTGCATGTATCTAACATACTGTAGCCCCTGCACATGTACAGCTGCCTCCATTTGTTGGTGACTTATTTATTATCTGCTGTTTGATATTAATTATCTGTTTAGAAATGCTGTGATGATTATTTATAAGGTGGAATGTTTTGTCTGCGCACATGCGGTGCTGCTGAAAACAAATTCAACAAATGAATAAAATGGACTCATTTTACGAAATTACACAATACAATTAATGATTGTGTTACAATTTGGCACATGACGTTGCAGTTTTTGAAAAAAAACAAAAACAATTTAATGTTTATTTCTCAATCAATCAATTTCAGATATTTATTTTATTAATGTTTATGCTTTATATTTATATATGTACAAGCACATGTTTTTTGTGAGTCTGTCTGTCTGTTAATACTGAATGGTTGTGTGTGTTCTGTGTCGAAGGGAAGTTGTGGTTTACAGCCCCCTTTGTGTGTTTTTCACAAAAGAAAATGGACAAACAATGACTGTTGTTGAGCTGTAATGTCTGTTTCTAAAAAAAAGGGGGGGAGGGGGAATTTGTTTTGTTTTTTTTTAAACTAAAAAAAGAGCTCTAAAATCCCAAATATTCATATAAAATATGACACACACACATACTAAAATCTAATACAAAGAGGTGTTTCCTGTTCATGCAAGAGAGTAAACCTGTTTGGGGTCACATATCATGCTACTTGAAAAATTGTTTGCTTTTTAGTATTAAAAAAGGAAAAAAAAAGGAATTTGAATTAAATGAATGAATTAAATGAATGAATGAAAGTAATAAAATATAACAATGGATTAATGCTCCATTTAATGCTTATAATAGAGCAGTAAAAGATTAAACTGATTTTCATGTGGATTCTTATTTTCATGAGCATCACCTCATCAGAGGTGTTTGCTGCTGGCAAGGGAAAAGGTTTTTCAGTGTTTACATTAGATAAAAATCAAATATAGTATATTACACACACATAAATAAAGAAAAACTGTCGGAATCCGGGCTCACGCTCCTTCCTGTCCCTTTTTTCTGTTTACTGTGTTGTGTTCCTGCTCTGCTGTTCCTCTCTTTTCCCCTCGTTTCAGGTGGGTTGACTAGGCTGCAGGGTGGAGTCTCCCTCGCCGCACCTGCTGCTCGTTTCAGTGATTGGAGCCTCATCGCTTATATGCCTCCTGGTCCTTGCAGCAGGTGTCAGCGCGTAAACCCAGTTTGAGCAGTATTATGCCCACTCTCTCTTTCGCACGCTCGTCTACGGTAAACACGTGTTTTTGCTCGTTCCTCCCTAATCATAGCCTTTCCTTTTTTTTCCCCAGTTACTCGGGAGATCGGCGCCCTGCAGCCAGCCAAGTCACCTCGCCTTTTGTTACTCGCCTTTTCCTGTTTGCCATTTTTTTCCTTTGTTAATAAACCCTTTTCGTTTTTAACCTGGTCTGCTCCCGCCTATCCTTGGGGTCCTACGTTGTCCGTCACCATTCATAACAAAAACATTGAAAAACAAAATAGGACTGAACAGTAAAAGCCATTTTTATAACATTTTGCTGTCTGTATAGATTATTTTTAAGTGTAAGCAACACATTGAATCACATTTGGTTGAATTTAAATACGATTTATGCATTATTGTACTTTTTTTTTTTAACTTTGTCAATTTTGAGATGACAGCGAGTCAGAAAGCCCAGCTGCAGCTTCTCAAAGGCCCATTGTGTGACACAATCAGTGCCTGTTGTGATCATCATGCAGACCAAAGTGTGAACACACATGACAGGTGAGCACAAATATACGAGGTACACGGCATTTGACAAGCAAAGGTTTTGTTAAATGCCACCAAGCGTGGCCAAGCTTTGGCACCCTGCACCAAGACGAGCAGTGTCACCTGTCATAACTTCCTCCTCGATGGATAGACCTGGATTACCTCCACACAACATGACTAACGCGTAAATAAACAAAGTCTGACTGTGCATTTATGCACCTGCTGGCCTCAGGCAGTTGAGTGATTAGTTACACCGTGAGATTTGTTTCCCCAGAAGCATTTTTTCCTCCAACCACAGAAAAGAAACTTCCACTCCAGCTGTTCAAATGTGAACTTTTTTTTTGTTTGGTTATTTGTTTCTGTTAAGTGGGAATTTTTGCTCTTTGTAATATGATGAATGATAAGATAAACGTATGCAAGCTTTTTACATACATTTACACTCAAATGTCAGTTTTCCTGTCTCGTACCTGGAGGATCAGGTCCCCCTCAGAAAAGCTTGCAGTGTCCACTTTGTCCCCGTTCTGTCCATTCTGCCCAGGAAACACCGACCCGCTGCTGTTCTTCGCGGTTGCTGCAAACAAGGTGCCAAAACAGAGAAGATGAATCAGCAGCGGTAACATTCTTATATATATATATATATATATATATATTTTTTTTTTTTTTTCAACATAAAAATGCGATGATTAAAACTGGTATCAGTATTATGTTTTCTCAGCATTCTATGCTACTACTTGTATAAATGACAGTGGAGTAAAATAAATGATATCACAACTGATGCAGAACTGTCTCTACTTCAACTCCCTATTTCCTTTTCTGTCTCCCACCTGTCCTCTGTCCTCCATTTTTCCTTTCACCCCAGCCAGTCGAGGCAGATGACTGGGCACATTTTTAAGTCTGGTCTTTTCAAAGATTTCTCTTCTCTCCACTGAGGCCTGATGTTTGATCACTGTGTAAACTTCTCTTCTCTCTATAATACTGTAAAGGTTTCTGCCTTACTATGTACAGTGCATTGATATAATGTATATTATAATGTATGTTGTGATTGGGCACTATACAAATAAAACTGAATTGAAATGAATTTGGGTCACCCATTCCATTAGATTGTTTTTCTTATATTAAACTCACTTTAGCTTTCCTGCATTTTAAACAGGGATGGATTATTTGCTTGATTATAATGCTGACAAGTTACTGATACAAAACAAATGTTTTATCAGTGATTGTATTAATGAAAACAAACCTTTCCACTCCAATGACCTACCTAATATGAGGTACATCTATTGTCAAAATGTGGAAGCAGAAACAAGCATTTAGTTAGCAAAACCTGGCACACAAGTGGACACCAGTGGGACCGACAGCTGGTATTCAAGTTTGTGTTAGTGAAAACCTCACCATGGGCCTGGTCAAATTGTTAATACTGAGGCTTCAAAATTCTTACAGGTGATGTCAATGTCCACTGCCACGGCCACAATCAAGTCAAAGAATTCTAACCCAACAATGACACACACACACAGGGAACTCGAATCCATCATCACTCAACAGTTGCACAACAGAGGAAACCAGTGCACTCTCAAAAAAACACTGAGGTTCAGTCCAAGGAGTGCAGCCTATTTTATTTATTACTGCTCTTTGTTTCTTTGCCAATTTGAAAATTTGCAAAATATAAAGGTCAGACCCAAGTCATATCACCAAGTCGTCATCCTTACATTATAGTTGAGTGGTTAATATTCTGATGTTATCTAGAGTTATCTAGAACACAGTAAATTTCGAGTGCTGCAACTACTGATAATTATGTTGTTTTCAAATCAACTAAAATGAATTAAGTTGTAATGATTTCTGGAGCAAAGAAACTAGAAATTGTTTACAAACTGTTAAAGTAGCTGAAAAATCAAAACTTCTTTTAGCTCTTTAAAATTTTTTTTTAAAAAACTCAAACAGCTTATCAAAATAGTTGATGAGTAATTTGGTAAATTATTCATAATCAAGTCATCGTACCAGCCCTAAAATATTCAACAGATACTTGTCTTTAAGTTCCGTTGCAAATCAAACCATAATTACAGTAACTGTGAGATTAATCACAGTTAATGTGTGGATCTATAAATATTCTAATGATAGATTATAAATGCACAGAAGAAAAAAAACAAGGCCAGCTCTCATTGTTGCTGCACTGCCAAAACACAGGTTTTCTTATTTATGGGAAACTGATATGGCAGCCTGCATATCCACACACACATAACGCATGCACAGAAATAATACACACACATAAACTCTGTCCTCTTGCATCTGTCCCTAAATGGGTTTTTGTAAGCAGTAGCCAACAAGAGTGCTTCCCTATCTAAAGGGCCACTACAGGAAAATCCCAGGATATGGCCTCTCCCAACCCGTCAGTCCAGTCTTGTCACGCAACTTCTTAAAGAAGGAAGGAGCCCCCAAATACTCCTCTCCAACAGAGACACATAAGACCCTCCACACCCCTTAGAGAGGACTCCCACAGCGCAACATAAACACCCTGACCTGCACGGACTGACTGTCACAAGTCCACACCACACAAAGCTGTGCAGTCCATGGGTTACATGTGCAGCCAGTCGACCGCCATCGAAAATAACCTCAAAAAACCACTCACTCATCTTCTACTGTGTTATCCTCGCGGGAGGCACTGGTGCCTAATCCCAGCTGACATAGGGCGAAGGGTGGAATACACCCTGGACAAGTCAACAATCCATCGCAGGGACACACAGAGACAAACTATTCGATCCTACATGCAATTTAAAGTGTCCAATTGGCCTAATCCCTAAATCTGCATGTTTTTGGACTGTGGGAGGAAACTGGAGAACACGGGAAGAACATACAAACTCCATACAGAAGGGCCCTTGTTCCAACTGGGTTGCGAACCTGGGTCTTCTTACTGCAAACCACTACACCAACCATGTGGCTCCCACCTCAAAAACCAGGCAGGCACAAATTAAGAATTACAGCAAAAATGCACACATGATTTGCTATTCATACTTTAGCCAAATACACTGGCCAATGCAGACCAAGCTACGTCAAGTTAGAATCTGGATAATCCAATACATCCCTCATAGTTTTTTCTTTTTTTCCCTCTATTCAGAGATCGCGTGAGTGAGTGGGCCTCTCTGTGGCTGCCTGTTTGTTTTGATTCAAGTTTTCTTCCCCAGCGTGAGCGCTCTGTTCTCCCTCCCCGTCTTTTTCCATTGTTAACAGTTTGTGGCAGAGTTGCTCGTATGCTTACACATAAAATCCTTCAGGCTGCTGCGAGAGAAACAGAGAGATGTGTCATGATACTCGGGCAGAGCTTGACCAGAGGCTGGAGACACAGTGATGTGAGTTTGGGGGAAGCAGTGAAGGAAGATTCCCACTGACACAAAACACAGAGCAGGAAGAAAGAGGAAATTTACGGTATTATCAAGACCTGCTTGACATGATTTTTTTTTCCTGTGTGTCAACACCAGGGCAGAAAATGCTTAATCTGACACTAAGGCCAAATGTAAGCCTGTTGAGTTGTTCTGCTGGTGTTGAGGACTGATTTACAATCTAACATGGGATCTAGACTTATCATATGGCCAACTATCAAAATACAACCAGATAAAAAAGAGCATTTTAGTGTTTTATACCAAAAAAATAAAAATAAATAAATAAATATATAAACCTGGAAATGAACATCCATGCTACTTTTAGGCCATGGAAGAGAACATTTATAGCAGTGTTTCCCTATCCTGGTCCTCTGGGAACACTACCCTGCATGTTTTAGATGTTTCCCTGCTCCAACACACCTGATCCAAACCAAACCACACCAAGCACTGCAAAAGCCTGACAACAGCAGGAGTGTTGGAGCAGTGAAATAATTGTGTAATAGAAAAAAACCTGTCAATGGCAGTGTGAGAAAATGACGATAACTATTCTGACCCTAAAGAAAGTTTTACATTTATGGATCTGCCACCAGCGGTTTCGGGCAAAGAATTAAAAGGATGCGCGTTTTTCGCTCCAAAAGCTTTCAACAACCCCAGAAAAGGACTCACTAAAGGGGTTTGAATACTTACTAAATATAACGACAAAGTCACTAAGTTGACAACAGCTTCATTCCTGAGGTTAATGCCTGAGGCTGGTTTCCTGCGTAGTGCCTCCCTGTGGCACTATAACGTCATTGCATTATTTGATGGTTCATTTGGCTAAATTTCAGTATCGGAGCAAAAATTAACTGCATACTTTGTACATAATATACTGATAATTATCGGCCCCGATAATTATCGTGCATCCCTATTAAAAACTCAAATTAACACAAGGGACCAAACCCACTCATAAAAATCTCAGAGAGCCACTGGGTTCAATCCCCTGTTGACTTATATATAATGTGGTGTAATAAAATATAGCCTAGTTGTAACAAATAATGTGTTGAAATATCACATTCTATTAACTGTCCAACTATTGTGCAATGTTCATAAACTATTCAATAATGCATCTTGCGGCCTTTGACATTTATACGTTCAAATAGGGCTGCAACGATTAGTTGAGATTAATTGCCAACAAATGTAAATATATTCTCGTTTCTTTGCTCTATAGGACAAAAATTATAACTAAAAATGATTATTTTTGGTTTGTGGAGTGCAGACCAAACATGACATTTGGAAAAATCCCATAATTTCAAGGTTTGGGAAACACCAATCAACATTTTTGACATTTTATGGACCAAACAATAACCTGATTAATTAAGAAAAAACTGACAGATACATTGAATTGTTATTTGCTGCCTTACTTACAAATTTCTTTTTTCTTTTTTTTTTTTGAGCCACAGTGTAATCTGATACTAGTCTTAGCATGGAACTGCAGCTTCCTGTTTCTGAAAAAAAGGTGATTATAGGATTGATGACTTGCTTTTCATGCAAGAATCACTCCAGGCAAACAACAGGGAATGAGTTAACCTGTAAGGAATTTTTGGCATCTTCTCATTATGGGGTAATTAAGTGAAATCCAGAGAGCTTTGATGGGCCATGCAATCAAGTTTGACTATTAAGGTAAACTATTTAATGTGTAAAGTCTTGGTAGTAGAGTGAATAGTGAAACAAAAAAACAGAGATATAATAGCTGGATTTATTACGGGTAGTAAAAAGTAAAACTGGAGCAGCTTTAAAGTATCTGCATGTGCTCTGAAAGTAAGGAGTGGGGAAAAAAAGGAAATGCCGTCACAGATTGAATGCCTGCCATATTCAGACCGAGTATAAAGCATGCCAGCAATGCATAGGGGAATATTATCTTGATTTGAAAACATTTAGTTCCAGTAGATCCTGTACAGAGATATCTGTTCTCACGCAGATGTGAAGGAAAGGGCGGTGCTTCCAGTGAAAACAGCCAATGAGCTGTGTCACTAAGTCCATTGGTTCATCTTTCCTTCAGTCAGTCTATAGATTATTGTGTCTGTTTCATTTCCATCAATTTGCAGTAAAGAAACAGCCTTCAAGTTTTTGGTGATGAGGTCAGTGTGTCATGTCCAAGACAAAGAGGAAGATTTAAAGCTTTGGATGAAAAACAGAGGTTTGTCATGTGAATATGGGGATACAACTAATAAGAATAACACTACAGTCAATTGTGGTATTTCTGCAGAGTAAATATTACCAGGCTGTTTCATTGGTATCTCTATATTCACAATGACAACAAATCGCAAATTCTTTTGCTTTTTATTTTATTAGTTGCTGTTTTAGCTGCGGTTGCTTTGCCGTTACTGATCAACAATAACACAATAACCTTTCACCATATTGTAAACTAAGAACTATTTTTTTTTTTACTTTTAGGCTTTGCCACTTCCTTTTTACTGTCTTGTCAAAAATTGGTCTGTGATCAGTCAGAGAAGATTATTTTACACCAAACCAGATCAAGGAGTAGAATTTCCTCTCTGACATCATGTCAAGGCTTCTTATTAACAGTTGTGTCTGGGCTGGACTGTGGTGATTTGATATATACCTATACAAGCAAGCATCTTCTCAAAGCTTACACGCTCTGGATACTCTTTATCACAAAGCTTTGAGGTTCATTACAAACTTAATGCACTGACACATCATTGTTTCTTGTATAGTAGTGTTAGCCGGTCTGACTGATGAACACTAGCATGTTCTAAATTTGAAATCCATCTTGGTTCTGCTTCCACCTTATCTTCAGAATGACATCTTTCAGAAAAGTACAGGGAGTTACAGTCTTCAGGCCCTGGACTTATTCTTGTTGATGGCACCAAAGGTCTGACCTGAACTGGGGAACAATCCACAAAATGATCTGAAACTGAGGGATCCGGTCTCATTAAAGTGATTTTAAATTACTTAGAGACATAAAAATTTGGCTGCAGCTGTTTTACTTTTTTGCACTGTTGTGATTTTGTACTGTATTCTGTCTGCTGTTTGTTTGAATAGTCGTACGCCCTGTCCTGTTTATGTACTGCTGCCTGTCTTGGACAAGACAATCTTGCAAAAGAGATTTTTGATCTCAATAAGTTTGATTCCTGGTTAAATGCTGGTTAAATAAAAATAAAATGTTGAGCAGCCATGGAAGGATGAGCAGCAGTGCATTTAAAAATTACACTGGGGATGACGTTTGTCAATCTTAAGTTCAGAGAAACTTTTATGAGTTACACTACAGTGACTTATTGTCTGAAGCCACATATGTCATGTTATATAACATGAATGAATGCTATCTAATCAACAAAATATCAATACTCGGCATTCAATGATGCCACACAAAATATTTTTGAAACTTTGCCGTATACTTTCTTACCTAGTGATTCTGTATACCTCAGCCTTAAATCAACATATACTTGTTTTCTGATGAGTGAAAAGGCATTATTGCCAACTTACCCTGTTTACTGTGCTTAATACTTGAACCTGTAGGTTTGAAAAGGTTGCAAGTGTGTTGTAGCACAAATCCAAAGAGCATACACTGATGAACTCAGGTCAAAATAAACACCAATTATTCGCTATTCAAGACACAATGTCTGTTTAGGTGGTGTTGGTGGTGGGAGCTAGGTCTGGTCGCATATGTTCAATCAACAAGGGGCCATCTTTAGCGGTTTGTTCTCTTTATCTGCTTTTAAAGTAATGGCATCAGTGTTTTTCTGGGCATGGCCAAATTCAGGTTACTGTTTTAAGGGTGTGTCTCGCATACCATGATGCTTATTAGGCTCCAGGTGGTCAGTCAAAGCTTTCAGGCAGGAATGGTATTAGGCAACGCTCTAAGGCAGAAAAAAGTGGTAAGTGGAGCGACGGTTGTTGTACTTTTCTAGGAGTGATGGCTATGTAGTAAAGGCATCAAACGACTTTTACCCAGGGGAGCTTTGCAAATCAAGTTACTTAAAATGGAAGCAACAGTCATATTGAAAGACAGCTGCTCTACAGTTGGATGTTTACGAAAGCTGCTAGATGATGCTTCTCTGTCATCATTGTGTTTGCGACAGACAGGTCTGCAGAGCAAACGCAAATACAACTACTACTACTACTGATTTCTAAAAATCGTCGTCAGCCATGGAAAAATCCACATCGGTCAATCTCTGCTTAAAATAAAATTTAATCTTCTGAATAACAACCACTTTTTTAAAAAAAATCCTTTTTGTATCTGGTTAATTTCAAAGTTATGGTCCTTAAATAAATTTAATAATAAATCTTCTGTGCTTGTGATCCCCGACCAAACCTCTAAATGGGACCACAGCTGATGTTGATTCGGCACATAAACAAACAAAAGCACTTTTTGGAACACTACATGTCACAGAAAGCCTCGGTGGGCGAGTTCGTCTCCAGACAACAAGGAACAGGAATGAAGTCTAGTTATGAGAGGAGATGTAGCGGTGTGGTTTAATGCTGGAGAGACTTAAACAAACCATTCCAGAGAATGGAAATTGTTAAAAAGGAAAACATGATTAAATCTGTTGCCCAGTGGTTGTTCACATTCTCACGATATTTCCAAACGGCAAGTCATGAATCAAGAGCTTGCAGGCGAGCACTGTCACTCCAGTAAGGTTTCCACTTTCTGCATGTTGTGATATTGATGGGCGATTTACAAAGGCTTTCAGAGCTTGTACAACAAAAGCACAACTTTCATACAGAATATCCTCATAACGATCCCAGCAGGATTAAAAAACAAACAAGACTGGGCTTCTCATGCTGAGCTTTTTTTCTCTCTTACAACTGTGTCGTGTGTATGGGTTTCTGTGTTAAAATGTCCCAGTATACCAAATTATATTAAATTATAGCACATAATATGGTGTTACCACATCAACGATGATTGCTAACAGGCCCTGGATGTTTTCAATGAACTTGGAAAGCAAGTCCACATTTTTTCTCAAATTTCTAACAGCATCACACAAATATGTCAGCAGCAGTGATCCACAGGCCTTTCAAAATATCAAGTACTGCCTCGTCAAGTCACGCTATGAGGAAAATGCTCCTGCTTTCAATGCAACCTTAAATAGCCAGATCCATTATCAGGTCTGTGAATCTCCCTTGCACCCCCTAAAACTGCTTATGTTTGATCTTCTCTCTAAAGCTTTTCCTTTTCTTTTCGTTTATAAGATATTTATCTCAAATTCTAGACATGTTCCCACTTGAGCGCCCATGCATGCCGCATGTTTTGACTGGGATAACCCTTGAGATTCAAGCATGGTGATCTTGTTTAGATAGACAGCAAAAGATTTTGTGTTTCGGGAATCCATCTTTTGACTCAATGTTTCATCTTATTCAACTTGATATGACTAAAATCAGGGCTGATATTACATTTCAAATTATTTTCTCTACAGAGTTCATTACACACTGGACTTAAGGAGCTCACAACTACCTCACGGCTTACACCATGTGTTCTCCAGGATGTAGACAGGCACACATCACAAGTTTATCAGGAATAGAATTTAAACGCCTCCTCAGAAGAGTTCGTCCATCCATGCTTAGACACCTGAAAACCTGTAATATATGATGGTTCATGTTCACTCATCATGCATGTACCAGTGTAAACAGGAAGCAGATTGTCTGTTTGCAGTTGGTTGCTTGTTTGTAGAAAACACTACAAATGAGGAACAGCAATAGAGAGAAGCAAGACCAGAGAATTCTTGCCATGTACTGACAACAAGCTGAAATGTTTTAAATTCTGGTCAGTACAAACTCAAAACACAAGACAAAGATGACAAGAGCAAGAGGTGGGGCTCTGACATCATTGTTTTCCCACAGTTGTGCATTGGTTGTATACAAAACACAAGGGTGGCGTTTTGAGAGTTTTTCCCTCTGGGACCAGTTTCCAAAAATACAATTTTAAAGGCTCCCAAAATGCCAGTTCCATGTGGAAGAAAAGCTGATACTATACAAAATTCTGGCAGATTCTCCTAAACTCATTCTCATGTGTGCGGGCCCTAAAGCACAACACCGAAAAATCATCATGTCTGCGAGTCTGCTTTGTTGTGTTTTTTTATACAAACACAACAAATTCTTACATTGGAGGTAGACCAGAAGCTGTGACTTTGTTCCTTTACCTATATTTCTTGAACACATGACTTTTTCACTCTGAGTGTTTCAAAATCTGTCACATGACACTAATCTGTATCTTGCCATCTGTTACAAGTTATTGAAAAACAACACAGACTGTTGAAAGCCAAAAATATCCACACTACGTGACACTGCTCACCTGACTGTCTACCAAGATTTCTTTCTTGGGATGAAGTCAAGCTTGTTTAAATAAGTCTACTATACTCAAGTCTTAGGCACAAAATATTGTTTGTACTTTGATGAATAATTTTTTCAACATTGACAAATGCTAACCAAAAAGTGAATGTATGAACTACTGAAAAACACAGAAATGTTTGTGAAACAATGAACTAGAACACACAGTAATTCTTATACTCATATTTACACAGCGCTGACAACCCAGAGTAACCTTTGTATTTCCTGAAAACAGTCAATATATTTGGTTGGACATTTCATTGTATCAAAACCACAGGAGGAAGACTACAGTCTTTGACTGTGCTTTTTTCCCCAAACCTGATAAAAGTAACTGAACCTAAACTTCTTCTGGTGTTTATGTTCTGGTGTTTGTGATCCAACCAATCCATAAACATGTCTTTATACACACAAAAACCCTAATGCCTCTGAGTGGCACTGGAAAGCTGCCACAGAAATACACCAAAAAGAGAATGGAAGAAGACATGGAAGATACACATGAATCTTCTGCAATGTACATACTCTTAGAAACAGGGAAATAATGAACCAAGCTACAGACAGAAAATAACCAGCAAGTTAAACATAAGGCAAACAGACCAAACAATACAGCAAGACAGCAACAGCAAATGCAAGGCAAGAGAGAGGTGGGGATATGAGGATATGAGATCATTATTTTATCAAATTTGCATATTTGGTAGTATACACAAAAACACAAATCTTTTTCATTCTTAAAAAGTTTTCCATCAACAGGGAATGTCTTCCATTCATCCAAACAAAACCCCTTAAACAATTCTTAATACTACTAACTATTGACTTTCAGTCCACCAAACAGTCCACCAAAAACACAAATCACAACACCAAAGCCTCTGAAAAGAGATCTGAATATCTTTGAATTTGTGGTCTCTTGTGATGTTCATTCATTCATTCAATTGTGGCAAAGGTGACAGCTTACACAGTTCCAGCACGGCTTGACACAGGGTTTGGTGTCAGATGCGTCCTTTTCCATTACTATAAAATAGTAATGTGACGTTGTTTTTATATGTGACACACACACAAAATAGTGACAAGAGCAAAGCAGTTCTTTTTGGTGTAATGAAGCATTATAATTAGTTAATTAAAACATTTGTTCAATACTTCCTGCATGACCGGAACATGGACACAGTCACTGAACTAAAATACAGTTCAGTGACTTGAGGCTCACGACTGCTGGCACCAGACTTCTTAAAAATTTAGAAATGTCTTAGTTAAATGAGATCAACACATGTTTTCAGGATTTTAATAACCAATCTAAAGTTTGTCATTGTTCAGTTTGCTTCCTGTGTTGAACATGGCACTCATAACTCTTCCAGTGACAACACTCACTGACCAATCAGTGGCTGAGATGTCATATTTAGTATCAACTCAGCTCATTTGGAACCTCGCCAGAGCAGGTAATAAAAAGGTACCAGGCACTGGGTACTATTGCTAAATAATAATAATAATAATAATAATAATAATAAAAACAATAGAGTTAAACCGCACCATGCCACGCCGTGCTGGAACTGTGTAGTGGAAAAGTGCTCCACCCTCCATTATAATCATCACATCTGTCACACTCAGTTTCTTTTTTTCTTTTCTGCCTATTGTTATATTTAGCAGTATAACAATATGCCGTTGGGACAGTCGCCATACCTTCTAGTTCCAGGTCAAACAGATTAATGTTTTGTCTTCTGTAGGTGCAGCTGTAACAAAATCAAAACAATCTGCTACTAAATAAACATATGAGCCCTCAACAACTTGTTGTAAATAGTTGCTGAATTAGTACCAGATCCTACTGGAGATGACATCAAAAGCTATATGACTCTTAAAGTAGGCAACACTAAACACTAAGCCACATTAATGCTGCAATCTGATATCCCTCCTAACAATGTCTAGCAATTCTTACTTTGACTGCCATTGTATTTTAATCAAACAGCCCAGACGCTGGTACAAGATGATCCCGTAAAGCAGGGTTTTTCAAAACACTCAGTTGGCATCAAGTATCATGACACCAAAGAAGCCAATTTTGGCACTTAACCATGCCAGGTAAAGGATGTGTGTGGTGTCTGCTAAAGCATGTGTGGGCATTCTATTTGAATCCACATCCTAAAAGCACTTTCACAGGCTAGACAGATATTTAACCTGAATACTTATATGGGTTGATCTCAAATTACTGCTGTTAGCAGCCAGAGACTCCTGTCTGCAGCTTTAGATACATTTTTTTTCTGCGACACCATAGAATTAGGCCCACTTACGCTGCAAATTACCAGTTAACTTTCTTTTCTTTTGTTCTTTCACTTACCCACACATGCAGTCATTTCCTTTTTAGTGTTGTCTGTCCTTCTTTCTTTCTTTCAAATTAAATTTTAGCATTAGCATTGAGTTTAATTGAGTTTCTGTCCCTCATACAGAACCATAGCCACTACAGCCAGTGTCTGACCCATTTTTGCTCCAGACTAAAATGAATGAATGATGGCTGGTGTGTGTTGACCCAGATTTGACCCACATCACCACGTTACTCTTAGCACGACATCAGTTATCAGAGACAATCAGCACACACACAGACACACATAACTCATAATCCCATTAAAGCTGTAGTCCAGTGACCGTTTTACATTTCCATATGGTTAGGCTGCTCACAAGAGACAGATTAAATACAGAATGGTAATTTTAAACCCGTGGAGAGTGACATATCTTTTTAAAACAAGATTACGTTTGACTGGCAGTGAGTCAAAGAATGAGAGAGTTGGTAAGGAAGTTATCAGTGAAACCACTGATAATTACAGTGAACATGATGGTGAGTGTCATGAAAGGGACTATGAACTGGTTTTACATAACAATGGAATGATGTTCTTTTGATAATATGTGTCTGTTGTTGAACCCTTTCAAATCTACACCCTCTTAGTTTAGTCAATAGCCACTGTGAGTAATGGTGGCAAGTCTTTCAGAAACCAGTGAATATCTTTGGGGAGGCACTTCAATTAACTAATTAATTAATTCTCACTCATTTTCTACCGCTTTATCCACTAGGGGTCGCGGGGGGCGCTGGTGCCTATCTCCAGCTAACATAGGGCGAGAGGCAGGGTACACCCTGGACAGGTCGCAAGTCCATCGCAGGGCCAACATACAAAGACAGACAACCATTCACTCTCACACTCAATTTAGAGTGTCAATTTCACATTTGCATGATTTTTGATAGCGGTAGGAAACCGGCGAACTCAAAGAAAACCCACGCAAACACAATCAAACTGGGTTGAGAACCCAGACCTTCCTGCTGTGAGCCAACAGCATGAACCACTACTCTACTGTGTGCCCAAACATAAATATATATTTTTAAACAATTTATAGATCTACCGGGTTTCTCACAGATCTTTGAAATCCTTTAAGTTAGATCGTTTGATTAAAGAAAAATGCCGAGGCCTATTTCCCATTTTCAGAGTTTATAAAAATAGACATGGGTCATTGAAAGTGCTTGAATTTTGTGAAGAAAGAAGTTAAGCTGATATAGTATTTAGGTAAAACTCTCCTGCCGCCAATGTGCCCTTGTTTGTCATGACCCCACCTACTGTTTCATGCACCCTGCAGACTAGGCCTACACAGAACAAACGTTGAGTCATAAATAGAAGCGGTGTTGTGGTCACTTTCCACTGTCTGTCTCCGCCGATGACATGAGATTGCATGCAGAATGTTTAACGTTAGGCAAGGGAGAGCAAATGATGTGATGCCTGTGAAATGAAAACTCCAAGATCTCTGTCTCACCAAAGAAAATTACAAAGATTGGCTTGCCCAACATCCCAAGGACAATAACTTGGCAGGATGCAATGTGCTACAAATCAATAAAAATGGACGCCATGGACAAAGCAGCTCTAACAAGTTGCCCTCCCATCTTAAGCTTTGCAATATTGACTTGTAGTCACAACTCTAAAATCCAACAAAGCTATCTTAAAAACAGCTCTTCATTCCCAAGGAGTCCCCCAGTATGATAGTCCCATATTATAAGCACACTGTACATTCAGGAAAAGGGCCTCAAAATGAGTGGTTTGGACTTCCATGGCTTTGAAACAACCACTGCCTTCAAGTATGCTAACAACATGGCCCAACTGGGTACCCTGTCCAATCTGTTTTACTGTGTTCACCTAAAATCTGCTTTAAGTATTTCATAAAGTCTCTGTTAAGGACTGAGTGTTTATTGATACAACAATGAATTAATAGATTATTTATCAACTACTAAAATTACTGTCAACTAATTTGATTAATGATTAATTGATTTGATTCTTTTATTAATACAATTTCCAGCTTCTAAAATGTGAATATTTTTGGGTTTCTTTGCTCCATATAACAATGAAATCATTAAAACTTTATGGATTAAACAAAACACAATTCAAAAGTTTCTAACCAAACAAGTCACTGATTAATCTAGACAATAACAGACAAATTAATCAATTAAGAAAATATTCGTTAGTTGCAGCCCATGTTTTGTCTTGCTGTTCCTTAGTTTATTGATTGTTGTAATAGTTACACTAGTTACATCTATTATTAAGAATGATAACCAGTTATTATTTTGACTTTGTGGTTGACCACAAAATTGCTTACTCATAGCTGAAGGATTAAACCCAGAGCTACAAAAAAGAACTTCAGAGCCAGTAAAGAACTGCTTCACTGGCTTTGTCTTAATAGCTAAATGTTATTTCTGCCATAATCTCTGCACAACGCAATTAGATGTTCCTAAAATGCAACTGATTTTATGTTGAAAAATAAAATTTCCAATAAAGATTTCTGATTTCTGATTTCCAGGTTATGTTATGGTGTTAGAGCACAGTCCTAGGTGCAAAAAATATATATAAATATACTGTATGTGTTTATTAGCACAGTGTTGGCCACACAAATCAAAGCAGCTTTGTATTTTGTAAGCTACTAAGCTAGAAACTAATCCATATCAAGGTAACATGTGTTTTCATTGAGAGTCAAAGAAAACATTTGATTATCCAATAAAACTACAAGATCACAAAGGCAGAACAAAGCGCACACAATGCACTAAAACTAAACAGCGACATGACACATAATATCAGTGAACCCAGAGGCACCAAAGTAACTTACTCACCAACTCATTTGCCATCAGATAGTGTTTTTCAAAACTATCATTTGCAGGTGGTGATAAGAACGTAACTCACATTTAATTGGCTCAAACACATGACTCATCACTTTCCACAGCCAGTATGCCTGTAAGTCTACACCTTACGATGAAACAAATTTTTTCAATAAATATTTCAATAAATCAATTCATCATTTAATTTAAATTTGTTGTTCAGGGCAATTTGTTCTTTTTTTTTTTTTAATCGAATTTCCTCTTAAATTGCCACTGCTGATGCTCTCCTTGAGCTCTTGTGGTTCACAGTAGGCTAACCCCCCTCACTTCTCCTTAAATGGCAAGGGGAGCATGGCAGCTAACAGCGAAGAGCTTGTCCCCCAAGAAAGGCATAGTGTTGTCAGTAATTTGGAACTGGTTCAGTTTTGTGGTGTCAGACCACAAACAAACCACAATCAGCTGCAAGGTTTGTTTGGAAGCTGTTGCAACCAAAGGGAGCAGCACGACAAATTTGTTCCAGCACCTCAAACAGCGGCTTGCAGCTGAGTGGGAGGAATATCGCTCTGTGTGAAAGAGAAAGGTCCAAAACACAGTCTTAGTTGAGTCATTTTAACATCATGTCCCGTAAGACAAGGAAGGAACCCGGTGGAAAGTCATAACTAATGTGTTTATGTTGCATAAAACCAGTAGAAAGCTTCCATGAAAGTCAAAATTTTTCTGTTGTTTAAAATGCCAGTGTCTTGTTTATATGCTTATTTTGAGGCTTGTGTTTTGTTGTACTTTAACCCTAAGGGGAAACTGTGTTGAAATCCCACAAGGGAAAATAAAAGCAACTTTAAAAAAAAAAAAAAAAAAAACTTTGTCATTTGTAGTTAGTTTTGTCAAAGAAAAAAAAAACAAAAACAATTAAAATCGTTAATCAATTTTAATTGAAAATCTGAAATTTTAATTTTAAGCCATATCGCTCACCCCTAATAATTGATTAGATAATTCAAATTTTATGCAAAAATACATACACATAACTCTTTGTTTAGGGACCCCATAAAAGCTCCCCAGATCCATGTGACCCCTTAGTGAAAATGGGCAGGGATGTCAGGGAGATGGAAAGCTTTTTCCAAGTTTATACTCAGTGTCATCTGCGCATATGCTGTTGACACTGACAAAAATCTTTAGAAACACAGCTGCGGACCCAGACTGGTGCTCACCTTTGAAGTAGCTCTTAACCCTCAGGTATCCGACACTAAGGCGAAGGACTGACAGTTTGTCGAGGCGAGAGCGAACATCCTCAGAAAAGGGCAGGAGGTCCGTCAGGTGGTCCAGCTCCCCATTCAGTCGATCCCGGTGTCGCTTTGAAGGGTTTGATTTAACAACTCCATTGCCATCAGAGATTTTCTTTCTGCAAATATATAAGAAAACATAGATGGTTAGTGAAGTGCGAAACATTCAGGAAAGCCCTGTCATCCAGACTACGGAACAACCAAGAATGATTCAATCCCAATTTGGCTAACTGGCCCTTTTTAGATAGCATATGCTGCAGGTTTCAGTATCACTCACTCCAATTAAGACATGAGGCATACTATGTTTGAGCAATGCTCCAAAGTGCTTCACATGTACTCCGGAAAAAGGAGGCTTCCATTAAAGTGACTAATAAATAGTAGAGATCCAATGAGTCAACAGCGTGACAGCTCACGTTATACCTGCATGAGTAATGACACCAGGTGCAGAACAAAGCAAACTAACCAAGACAATTCTGTCAAGATTTGTTTGTGGCAAGAACATGATCAGACCTAGATCCTAGATCTGACCTAACTACCACATGTTCTCTGTAGGTTTGAACTTTGTGGCCCCTGTAGTCAGGTGGCTTTTGTTTTCTGGAATGCATCAGCACACTCAGGCAACAACAGCCAGAGTAGAAGCAGTAGCTAGTTGGAGAATAAACCAGGTTTTACTTGCATTAACAAGAGGAAACAACGTACTTTTGTGACCAGGAAGTGGCGTAAACTTTGCTTTGTCAAGATGCATTCCAGTTTCATTTAGATATCTCTCTTGAGTGAAAAGAAACAAGTAAATGGACCTACAAAAAAGCAGGTTCTGACAGGATTTAATATTATGGCAAAAGTTACAGTAAATATCTTTTTGACCCTTTGAATGTAGCACACGGGAAAATTAACTTTTATGGAAAACCTTTTAGGAATTAAAAAGTACAGTGAAAGATCTGTTTGCATGTAGATAAAGCCTTAATGTTGAACCTAATAAAAGTGTACTATACATCACAAACATATCTCATGTATTTGACACATATTTTCTCTCTGGTTTGGCACAATATTCATTTCATAACAAAGTTGTCCACTAACACTAACATAAAGCAATGACTGTCATGCTGTTGCTGAGATGAAATGTAACCATGAGACAGAGAAAGATGAACCAGTCTGTTCAGTCTTACAAATGATTATAAAACAGGCTGCTCAACTACCTTAACAAACAAGACAACAAAGCAATGGATGACAGAAATGAGCTTTGCTCCAGAGTAAAGTGTACAGACATTGCCATGAAAAACCTAAATTACCTAAGGTAATTCCAGTTTTTCAAAAAGGAATCCAGTGCTTAGCATAACAGAGGTGTCATATGTGCCACTTGGCCCATGCTCTAATGCAAAACACAGACTCATGAGATTAGATGGAGATGCATATGATTCCCACAAATAAGACACACATCAGGAGTGCAGTCAGAAGTGAAGGGGGGGGGGTGTGAAGGCCCAACACAAAATCTACAGAGAACAACACTGAACCACTTACAACTTACTAAGGGTCATCATAATTAGATTTCAGGGTATGGAAAGTGACTTCCTTTGGAACTGATTCCTCATGAGAAAATGGTCTTAAAAATGAAGAAAACGGTATCTTACTTTGCCAGTGAAGTGAAAGTAAGATACTATAGTTATAGTAACTTATAACTTATGAAGTCAGAATGAGACATTACTGACGGTACTGAATTCATGCATACTGATCAGCTAAGTACTGTGTGATTGAAAATTGAAAATATTTCCTCAGACACAAATATTTCCATTATTTAGTATTTTATGGCCTTTTCTGGACATGGTTGGCCTATCTCTATAGGAGCCTTTATAGGGTGTGTCCTTGAGTAACCTAAATTGCTCCCAATGTGTTGATAAAGTATAAATGTACTTAAATAATATATATATTGTAAATTTTGTATTAACCATTCACATTTAGGAAATGTGGGGTATTGATCATAGTATATGAGACAAAAAATGTAACATAAAACAGCTTCCCCTTTACTACCATAATATATTTGCAGTTTCCGACTGAAAATTATATATCTTTCCCTACATTTCTCTCTATCCTGAAATTTACCTTAATGGCAGGCTATTACATTTCTTCCTATGCCACTGAACACCGCATAAGGAATGCAGACTAAACTCAATTGTTGGCTTCAGATCCAAGCTGTACCTTCCCAGAAATGGAGCGGTACTGATCTCATTCTCAAGAAATGCCTATTGGAAACAAAAGCCAGCATTCAGAACTATTTTTTTTCCACCTTGATTTGCTATGGGTCACGGGGGGAGAGTAGCAGACATTAGGGCATTCATTGTCAGAAAGAAAGAGGTTTTACCTCATTTAAACATTTCTAAGAGGATTCCTTATATCTAGACCAAAAGAAATGAACTCCAACACCTCAACCACATGAAGCAGCCCTAGATACACTAAGTCTACTGTTGGAGCACTGTCACAAATTAGTCTTCTGAAAGCATATGATGCATCTGCCAGATCCAGAGGCATGACTTTCTATACATGTTTGGCTGCAGACAAAAGACTGCAAATTTAGAAGTAGAATCGTTTACATGAGAAAGCTCTAGGCTGCAAAAAAGCTTTGGCAAAAATAGAATGAGGAACACAAAAAAACATATGTTGTGCATAACTGTGCAAAAACAAAGACTGGCTTCCAACAAGAGTGGTTCCACTTAGCAAAATCCTACAGGGCAAAATGGCAACATTTTATGATGGATTTGGAGAGTCAACGCATTCCTAAATCTGAGGTATTGCTCTGCTACTAAATTGCTAAATTTGCTGTGACCAGCAGACCTTCAGAGCTATACAGAGGCAATAACGTGACATGGAGGGGTAATTTTCCATCAGTACAGCTATGTTGGGTGAAAAGAAACACAATGCACCATGGTTACAGATGCAGTGGTTTCTATCGTTTCTAGGGACATTTTTCATTTTGTCAGGGGGGGGGGGGGGGGGGGGTTACCTAAGAATCTGTCATTCTCTGGCACGAACCAAACCAAAGATTGATGCTCAAAGTTTTACTGTACATGAGCCCAACCTATCTAAACATCAGGGAAAATGACAGCTTCAACATTTCTCTAAAATAATACTAATCATGTTTTCACTAAAATTATCTGAAAAATATACTCAAATTATGACACTGTTGTAAAATTACAGCTGAGCAATTAATCCAATATCACAATAAAAATTTTCAGTTGATAAAAATAATTTAAGAGGCAAAAGACAACTCTTGTGTCTCTACAGACTCCTGATAATGACTAAAGATTCTCAGTCATCCAGGTTCCTCTTTATCCATTGCTGTAAAGATGCAGCAGTAGTAAGATACCAGCAAAAAGTAATGGTCTGTTCCATTTAGATTAGAAGTTGGAACATGAGCCTTCACCTTCATGTTGATTAGGGTCCAGTTAAAAAGTCGGTAAAGAAATTGATGCAAATTTCTCTTGGGCTAGAAATTGTTCACAAAACCAGTCAATAGCAATGCTTGATGTAATATTTTGCACACAGAACAGCAACATGTCCACAGATAGAATTGAACAGTACTATGAGAATGACTGACTTAATGAGAGACAGATAAGACAGAAGTGCCATTAACGGTAAATTTGCACTAAAGGATGTTTTTAGTACTGTATTTGTGAGGTTGTGCCAACTTTATGAGTTGAAAATCCGACTTGAAGTGGCATTCCAGTTCACCATGGTGCATCATTAGATACAAGTACTCGGGGATGGTTGGATACCAATGTTTTGTGCCAAATATCAATATCATAGCTTATGAGTATGATGCCAAAATCAAAAAAATTACATGATTATTTAGCCCTCATATACATTCTGGACATGACTTTGGTAGCATATGTCTTACTTTACTCTCCTAACAGTCTTTTAACAGTCTGTAGGTAATGAACCATTTAGTGATATTTAGGATTTTTGGATTATCAGATTACACATTTTTCTTTTTCTGTTCCTGAATATTGTCATAATAAAACCCCCTGATTGAAAAACACAATAGATACCGGGTAATGTTATTCTTTTCATTGCTTTGGATACGGAATAACCATTTTTCTACAGAAATCCTGTCCAAAAGGCCAAGAGAATATCAAAGGGAAAACAATGGTTTTTTGATTTTTGCTCCTGGGTCAAGCAGTTGATTGTGCCTGTGTTATTATTCTATTGTTAGTTAGTACTGCTATTTATGAGAACACATAATTTAGGGTGGTGCTGTTTTTCTTTTTTTTACTCAGGCTCTGCTGTGTTTTTCTGGTAAGACTGTTATTGTAGCCAGGATAAAATAAAAAAAGTGTCTGACTAGTGAGTTTGTGGAGTCCTCTTTGAAAATCAAACAAAGGGCAAAGAACAAAGGGTAACTGTATCGGTGTTTACCAGGGTTGCTGGCGTTCTGCCACACCCCTTATCAGCATTTCTGCTTGGGTGTGTATGCGTGCATTTATCACAAATGCCGTTGATGTGCAAAAACAACATTTTAATTGATGAAGCATATTATCCTTCCTTATTACCTCCGCCAAGGAGGTAGCGTTTTTGACAGCATTGGTTTGACTGTTAGTAAAATAACTCAAAAAATTATGGACAGACTGGATGAAATTTTCAGGAAAGGTGTGTAATGGGACAAGGTAGAGATGACTTTGATGGTGATCCGGATCGCCATCTGGATCCAGAAATTTTTTGAAGGATTTTTTATCATTGCAATACAGGGCCATTTTCAGCATTGCACGTAACTCCACAGTAAATGTCCAGGGCGCTTGGCAAAAAAAACACAGGATAAGGGCACAATAGGTTCTATAATATATCAGAGATTGATCCGGATCCTGTGAACATTCCGGATATTACTATCAAGAAAAGAAAAAAATAGGGGGCTTGTTAGATTTTGGGCACAGTAAGGTAATGAATAAAGATACAGACATGCAACTAACACCAAACACCGAACTCCGCTGACTCGGAAGTGTGTCACCAGATTTGCGGTATCTTAAATAGCTATGGAGCTTGATCCATAAGAAAACCGCCAATACAAACATATAGATTTTTGTGAATAACTATCAAACTGACAATGATATTAAAGTGATTCCAAATGCTAAGGGTATGTTTCCGTGGTCAATTAATCCAATAATGTAGATAAAATAATCCTACGACTAATAATTTTGGGTGCAAATCCCAATATAGGGGCAAGCGAGCTGCTTGGTGGAGGTCTGCACAGTCCCAGTGCTTTTCTAATTAAGAATACAGTTGGTTGACAAGAAACTGTCACATTGTTTTCTCAACCACACAACTAAGGATCTACTTGTGATTAGAGATGAGCCGATCTGATACTCAGTATAGGTCCGATACTGGTCATAATCATTGAATTGGGTGTCGGACAGATAAAAACTTCTAATCTGATACAATCCAAACATTCTATATATACACTGCATGCTTCACTAAGCACAGACTGTAAAAATAGAACAGCAACACAGTTTTAGCCGAGTCATGCTTTGGGCTGTTAATTTCTTATTCGAGGAAGAAGAATATTTGTTACACTGTCAGAGAATTGTGTCTGTGAAAGTGGCTAGCACAAAAGTGCTGTTCACAGCTTCATAGATTAAAAGGTCTAAAATGACTGTATCACATTGATATTGGTTGGTAGATACTCAAGTTTGCGATATCCGTATTGGACATGAAAAAATAATATCTTGGCATCCCTTCTGTGAACCACATGGTTAGTGCATATTCACATATTGCCCCTTTGCCCTTTGGAGTTGTTTTAATAAGCCAAATCATACTGTTTAAGGGCTAGCTTTTTGTGAGAGGAACCTGTAGAGGAGGCAGTAAGAAAGGACAAAGCAGGTTGCAGGTGAATTTACTGTGTTGTTAAAGCAATACCACAAAAAGCATTGTTGGATAAACAATGTCATAAACCAAGCTCATTATGGTTATTTAATGTCTGTGTGGCTTGTTTGATTTGGAAAATTTCAGTAGCATTATGACTGTGGCCCTGCCTTGAAGTGTTAATTTCGTCAATTACCCTTTTTCTCTGACGAAAAAGAGGCGTTAAGTAAATAAAAGAAGTTGACATGACAAAAACTGTGACGAATTCTACCGACACTTTCATCAACAAACAAAAAATAGGTGAAAATGTGAGGCAAGGATGAACTGGGGAGAGAACCAATAAGAGAAAAAAGAATAATAAAAAGAGATTCAATCAGACTAATCTCTTTGCAAGGTACAAATGTTAGGTTTATCTAAGTGGATGTCAACATGGAGGAAAACACACACCAAAAGCTGCAGAAATTACAGCGAATTTCATGTACAATGTTACGGAAAACAAAACCCTTTGTAAACCATGCAGAGCCAAATTCAAAAGGAACAAACAGCGAAACTGAAGCAAAATTTGAAGGTGAGTCATCCAGAAATCCATGTCAAAGTTTGGTAAAGTGTACAATACTAATGCTATTTGATCAACTCAGCTGTTGTGAAGTCGCTAAATTTAAAATGTAGTTTGAACTAAACAAACCATTGACGCTGCTAATTTTGGATTTTAAATAAAAATACCAATTGACACGCTGAAGATAAGAGGCCTGGGTGTAATGTTTCACCTTCTTTAAATTGAAACAAATATGTAACGAAAAGAAAATTTGTATGTGACTTGATTAGATCTACAACAGATTAAGTTGACTAAAATATATTAACTATATTATATTTATAACTAAAATTAACATTGCTGTCTTATATAGATATAGATAAATAGAACAACTTATGTGTTTTAAACAGTTAATGGCATGAGAACATTATTGTCAGGGAACAGGAGACTTTTGTTCTATTCAAAAGCAGTACACAGATCACAATAAATAGACGCTTTTAATTTTAATTAGAGAGCAAGATTCACTGAGATGGAGACGGGCAACGTACACAAACGGCATCCGGGTAATAAAACTAAGAATGTGGATGGCCAGATCTGCCGTGGAATGCCCCTGTTTGCAGTGACCACAGCTTTTTTACAGCAGGCCTCAGTGGTGCCTTTCTGCAGCTGAGCCCAGCTGGGCCATCCGGGAAACCTCAGTCCACATTACACAGTCCCACATCTTCAGAGACACAGACACAGGCCATCTTTGTATTTTGGGATTCAGTCTGGGAACAACAAATTTTCCAATTTATCCCTATGAGAAGACATGCAGGAATCCAGACTATACTACATATGTATCCTTTAAAATTACTGTAGGAATTACAGTAGCTTTAAAATGTGATTTAAAAATCACATTATAAAGTTTAAAAAATACCCTTTATATAAATAAAATGTGAAGGGGATTAGGTTTTCTGTCTGGTGTTGATCAATTTAAAAGCAATAGGAGGATCTAATCTTGTGTTTTTGATTGGCTACATTTAGAATCTAGAAAATGTGATTTTAATTAACAGAAACTGGGTTTGGCTATATATAGCTTTGCTGAGGTATGGCATTTTAGTTAGACTCCAAAATATTGAATACTCATTCTGTTTTTGACTCAATTTTGGTCACCACTGACTTCTATGAAAAACACCTCCTAACAGTCTGTTTGAAGATTCAACTGTCTGTCATTTGCCAGTTTGGGCCTCCGTGCCATACCTGCCATACAACTTCAGCTGTAAACAAAGTTTAAGATAGTTTACTTGACATATGGTCCCATCAAGAATATTCTTTGGACCAGTCACTACAAGCAAGCATTGATCCTTTTATATGTTTATATAAATCCATTACCATGTAGAGCTACGTATGTGAAAATTTACACAACATGCACAGGAACAAACTTGAAACTGATCTGCAAGCTGGATCACTGCCAAAGTTGGAGACAGGTTTTCACTTGAGCTTATTCAAGTTTTGTAGATCTGATCAACTAAAACAAACATAAATCAGCAACTCTGAATGCTGACGAGTGACTGAACTATTTGTTAAAGAAAAATAAAATGTTCTTTTTATTTCATGAACTAGAGTCTCACCTAACCTTTACTGTAAATGCATTATTTGTAACATGCCTTACACTTTTAGAAACAACTGAAAACCTATCTATCTATCTATCTATTGGTTAACTGTAAAGAAATATGTTCTCAAAGGTCTTGTTCTGTCCACAAACCAAAAATGATTCAGTTTTAATGATTTTTTGTTATATGGAACAAACAAACCAGAAAATCTGAAAACTTTTTTTTATTATAATAAAGAATAAAACTGATTCATCATCTATCAAAATGGCTATTAATTTAGCAATGACTTAATTGAGTAATTGTTTCAGCCCTGGTATAAAGTGTACATTATAACAGTGTTTCACAAAGACTGGGTCAGGGCCCACAGATGTGTCACTGTAGATTATTTTGGGGCCCCCAAACAAATTAGTATTATTTGCTTTACCTTTTTTATTGAAATTTATTTACCAGCTCAAAATGATATTACATGATACAGATACCATCGTAGATTGGTTGCTACATCATGCACAAACTTGCTCTTGCCATATTCACATTGTGATGTGAGTCATTTGGGGAACAAATTTTGGGGAACCCTGCAGCACAGCATTAATGTAATGCATAATTTCTGCCACATTTGCTTAATAAAAAAATCCGAACTACCCATGTTAGGGTTAGGGCTAAAACCTCACCTATTTGAAAGAGCTAATAATGTTGCTGTCTATGTGATTTTCAAAGCATGATTTTGTTCATTTAACTGTAAAAAAATTTGTGAGTATATTTTAAAACTCTTTATAAATAAATACAATATAATATAGTTATTGTTATTATTATTTCATTCATTTTCTACCGCTTTATCCTCTACGTGCAAGCCACAGCACCACCATGTTGCCCTGTGACTGATTTATAATTATAATTATAATAATTATTATTATTGTTAATCAAAACAGGAAGATGAAAAGGGAGATGAGTGAACACTAGAGTAGGCACATACAGTACTTGCAGCCAGCATTGACTGATTCCAGAGCAAAGGAGGCGGGGTCGTATCAGATTACAATAACAAATTCTCCGACGTGATTGTGATAAATGCGCGAGGGCATTAATCCACGCCAGATCTGAGCTTCGCACGTAATTTTTTTTTAAGGTAGTCCAAGAGAGTTATTAATAGTACAACACACACAAAAGCGTTCACAGTTTTCAACACAAAAACATAAACTAAAGAAAAATACACTTATTAGTATAATACATTATATTTACTATATATTAGTAAATATAACACTTTGGATTCACACCCGGATTATTCGTGCTCGGAGTTTACATTTGAGCTACCTTAACAATGTACCTGCTTTCAGATCAGTTTAGTTGGCCATTTTAAAGTCGTCCGAGTCGCGACTGTACATTTGGCTGAAGGACATTTTCTAAACTGGCACAACTGAGGAGAGCACAACTTTAAAAAATGCAGTGTGTAACCCTTTCTTCGTGTCCCCACGTTTCTACATTTAACCTAAATTTCTTCCTTTAAGTGCGTAACATAGAATTCAACGTGTCCAACACTAAATTCAAAGCGTCTGACTTAAATTCAAACTACGCAACTTGAAATGTAAAGTTGTAAAGTGCCCACACTACGCAGCTGTAAAATTCACGTAGCTTTCGGGGTGTACATGCATACTGTACAATTTTACGTGTAACCACAACACAAAACTACAACTTAACTGTATGACAGAGGAAACAGGTCTTACTGTTTGAGGACGGGCTTCTTCCTCTTCTTGGTAGCGTATCCCCCAGAGTTTCCCAACATGGTGTTACTTAAGTCAACACTCATGGACTTTGACGTACGCTCAACTTTTTCTTTCTCGGCCGCTTGACTCCCTAGCTACCGGGATCTCCTCCACAGCCCGCTCGGTAGTGAGTCGTGGTGCGTTAAACCCTGGAATCCAATTCCCATGGCATCACAAGCGGTCTGTCCGAGCTCAGTGGAGGCTCCGACGCCGCGTTGACAGATCCCGTGGGCGGTCGCTGCGGCTGACCTTGGTCGGTGCAAACTGTGGCAGTAGACTGGAGTGAAGACTGCCGCTGGTGGTGTGCGTGCGAAGAAAGGGGCGGTGTAGTTTTACAGAAGAAATGTTATGGCGCAGATTTCAGCTTATGCCCAACCCACCGTCTATGGATAAACAGCGCCGCTCTGTTTTTTCATTGTTATTATTATTCAGAGTCACTGTAGTTTCCCCCCTTTTCTCTTTCACGGGGCGTTTTCAGGAAATGTGTGTGTGTGTGTCTGTGTGTGTGTGTGTAGTCTGTCAGAGCTGTGTTTTAAGGTGGACCGGACTATGTGACTTTAATACCCACATTGTGTTGACATTGTTGACTTAGCTGAGACTTGTTAATGTCAAAATTGCCAACCAGAGCTGAAAATATTCTTTAAAAGGCACTCCATAACAATTCTATATTTGTATATGTTATACAGTGTCTGTACTGGAGAAAGGACGCTAAGTTTAAAATAAAAGTACCCTTTCAGAGCCACAGAATTCCATATACATTATTGAAAAATGCAATATTCAAAAACAAGCAAGAAGAATTAATATCACTTATCTAAATGATAAATGGTGCTTTACAAAATACATTACACAAAAAAAAGCGGTATTAAATTAAATTAGAAAAGGTATTGGTGAAAGAAAATAAAAACAATTAAAAAAGCATTGCAGATTCATTGTGACTTGTGACCCATTTTTGGAGTAAATGGGTTTGTGACAAGTAGGAATGGATTATGCAATATGTGTGACTACTCCATACAAGCACACTTTGGAAAACCTAGACTATTCCTTTAAGTAGCCTTTAAGTCAGCAAAGTTAGTTTTCGTCATCTCACTGCACAACAGCAACAGATAGAGACATGTAGCCGAGTTATTATGACCCATTAGCTCATGAGCCCATCCTTCCTTTGTAAACAGAAGTGTTTATCTTGGGCACACTTTACTTCCTCATACAGTAACAGTTGTCTGTCACGATCCCATTCTCTGCATGATGTTTTATCGCTTTACCAAACACCAATCAGGTCTGTTTTCCCAAATGCGTTAAAGTAAGTATGTTCACTTTTCGTAACGGCATCGTCAGAAATCCTGATGTTCTCATTATTCCAACATGTGTTTCCGTCTTTGTTTCTTTGAGGCAATATCATATTTCTGTACAGACGTGTTTCTGTTTCCAAATGCATGTCAGAAAAAAAAGGTGGGAACATTTGACACCAACGCGCGGCAACAAATTTCAGAGTGCAAAACATCAAAGGGAAGTTGGGAGCAGACATTTTACATTCTGCAGCTGAGGAGTTTTGACTTTTGAATGACTGAGAGACGCCTGAGGTGCAGGCTTTCCTTTATTATGGTCCTGTCTCTGGGAAAGACGACTATTTTGCCCTCAAGGCTTCAGCAAACTGAAATAGACATGTCATAGTGACATTCTCCTGATTTTGTGTAGACAATGGATCTATAGAGCTCTGGAAATCACATGACACAGTTTTCTCACGTTGGCAGTAAAAAAGCTTCTGAAAAA
The DNA here is from genome assembly GCA_016785285.1 of Brachirus orientalis. Classification (NCBI taxonomy): domain Eukaryota; kingdom Metazoa; phylum Chordata; class Actinopteri; order Pleuronectiformes; family Soleidae; genus Brachirus; species Brachirus orientalis. The sequence continues at coordinate 743,470 of JAFBJR010019393.1, read as the reverse complement.
TGAATGGAACCGGTGCCATTTTTGAGCTTTGAAGTGGAACTTTTCAAATCTGCCTATTTCTCTACAGAGCTCCCTCTGCAGTTTCGGAGCACATATTTTTTATGACAGCATCCATTGTCTACCACTTTATCCTCACTGTTGTAAAAATATGATCACTGACACTCACCGCTCCCTTTCCCTCTCCTGGCCATGTGCATTTATTTTCAACAGAGCCAACAATCATAAGCTGTGGAGCTATGTCTGTGCCAGTCGGCAACCATTTTAATGCTTCTCGCCAATGGGTTGGCCCCAAACTTGGTCAGAAAGTCGTTTCCTCTTTCTTGCTTCCTCCAACAATGGTTTTCTCTGTTTCTTTTATGTCGGTTCGACCACTATATCTTGCCAAATATATAAACTGGCAAAAGGGGTCCTATCATGTAAACGTGCCCCAGGCTATCGCAAAACTATTGTATATTTACACGTTAACGGCTTATTTCAGTTGCACCAGGTTAAAAAAAGAGAGCCCAAAACACATGGCCCATAATTTGATGGTTGCCTAACAAGTTTGTGGTGCAAGCAATGAGAGATATAAGAGCTTTTAAAGGCTGTTGTAATATGTTGGGAAGAAGCAGCAGTGAGGACATAGTCTGTCATTTTTGTTAGTTTTCTTTTTGTTAGTTTTTCCTTAGCTTTTTTGTAGTTTTTACAAAATAAAATCTAACTCCACCCTTAATTTAATATTGTATTACTCACTTCTTCTTCGAGTGAGACATCTCTGTGACACCGGCTCAGACTGAACTTTCTGAATAAGATATACAAGTGATGTATAAAAGTGATCAGCCACAACAAGGACAGGGCGGTGCTGCAGTGGTTGGCACTGTTGCCTTGCAGCAAGAGGTTTCCTGGTTTGAATGCAGTGGGATCTCTCCAGGGAGTTTGCATGTTCTCCCTATGTGTGCTACAGTTTTCTCCAGGTGCTCCGACCTCCTCCCACACTTATATCAACTGATGACTTGAAATTGACTGTAGGTGTGAATGTGGATGGTTGTTTGTCAGCTGAAAGTGACTCCACCTCGCACCATGTTATCAAAGGATGAACAGGATAAAAATGCATCAATAATGATATTTGTGTTGAATTAAATGTCTTTTTTTTAAACTGTAATTTTTCACATTTTAGCTGAAAAGTGGGTACTTAATTAACTATGTTGGCACAAACACCAATTAATGATGGTGAATTTGACCTCTGCTTTTAACCCATCCTTTTAACTCACCAGTAGCAATGGAGAGTGGATGCCTTGCTCAGGGGCACCCCAGCTTTTGACCTGTGCAAGGATTTGAATTGGCAATCCTGTGGTTACAAGCCCTTTCCTCTTGGTCATGGGCTGCCAGGTAGGTAGGAAGCATCAAACATCAAAATAATGCAAAATACTGTAGTAAAAATATAAATAAACACTGTGTAGAAATAGAAACACTAAATTCAGTTTAAAAGCAGCAGATACAGTACAAGTCTCAAGTGTCAAGTGCTAATTCCTTTATTTATGTGTATAAACTGAATAAACATGTTTATCTGGCTGTAATGTGTAACTTCTAAATAAAAAAAGAACAAGTGTTACATTCAAGCAAGTGCCAAATGAGTTCACACATTGTTGATTAAATCATATCACGTGTTTAGGTCTTGCGTTGCCCAGCAACATTCCATCGCTGCACACAGGAAGTGGAGTTTGACTGAAAACACAAAGAACCATCCATGGAAAGTTTGAGAAGTGAATTCTACTGCTTAAAAACACCCCACCCGCCCCTGTTCTGCCACTGTATACACACAAACGCTCCCTCAGTCAGGTCTGATATTTTTCAACAACAATCACTACACCCGACTTCTCCTCTTGGGGTTAGTTATAGCTAACCTACCCAACCAAGTGTGGTAACAGAGAACAGGACACTGAGTGTGAAAAGGATGGATTACTCTGGATTACGGTAGACGTGACTCTGGCACTGCTCCTTTACCACACAATCTGACGTGTTGACGGTGAACAATGGGCAACATTTCCCATGAGTTCAATCCACGCTGTGTTTGTTTACTTGGGCCAATGCATTCATGTGTGAGAGTCACCATATGTTGCACGGACAGTGACACCAGTGTGTTTATTTCACACCAACTTTGGAACAATATTTCATCCAGGCCAGCTGTGGTTTTCATTTAGGATTCTACAGCTACTTCATTGTCTTTAGTGTTCTCCACCACTACAGAACTTTACTCTCTCAGTCTCAGGCTTATAACAACACTTGGCCTATTTTACTGTTTTGATTTAATCAGCTCATTCTTGTCCCGCGGTCTTTTGTGCTCAGAAACAAATTATATAAAGCTGAAGCGATGAACATTGCTTCCAGAGATGTGTTAGGAATAGTTTTTGATTAATTCTTTTCTTCTCATTTTTCTCCTTAGCACGATTTACAGAACTTTCCCACCAGGAAAATATTTAAATTTGAGGACATGAATAACACTTAATAGCACAAGTAGAATTATAGCCCAAATTCAAAGTCATTTTGAATTTGGGCTATAATTATTTCTCTGTAAGTTGACTTTTTAACCTCAAATCTGATAGTTTCAACTTCAAATCATTGTTTTAAATACATTTAAGGGGTCGTGACCCTCAATGGAGGATAAAGCGGTAGAGCGGTAAGGCGGTCTTTGTCAAAATGGCTAAAGGTGACCTCAACAAATTTACCCAGATGTAGGAATTTAACCCTCAGAAAATCAATCAATCAATCAATCAACCAGTCCTAATTTAAACTTTATTAATGCTTACTAGGTGACAAAAAACAGAATGTTCCAGATTCAAGATTGTTTATTAGCAAATTCTTTATAACAGTAAATTCCAAAGACTGTGATTTTGTTGAATTTTCTAAATCTTTTATTTAAGATTTATTTGTGTCTTTTTGAAATAACATGCAAAAAATTGAGTTTTAATTAATACGATGTCAACTGCCAAGTGGAAAGCTGGAAAGTTTGGGAAACACTAAGACAAGACTAAAACGTACAAAGGCAAATAACCTGCATTTCTTGTGCATAACGTTCCCTCAAGTTTGAACTTAAGTTCACATAATCTGACACTAAGTCACTTCAACACATTCTTGGTTCTTAATTATTCCCTATGAACTTCGGGAGTGCTTGTATTTTTTGTGGCAGTCACTGGCTTCAGTGAGGCAGCAGCTGAAGTAATGGGAAAGGTGAAGAACATGCTGCGTTGCCCTCAAAAAAAAAAACTGCATAGTCCTTTTCAAACAGGCAGAGGCTTGACAAAAAGCAGGGCTGGGTTGCTGCCCTCTGTCAGGGGGAGGAATAGCGTGTGAAAGACGGGGTGTGTGGGGAGGGAAGGGGTGGGGGGGGGCGAAGCTTTTTTAACACAGTGAGATGTAACTGAACTGAGCTCCATTATAGCCGCCAACCACAGCGTCATTAAAACAAATGCTGCAAGGATCTGGATTTCAGTCCGTCAGCACGTGTGGTCCAAAGGGCTGTGGTGTGATGTTATTATCTTGGTATGGAGGCTACTACTGTGTGTTTGCTGGGAAGCTGAACCATCAAGACCAAAGAGTTGAGGGGAAACTATTGTTGTTTAGGTTGTTTTTATCTCCCCACTGGAATTGTAACTTTTACAGGAAGTACATACCATGACTTTCACGTAGAGTAGGCACATGTTAACTCTTTGCGTCCCCTCAAATAGGCGACATATTTTTGTCGTTGATCATTAATTCCACATGCAAAAGAAATCAAGTGATCTGATGAGAGAAAACTTCTGCAGCTCCTCTCAACTCTGACAACTAAACAAAGGAGCGATAGAGAATAATAAAAGTAGCAGTGAGCCACCAGGGGGCGACTCTGCTGGTTGCAAAAAAAACAAAACAGAATGGAAGTCTGTGGGAAAATGAAATGGTCTCAGTCACACATTTGAGCTCTTCTTCACTGGCACATGTCATTTTTGTGCATTATATTCCCCAAGGAAAATAGGGGATAAAGTAAAGTAGTGGTGGAACTGTATAATCGAAAAACCCCAAATGTGATTTGTTTGTCCATTAGGTTCCTCGGTGGCAGGTGATGTCTGCAAACTTTTGATTTCAATAAGTGGCATGGCACCGATCAAGTTGCAAAGCTTGAGGCTTCACAAGGGGAGTTCTTTTTGCAAGCTGAAGAATGTATCTATTTTATCACACATGGTCTGCGGATTTAACTGAAATGGCATTAATTGTTGAAGTGCAGTGTGGGTTCATTGTGTCAGTGTGCTTGCACTGTGTGTGGTACAAGTTGAGCAAACTTAATTTAATAAGCACCACCACAGGCACTAGCTAATGAAATCATATCTATGATTTTGTTCTCCAAACTGAAAAAGGGTTGGCGCACCCAACAATGGCACACACACCACTTTGTCATCTATATAGTCGGCCATGACAGGCAATGCTCTGGTAACTTCTAACAGCTTCCCTGGTTCGGGACACTAGGTCCACCCACTGTTAACATGCATGTGGTATCACTTACAACTTCTACTCAAATATTAATCATCTCCTTAACTTTCAGATATTTGTCACTAAGGGAATCTGGACTTTGTAAGGTAATGTAGCAATTAAAAGTCCACATATCGATCAAAAACCTTGTAGTTATTTATTGTGGAAGGGACAGTGCATGTCAATGAACTTTTTAAGAATGTAAACATCCCAGATTAGCGCCAATGACTGGTTACTGTTGTCCCCAGAGATGTTCATTCATTTCACTACATATGGATCGTTTACATCGTAGCTCAGTGGTAGTTATCTTTCATCTTTCAACTTTTTTTGTGGGTTCGATTCCCAGCTTTACTAGTCTATATGTTCATGTGTCCTTGAGCAAGACACTTAACCCTATGTTGCTCCTGACGACTGTGTCGGCAGTGTGTGAGTGGGTATGAGAAATGAGTGATGAATGGATGTGAATAGCAACATTTTAGTGTAAAGTTGCTCTGAGTGTTCATCAAGACTAGAAGAGTGCTATATAATGTATACATAATGTACACATATCAAAGTGGTTCAGCTTATTTATGCACAACCATATGGTTGGTTAGTACTGAATTAAATAAATGAGTACACTCCTTATTCGACCCTAGCCAGTTTTTCAGTTGGGTTTTAACAGAGTAATATGTGGGGCATTGTCGTAATGTTAGAGGTTGGCCGTTCCGAAATCGGTATGTCACCTTTAGTGGAGGCTCATGTAGTCATTTGTGGATTGACGTTATATTTAACAAATTCCATCAATGGGGGAGGAAAGTTCACAGCTTATAGCTGAGTTGTAGCTAAGAAACCCACCAGGAAGTGAATTTGGGTAACTAATTGTTTCCCATGGTCGCTCTTAATGGAGACAGCAGTGTTTTCTAAACTTCTCCATTTTATAACGCTGGGATAGTGTGGGCAACACACGTATCCTGAACAGAATTCATAGGTTTTTAAATTAAAACTGAGTACTATGGACATAGCCTGAGCATTCGGAAAGATGGTTGGACTTACTGGTTGATCATTACGCAGCAAAATATGACTTTTATATTAATTGTGGTGTAGAATGTGGTTCCTCTTCCAAAGCATAAGAGTTTTGAATGTAATGCACACACTTAGAGTCTGATTGGAGATTAGTACTGCATGGTTTAAGGCAAGCCTGGTGCAGGGGAGAGAATGTAGGCTACTATTTTGGTTGTCATGCTTTTCAGTTGTTTTAACGATAAACAGTGCAGACAAACCGCCTTCCCACTGGCACTGTTAAAACTGCCCCAAACTCCAGAAGAGTGAAATAAAATCTGCTGTTAAACCAGGGGAAATTTGGCAGATTACAGTAGATTTACCAAACCCCTAAACTGCATGGCCTCAAAACGCTTCAGCTGTGAGACCTGAATGTGAAGTATTGTTGTTTTACTGTTGCCTAATTAATCCAGTTCCTGTAGGTGTGTGTTCCTTTGTATGTCAGGGTGTATTCACCAGAGAAGTATTGGCACTAGAATTGCATGTATGTACTGTATATTTTTGTCTATGAATTTATCTCTCAACACTCTGCAAAGATCCACAGTATATTCAGTACACCTGCACAAAACTGTTTAATCTGCTCCTATGGGGAAGAGTAGGATTGTACATTTGCATTTCTTTTTTGCATGCTATTTTTGCTATTGTTAGTATTTCCATACTACAGACCTTCACTTTAAAAATGTAAAAACATTGAAACATTGTTCTCTAATAACTACATAATATATATATATATATATTAGAGAACAATGTTTTACATCAAATTCTTTGTGCAGCTGAGGGCACATTCCCAACCTTTAGAGGCAACTCATGGGTTTGGATTTTGATTTCCCGTAACTACTTATAGTGGTCATAAAATTGCTTACATGTGTTTTGTGGTTCAAATAGAGCTTTAAGCTGCAGCATGTAAAGTTTAAAGGAGAGTTTAAGAGTTAAACAGAGTTTAAAGAAAGGCTGTCCTGTTCAAATGTTCACATTTCTCTGTACAATCGGTAATCTTGGCACTCTTTTCACATGTTTGTGCCTCACATGAAGGAAATGCACACATTTAAAAATAATATTCCTACAATAATATCCCACAAGACAGGCAGAGACATTCTGTGTATCGCTTGCAAGATGATAGGGATTAGTTTTATGAACGGTTTAAACTCTAGATCTGCCAAGTTTGTGCAAGAGTGTTGACTGGTGCTCACACTGAATAGCCTATGAAATATGAAGCAGTATCGTTGATCGTCAGCTACATATGTTTACACTGGTGGTTGCCATGCCGACGGAGGAAAACAGGCTGCGAGCTACACTTGTATGCTGACAGGTTGAGGGCGTTATGTAACGTCAGATGTAAATGTAATGAGGTTGTAGCTGCAGGGGAAAATGCAAGGGCAGCAAAAACATGAGAGGCAGAAGGTGAGAATTTTGAGATCTGGATTTGAAAGACTATTTGCATTTATTTGTTAATTTGACTGTGTGACAGTCAGACATTCATCTACTGTTTTTCCGACCCAGTTACACAATGAAACAACTTGCTCAATAGGGTCAAATTAGCAGCATCTCCAACACATCGCTCAACTACCGCCCCGTAGGTGAATAATTACTGTATGAGACAGAGATAGGGAAATGTCAAGCATTGTTTAGAGTAGACCTGCATGCATTGAATTTCCAGTCCAGACTGTGAAGATTCCTAACATTAAAAACATATTTTCATGCTGAGTCAAATGCGATCATGAAATTATTTGCCTTTCATGTAAGTTTTGATTCAGGATATGTAGTCAGACGAAACTGAAACTAAAAACCTGCTGCTCACAGAGTCCCAGAGTTTTCATCAGTGTAATGTCAAGTATATTTTTGTGTAACTGATATAGAAAAAAGTGTCTCTGACTCAGTGATTTATTGACATCAGTGGTTTGGTAATCTTATTTCAAAACAAATTAATGCAGGATAAGCTTTAGGATCAGAACCAAAGATAAGCACAGGAATGTTTGTAATTGTCATTCTTGGGGAACAAATGCATTCAGCCCACATGTACTCAACGAATGAACTCAAACGAGAAGGAAATCAATTGTTTTGCAATTAAACATTCACTTATCTGTAAAAAGATGCAGTCTGTCATGAATTGTACATTTTATTTAGTAATTTCAGATTACTGCCAGTTGAACTTCTCAGAAAGCAGAGCATGTTTTTAAGAGATGTTTACAGCGACTCCATCTTCTTAGAACACTGAGCTTTTGTGGGGTCAATTCCCAGATCATGGAACTTGTGTATATTACCCACAATGAGAGTGTCCTCACTTTTCATTCTGTCTGGTTTGGTCACTTAAGTTGCAAGTGCAAATGCAAATTAAACAGGATTGTGTACTTGGCGAGCAAAATTGTGGGAAAACACAGAAAAAGCCTCTGAGACAACTTTATATAAAAAGAATGAGGAAGAAAGCCAGAAAAATCTTGGCTGACAGCTCACATCCACTCTCTGCTCAGTTTGAGATTCTTAAGTCTGAGAGTCGCTACTGCGTTCCCTCGGCCAATGGTGTTTTCAAAAAACCTTTGTCCCAAACAAAGTGACCAACCCACAGACATTTACTTGAACTGCTTTACTTTTAACTTTTTACTCTTATTTAAAAATTACTATTATTTGAAATTGAATGTGCTTTTATTGTGGCTTTGGGTCTTGTTTTTAGTGTAATCACTTGAATTGTTGTCTGTAATTGGTGAGCCAAAGACAATTTTCCACCTTGATGAACAATAAAGATTAAATTCTATAATTCGTCACTTGGTAAACTCTGCAGACGCAGACTGTAGAACATCGCTGCATCTCTGGCTGAAAGCGTACCGGAAATAGTCGGGTTGGCTTATTGAAAACCAGGAAAAGACTGTGCATACAGTCAGTTGTACAGTCAGCTGATGCAAAAATTGTAGCCACATCCAAAATACTAAAGGCAATGGAGCAATTCTATTTTGGTTTAACAGCAAAGGAGGGCTTTGGATCAAAAGTGGTTATTTCATGTAAAATAATAATAAACATTATTTCTTATTTTCCATGTATTTATGCTAATTCATTCACTACGTTTCAAATAACTCATTTACTAAATAAATTCAGGCAAATTATTAGACGCATTCATACGTATATTGTGTGAGACAACAGTAGCCAAAGGCCCCGAATGTGACGTATAACCCAGTTGCGGAGAAGGTTAGCGGTGGTTGTTGTATTTCTCGGGTCAGGTCGGAGGGTGCTTTGGAGGACAGATACATCATGGCCCTGAGGGTGATCCGACTGGTCATCCCTACGGGAGCAACTGCTTTCAAAGCAGGGGCTGCTTCACAGAAGGTGAGGACAGTAAACACACGGAGAGACTGTTATAAATCCACTCACCGCACGCTTCTTATTCACAAGGACAAGCTAAGCTAGGCAGTTAGCCTCCTAGCTGCTGGCGCTTCTGCTAACTGTCAACAATAACGACCCAGTCGCTCAGTTGGTTTGTTTATTATGTTGTTGTTGACACTATACACTCAAGAAGTCGGTAAAAACACTCTGTAACTCAGTGAGGTAAATTGTGATATCACGAAAGTGACGGTTTGTAATGTTTACAGCAAATAATACGTCGAGAAGCTAGTAGAGATATGTTGCAAACGAGTTTTATTCAGAAGTCAATTCATTTTAAGTTGACGTCACTGCCACTGTTCACCTCTGCACATTTGAGTATCTTCTGGTCATTTATTGTATTCATAGTATATTTATCCGCTGTTCGGCATGATGCTGCATCTTCAGCTGTACTTCCATATCGTATTTTGATTATAGTTGTTTAAAGACTATATCAGCAGCATCGAATGAGTTCATAATTGGGCTTTGAGCAAATGTACCTTGTTATCATTATTTCTGTTTCTTGTATTTCATATGCTCAACGTAGCAACGTGCCCAAACTACTATAGCAACGTTATTATAAAGTAATTAATCCATCTTATAGCCCTTTCTCTTTTAACGTGTGTTTTTTATATAGATCTTGTAGGTGTTTTAAAATAATAATATTCTCATAAAAAGTCAAATGTTTTCTGTAGTATATACTGTATGTGCACATGATTTGCACTACTGTTGTATAAAATTGATTGGAAACATCAAATTGCTACTGTTATGTATCTGCTAATATTGTCACTTTTATTGTTAAATCTATTCTCTTTTTTCAAGTATTTTAAATGGCTACTGCAACACTGCAGATTATCTTTAGGTTTATAAAGGATGGATGGAAAGTGTGTTAGAAGAGCTGAAGGGCATTTGTTATATGTGTTAACCACATGGCATATGGCATGTTTACCTTTTTTTGTTGGTTTTTTTTTTTTGTTTGTTTTGTCATTCAGGCAGGTGTTCACACAAGCTCAGTGAGAAGACTACGGTATGGCTGGTGGGCCTATGCACTGGGTGAAAGGACGACACCACGGTTAAATCAGTACAGCAAAATCATCTCTGTGGATGGAAACTTGGCCACAGGGAAAGGAGCACTGGCCCAGAAACTGGCTGACAAGCTGGGTAACTATCTGACTGCACTTCACTTGTTTGCTATACAGAACTGTGCAAAAGTTGGAGGCTATCATTAGATTCTGTACACAGTTTTAAAATGATTCAGAAAAAAAAACAGTTTCTACTGGTTAACATTTCAAGTATTGAGTGTGACCTACCCTTACACTTGAACAGTAGCATGGCCCTGGCTCTTTCAGACTTGGACGGTAACCCTACTTAATGTTATGAGTAAAACCTGTGTTTGTCCTATTAGTTCATGCCAACAATTATCTGCTGGAAAATATCTATTATGTTTTAGCATTACATACAAATGTTGTATGAGTTAAACTCATCGACAGTTTGCTAATATATAAGACCAATTTTCAGTCACATAATTCCAATCCAAATGCCAATCATCACAGAATTTTACACACATTAAAACAACAAAGCTGGTGGTGCCTTTTCTGTTTGGTTTTTCTATTAAGATAAAGCGCTTTAACTGTTTATTCTAGATTTTTTTCATTTTATAAGTGACCTTTATACACATACAGTATAATATGCTACATCTGTGCATGCATACTAGAGGTACATTGATTTATCTATTACCTGATATTGGCCAATTTTATAATCATTGGCACTATCTTTATTTATCAGCCAATTATTACCCATATTAAAAAAAAAACATACTGGTCGACTTGTAGTGCAGACTATAATACTATATACTTGTGTGTATGTATTTGCAGGGATGCACTACATGCCTGAGCCTGACACTTTCTACTTGGACAAGATGACAGGAGAGAAGGAGCCACTCTCAGTGGACTTCAATGGGATGTGCAGCCTAGAGAAGTTCTACACAGACCCCAAAGCTGCAGATGGAAACAGCTATAGGCTGCAGCTGTGGATGTACAGCATGAGGCTGCTTCAGTACTCCGACGCAGTTGAACACATGCTCACCACAGGTACAGTATCACTCACACAATGTAATTATTTGTGTTTAATTAACCAAGGAAGGAATCAACAAAGGAAAAAGACTTGGAATTAATATTGTTATAGATGGATCAATTTCAGTAATAATGTTAACAAATCATGCATATTTGAAAGGAGTTGAGGTGAGTTAAATTACTGTTGTCCATTCCGATCTTCTGTGTTTAAGGACAAGGAGTAATCCTGGAGCGTTCCCCCTTCAGTGACATGGTCTTCTTGGACGCCATGTTCAAAGAGGGTTACATCAGAAAGGAATGTGAGTATTCCAAAGTAGAGCATGGATACCTGACCCAGGTGGCAACACTGACATACAGAAAAAAATACAGAAATAATGTCAGGATTGAGTCGGGTTCAATCACATCAATTGACATGGTAAATTCAAGTTCTTTTAGTTTTAGTTTTATTAAATGGAGTATTTTAGTTGGTAATGGTGTAAACATATAATAAAAAAATGTATAACAAAGAGAAAAAAATCCATCCACGCTGGATATTTATCCTTTTCCTCCACAACAACTCAAAATAAATCATGATTGTTTGATTATGTAAATAGTCATCAGGGGTTACATCTCAACAAGAGTTAATTAAGAACTGATTGTTGTTAATAGTGACTGTTAAGGTTTATTATGCTCACAAGTGCTGGTAATAACTCCTTAGGTTAGTGACCTGTGTATCCATGCAGGAATGTTCATGGAATGAGTAGCCACTTCCTTCTGGATGTAAAAATAACTTCAGTCGTTTGCTGTAAACATCATCAAAGGCTAACAACCACAATAATAATAAGATTATGTGTCAACTTACACTAACTCTTTCTGCCTCCGATGCCTGTTGGTTTTGTCAAACTTCTCTTGGACTTGGTCCAATTTGGACAGAAAAATGTAGCCTGAGCTACATTCTATGCCAAGGACACTTAAAAAGGGGATGTAAAAATACTTTTAATCTCTCATTGTTACAGTATAAAGGTCCGTATACCTGTCTTTATTTCGGTAACCCAAAATATAAAAAGCAGGAGTCTAATTTTGTTTGACTTGCGTACATTAAAAATGTGCTTATGTGTATTAATAACCTGTGGTGCTCACATTTCCTTAAAAAAGTCTCCTTTTTTGGCCTGCAGGTGTGGAACACTACAACGAGATAAAGAACATCAGCATCTGTGAGTTCCTGCCTCCACACCTTGCCATCTACATAGACGTTCCAGCTGAAGAGGTGCAGAAGAAGCTGAAACAGAGCAACAAGGTAGTGAGACACATTCAACAAATCCACACCCACATACTCTACACAGCAATCCCTGTAATAAGCTGTAACCTAACCTCTGGGAGGGCAGCATTTTCAAATGGAACAAGAGCCTACTCTGAATAACAATCTTCTCAGAGGGTTTTATACACCAACACTGGAGATAAATTACAGTATGTAAATTGGGATGTTATTAGAATATTTGAGGAATTATTCACTGATATTATTTAAAAATGATTTCCCTTCAGTCTTATGTTCAGAACGTGCCCCTGACATATTTGAAGAGCATTGAAGACGGCTACAAGAAGTCTTTCCTGCCCAATATCACGTGAGTTTATCTTCTAAAGGGCAAACAAATTAAGGTCGGTAGGGGTGGAAATCACCAGAGATGTGAGTATTTGCAAAATCATATAATGCGATGTACTTGCACAACAGCTCTAGTGAGAGTGAGCACTTGACATTATCTAGTGGACTTAAACGTCAGTGGATTTTTAAGGTTAAGGTTTTAATGTTTATTTGTAAAAATCAGTTATAAAATTATTTTGTCATAAAAAAAATTGATAAATGCCATGAAAAAAGTGATATTTCAACGTATCAATTCTTCTCCCCACCCCAGTCAGGTCTGTATATCGGTACAACATGACAGTTTCCTCAAAGTAAAGACAAAACGTCTGGGTCATAAACCCTGTTTTCTCATATTGGCAGCAAGGATATGGGCCAAACTAAAAAAAAGTCGAAGTCAAAAAACCCAACACTGATCTGTAAAAAACAGAGACGTGATTGACAGTTTGTAACTGGCTAGGAAGTCGAATAAATATATTATTGCTATGTTCTGTTTACATTGGAACATGAAAGTCGGTACTGTCACCCCCAAGTTCACATTTTCTAGTTGGAAGTTGGAAATGCAAACGTATCTCGGGGCCAGTTGTTAGCAATACTGGTTGATAACAATGCTCTACATGGTATTGTATACACACAGATAGTGTAACAACATGTCGAGTGTTACAACATAAACATTACTCTGTGTACGACTGCTATACTGTGAAACAAATGACAGAAGTGCTATTAAAGGTAAAAGTAGCAGTTTTTGTGTGGTGGCACTGCTGTCTTGGAATCCGGAACTCTGGGTAGACGAGGTAGCTCCGAGTTTCCAAGTTGAGAATCTGAGTTTCCGTGACCATGAAAATTCTGACTTCCCCTCCTTAAACTGTGGTTTCAAATGTCACCACTGACACAAAATGGCAGTTTCCAGGGTGTTATATGGCTTTATTATTTGTACAAAAAAGTTCTCAAACTATATAGGATTCAACCATGGTTTATATTTAATATTTAGTAATGTCCGGGTTTGCTTGAAAAATGTTTTTGTGTCTTTCGTTTTGCAGCGAATCATCAGAACTGCTCATTTATGATGGAATCCAAGCCCAAGATGTAGAAAAGGTAAGAGTGTCATCGACAGTAGCTGCTTTGGTGTTGAATTAAAGTCTTTAAAACACTTTCTATGGTCATTTGTTGTCCACAGGTGGCAGAGGACATAGAGTATTTAAAGTTTGACAAAGGACCGTGGCTGGAGCAGGACGACGTCACCTACCATCACATGAGAATGCTGTGAGTTTCCCATGAGTTTCACACATGATCACATTGAAATGCAAATTCCGCAAGTGAAAAGTGAAGTTGGATTCACACCTCACACCAAAGTTCACTCTCTGGCTCTGAACCTGAATTTGAATGATGTAGAAAAGTAAAACAAGAAAATGGAGATTTGCTTTAATTGCTTTTTGTGTGCCATTCTCAAATTCAATCCATTCTGTGAAACAGGTTTTGCTGTAAGTTGATTTTTTTTCTTTCTTCCTCTGTATTTTACAGTGTGGAAGACAAACACCGTGTTGCAGATCTGACCCACATACCCAAGTTTCTGCCAGAGATAACCATTGGAGCCCACGACTATGATGAAAAATTCTATGCTTACAAATCGGTATGTGAAGATAAATGTTTTTGACCTGGCTGCGTCACTGCACGTCATTCCTCTCTCTCTCTCTCATTCAGTGTTAGTGAATACAGTAATTTTACACAATACTCGGGTCCTGTCACTACGCGATCTATACCTGAGACCTGGTTTTGTTGTTCTGCGCATTTGAAAAGTGACTTCTTCTCTTTTGAGGATTTTCTAAATAAACATTATATTACCTTTTTTTGGAAGTTATTCTGATAACGTTACATTTTTTATGTTCTTTCATTTTCATAGTAATTCTTTAAAGAGAAATGTTATATTGTTTTTCATTTTAATAGAGCGACCGAGCAGTTATCTGTACTCTGTACAGCCTCCTCCAGCTGACTGGACTTGGTCATTTCACAGTTGTTATAAAAGAGTAGCAGTAATAGGAAGTAGCTGCACTTTTGCTCATGTGCAGAGCAAATCCTGTTTCCAGTACAGATCAGATAGTGAATAGGTCTTTTAACTTTTTTTCCCCACACTTCACTGTGCAATAGATGAAAGTTCCAGTGTGTCACTGCTGTTGCACCCCTGGGGAGTTTGAGTAATTACTAAAACACTGCTACCACCTCATCAGGACGTTAGGGCTGCAAATAAAAATTATTTTCATAATCAAACTTGTTTGGTCCCCAAAATGTTGGAAAATGTTGGTCAGTGTTTTCCAAACCTGGAAAAAGTCTTGTTTTGTCCACAAACCGAAATTATTCAGTTTGTTTGTAATTGTTTCTTTGTTATATAGAGCAAAGAAACCAGAAAATATTACAATGAAGAAGCTGAAAAATTGTTGAAAGTCTCAAAACTTAAATCGATAAGCGAAATAGCTGATGATTAATTTCGTAGTCAATTAATAATGGAATAATTGTGTAGTTGCAGCCCTACATGACTTATATCTAAGTGATCTCACACCAGCTCCACACTGCTACTATCCATTTGTTTTCTTTTATACTGAAACTGTTGGCAGCCAATTTTTTTATAGCACTATGTTCCTTTTGTGCTTCCACCTTGCCTCTGCAGAACAAATTAATACCTGTGAAACACTGCTATATTGAGAAATGCGGAAAGAGACAGTCATGTGGAGCTGGTATGAATTTTTTTTACGTATCAGTCTGAACAAAATAACCATTTGACCTGAATGGAAAAGTGTTCCCAGACTTTTAAATCCTGCTTTATCTGATATTAGACTTGCATTACATGCATTTGCAGAGTTTTTCTGGCACTGAAGCTTCAACATCTGATGATTGAAGGTGCTGGTAGGGCCAGGTCATCTTTTAACCAAAGTTTGGCCAACGTCCTGTGTGTTCATGTAGTTAGTATTCCTCTTCCTTCTCCTTACATCATGTCATGAAATTGTTTGGTTTGGCACGCATTTATTTACAAACAAACAGCCCTAACTGCATGAGCAGAGAGGAAAGCCATTTTGTGGTGTTCTGGCTCCTGATTGGCTAAAAAGTTTTGGGCTACTGGAGACTTTATAATGCTAAACTATGAAATGGACTTTCTCACTGGGGTGACAACAGAATGTTGGACTGTGAGAGGCTTTGTCGTAGAAAAGGTGCTGTGTACTATATATTCCCGCTGAGTATGTGTGAGTAAAGCATTTGAGAGGCTTTTAAGTCTAGAAAATGGCAAAATATAAAAAAATATAATATATGAATAGCTCAACCGTGCTTCAAGGTTATTTAATTTATTTATTCATGCACTTTCTGCTTGGAGTAATTCCAACGGCACAAAATGATTTTTTTTTACCAGTGCAATACAAAACTATGCATATTATCTGTGCTCACAGCACACTTTTTATTTTATAAGTAATGCCAGTCCAACTATCCAGGTGGCAGCAGTGCAAATGCATGGAATTCTGCAAGTCAGAAGCTTCAGTTAATTTCCCACATCAGACGTTAGAATTAAGATAAAAATGTGAGTCTGAGTGACTCTGACTGTGGAGCCTGACTCTGGATTTTTGTTGCCTGATAGGCCAGTTAAGTGTTTTCTAACAAAAAAAAAAAATGCTGATCTCCTGAGATTTTCACAAACAGACTCCCGACTTGGAGCCAACAACAAGCTAACAAACAGAATGGAGCCAAAAACAATAATGACAACAATGGCTACAATAAAACATCCTGTGAGCAAAGTTGTGCTGACAGTAATGCCTTGTTGATAGGGGAGGTCAGAGGTGAATGAACAGACTGGTTAGAGCTGGAAAGAAAAGGTTATAGTAACAACTTCAAGTGACTATTTTAAGCAATAACAACTGTAGTGAAAACAAATTTAATCAAAACTAACTTACTATATAAGCTGGAGCCTTTGTAATTTACAAAATATATGGTTTCAAATTTTCAAATTTTTTCTGAAAATGATTAATTGTGCAGCTCCAATTCTTATCCCGGCATGTCTAAGAATTGCCACTCACCACCTTCATACCTTTATGGCTTCAGTTTACTGTGGAGTTTTACTATCTGCTTATGGAGATTACCAGATTATTAAATCACCATGTCACAAAGAAAAGGTCGCCTCAGATTGTATTAATGAGTATGAGTTCAGGGTATTATAGTGATCTCCACTACATGTTCACAGAAACTAACACTGTATCATAAGCACCTTATGAGTCATATGCAGTCTTATGGCGAGACTAGGAATATTCACTCCAGCTCATCATTAATGTTTCTGCTCTGTCAGTAACACTCCCATCAGTTTACTTCACAGTCAGCCCTGTTACGCCTCCACAATATTAAAATGGTTATAATAATCACATGTTATTCCATTTTTCAACATTTGGTGGCAGCAGCACACAGCAGAATACAGCAGTATGCCCAGAGAGGAAAGGTTGTATCTGAACATTATAGACTGTCTTCATATGGACTTCTGATCTTGTACACAGCGACACCTTCACTGTCATCACATGGATTCTGCAGGGCTGAAGAACCATGAAGGAATTCAGCAGTTTCATTTCTGTCACACCAAGTCATTATCTAATGGCACTACCTATACCAAGGTCAAAAGTTTGCAATATTACACAGATAGAGAGCCAGGAGAGCTTCCACAATGAGCCATGACTTAGTGATGGTGTAGAGAGAAACAAACCAGCATGAAACTGCATGTAATGCTCAGTGAATTTCAGTTCATCTCCATGGAAACACAAGGGTGTGTTTCATTGTTCTCATAACTCACTGTGCTCAGTATTTCTCTAATGGGCTCTGTTAATATTAGCTATTTATGTTGGATATGTGCTGGTGTGTGAAATGACATGGTATTGTTAGAGTACAGTCGCTAAACTTTTCCCCACACTACGGATGGACAGAATCAGCCTGAAGATTACAACAATTCCTAATTATTCAGCCTTCATGCAAATTCTGTACATTCAATATGCAGCCTCTTCACAAGAAAAAGTAAAATAACCCCCTATTCACCATACCTGTGTCCATCTGACGTTTTCTGCTTAGGCATTTAGGTTCATGTCAAACCTAGCTGACTCTAGGTGAGACAGCACCAAACAGGGCTTGTTAATTGTGAATGTTTTCTGATTTCTTTGCTCCAAACAAAAAATGAATTAATGTTGCCTTGTTGACAAAAATTAGATATTTGAGGTATGGGAAACACTGGTCAATGTATTTCAGCATTTTCTGATAATTTAATGGACTAAAGAAAAAAATCGTTAGTTGCAGCGTCAGAGATAAACATCAAACTGGGATACAAACCAGGAACCTTTTTGTTGTTTGACACCAGTTTCGACCACCATTTTATCTTTTGTTTTCCCTTCACAAACGCTTCTATGTATTTAGAGTAACTTCCTTAGTGAAGTCTGGAAGTTCACAGACAGGAGACCCTAGTCGACATGATGAATGGTGGATGTGGACACTTAGCAGCGCTGAGACTTCCTTGTGCCCATTAAGTCTGCAACTTTGGTGTGAAGTCCTGACATTACACGCGGATGAGTTGCCCTTTTGTTTGGTGTTATGTAGCCATCTGACGTTGGTTGTTTTATACAAGACTTGAGCACTTTGTTAAAACTGACACAATCATATGATTGAGGATCCCTGCATTTTTGTGTCTATAAATCCTCTTTATATCGAATAATTGTATTTTTCTGCCTTCAGTGACGCAAAGCCTGCACACCACTGTCAGTGTGATTGAAATCATTTTCTTCTGCTGAAATATTGAGCGACTCCATAGTTACAAGGAGGCAAATGTCAGATGTAGAATATTCTGCAGGGCTTTTGGTATCATCAGTCTTGCAGGGAAACATTTGGGTTTGACCTTTTCTGTTTATTGACTGGGGACTTTTTTTCTCCCATCTCCCCTGCTGCAAAAATCAAGCTGCATAATGCTGCAGGAGGCTGTGACCCGACATTTTGTTCCTGAGCCTGGATCTCTATGGAGATATTGTGGAAACAGTGACGCGCAGTTGCGTAATTTCCATCTGCACATTTGAACTTGCACTGTAAAGTCACAGAAGGACATTTGTTGTGCTGATGTATCACAGAAAACTGTGATGTGGGAACAAATTTTAAAATACTACATTTGCAATTATTGGACACGTTCGTATCCACAATTTTGGGGACTGATGCTGATATTGGGGCATTGAAAACAACCAACTGTATTATATACATAGGTTCTACCACTGTTTATTTCTAGCAAAGGAAAGGTTGTATGTCCAATGCGCATGCATTTTTACTTTACATTAATATAATATTACTTATTCTAAATTACTTTTACTGCATTTCATTAATATAAGATAACATAATATACTGACGGGCCAGTAGTGGCTGATAAGAGACAAATATACACTGAGCAAGCATAACATTAAAACCTGTTATTTGTAAAGAGAATATACAATAATTGGCTACAAAATTATTGTTTTAGGGAATTTCTGTTTACATTATCAATTTCCTCATCCTGTAGACTATGCTACAACCAAATGTAGGCTATTGTCTTCCTCCTAATCCATTTTTTGCTTGCTAACCACTTTTTATATTTGAACTGTCGTCAAAGATCTTGATCTTAATAAATTTAAGCAAATTACTTATTTTAAAACTTAAGAGTTAAGTTACCAGTTAAGAACAACAATGGACCTGTACACTTCATTTAACTATTGTTGGTTGCTGTGCTTATGCTACAATCCGTTCATATGCACACATTTTGACGTGGATATATATATATATATAAATATTTATTTAAACATTAACACATGTGCATATACATGTATGCACAGACACAGAGTTATAACACATAAGTGTTCATTATTCTTACAGTTGGGTTTAAAAGTCTTAGACCATATTTCCAGCATAGGAAAGACTATGTATCTAGTTATGTGTGTTTCATATTATCAGTTTATTTTCAACATTTCAAAATCTTCCCATATATATATATATTTCTCTTCAATGTTTAGTTAAAATTCTCATTTCATATAATATTTTATTTTGTGACCAATATTATGGTCACAAAATATAAATACATATAAATGATTTAAAAATGTACTGAATTTCTGCAGATAAAATAAGCACCTTGCTTTACTCATACATTAAATGCTTTTATATTTATTCATGTAAGTACTGAATGTGATTAAATGTCTCTTTCTTTCTTCTTACAGCTTCCTGGGAAGAAGTATGCACCTGGTTATAATGCAGATGTTGGAGACAAATATATCTGGCTGAAGTGAACGAGCCTTTCGCTCAATCATCCTTCGTCTCCCTCATCCTCAGCTCCCTGGGTTGAACTCTGGACTGGTCGTTGAGTATTGATCCAGTTGTCTCCTGTTGTACATCCCCAAATAACATGTATGTATTAAAATAATAAAATTTTGAATCTAGTAAATGTCTTGTTTTTTTATTCCGATGCTGTATTTAGAGTCAAACCAATGATCTTGTATGTCTCCTAAGAAGAATTACCATTATTACAATCATATGGCACTTATATTTACCCATTTTTCTGTTTCCAAAGCAGACGACATAGTAATGAAATGTGTTAATAAAAACCTTTCCTGTCACCTCTGCTCCCTTATCACTCAGCCTCTCAACACAATGTGTCCCTTCAGTTAAATCTGCTTATTTGGCCTTGAGTTTTATTTTGAAGGACTGGCGCCCCCCGAGCTGCCCTTTTTGAAACAGTTCATTCGTCTTTGTTCCTGTTACCCTGGAAGTGGGCTACCGTTGTAATCAAGAAACGATCACCAGCACAGATAGAAGGATAAACCGGGCTCAGTGGTGGCGTGTGTTGGAGAGAGAGGGACGCGGGTAAATCTCCAATGACTTGTTGCGTTTTCCTGCTGCCATATCTCGGCCGAGATCTCGCTCAAGTACGCCCTCATCATCAGGCTCTGCTCCCTCTTCAGCACAACAGATTGGTGCACAGCGCACGGACTCGCACAATCTGATGCAGCTGTGGTAGATTGATCTCAAGTGGACACAGAGGAGGTTGCAGCTACGTAACAGGCAGGTTGTGACAAGTACCAGCAGCCTCTGGGACACATGATGACCTCTGAAGTTCTGACACTATCACACTATCACCAGATGTGAATTGCAGTGGTGAATGTGTGGAGGCACTGGATTATGAAGTCTATGATCCTTGGGCTCAAGTAATCACACAATGCTAGATCAGTTTGTCCCTGAAAGGCTCGGTCTCTTGGAAACTGAAACAGTATTAGAGCATTGATACCCGACCTGAGCTGGGTTTGGACAGAAATACACAAATGATTGTTGGGCTTGGGTCGGGTCAATTGATCTGGTGATTTCAAGTTCTTTAAGTGAAATATAAGAGTAAAATAAGGTGTATTTAAGTGTCAAAAATAAGTGTAAATTGTAAATAAGTAGAAACTCTTCAGTGATTGAAATAGTGTTTCTGTTTAGAAATGGCTTTTACTAATTATGACAGCACATTGAACACGGTGGATGTTACTCTTTCTTTCCTCCACAACAACTCAAAATAAACCACAATAGGATTATGTAAACAATTAGCAGAGGTTACAGTTCAACAAGATTTAAAAAGGAAGGTGATGGATGTTGTGGAGGAAGATGAAGATGGTGAGTCTGTAACTTTATTTGATAATCCATATGGTGTGTGACGTGTGAATCTGTGCATGTGTTAATGGAGCTGGTAGGTGCTTGCTCCTGGATGTAACACTAACTTTTGTTATTTGTGTGTTGGGTTTGGGCTGGGCTTGGACAAAAAAAAGAAGATGATGTGTTGGGTTTGGTCAAAAGATTCCCAGAATCCCAAAGTTTTGGCCCATATTGGCAATGCCTACATGCAGCTGAGTCTGGAAAGAGTCATAACTTCACTTTAATGCTTTAATGGTCATAAATACATATTGTATATGGAAAACACCTTTTTGGACATGGTATGACTTGATCCGTGTGCTTGGTTTTGTAACACCAACTGCTTTAGCTCCTCCCACCACATCACCTGAACTTAATGTAAAGCAGATTGGCCTCTGGAAACAAGCTGTCCAACGTGTCATATTCTGTCATTATTCAACGTTGATGTTACGGACAATGAAGTAGTCAAGATGATGTTAAATGTTCTGCCTTTTCTTAATTATGCTTCCAATCACCGCTTGTAGGTGATTCTAATTTGGATTGCAGAATTTAATACGTTCTTCCTTCCTCCATACCCAATTCCTAGAAAGGTTTGTGGAAATCTGTCTTGTAGTTTTTCCTCTAATCCTATAAAATGACAAACCAACAGAAGGACACTGATGAAAACACAACCTCTCTGGCCTCCATGTTATCAACCACAACATGGTATGGAGTTCAGTCGTCCTAAAGTGCTACAGAAGAAATTTGCATAATCCTTTAATCAATGTGAGTTTCTCAATGTGCTACCAAAGAGAGAGCAATTAAAGCTGCAACATGTGAATTTGCACTGTAGGTCAAATCCAAGCAGGAGACAATGGCCTGTCTCCATCATCATCATCAGACTCCTTAAGGCCAGACATGGATGACACAGACCAGCGTGGTGGAGGCGATAAAACCACAGTCATCAATCAGTCATTCATACACGCTGACGGCACAAGCAAAAGATTTATAATAAAAGATGTCACGATTGTCTTCAGTGAAAAACAACATCGGCCAAAGTGGCTGTAAAGATTGGAGCTTTTAACAAAGCTCTGCCACCTGCAGTTAACTGAAAATGATATGAATTATCTCACCATAAATGAGTCCTCAACATTAATTAAGTTCATTGGTCTAAAAATATTTAAAGAGCAGTCACAGACTCCTTTTCCAAGTAAATCATCACATGTGGAATAAATTGGGCAATTAACTTGAACTCCTTTGTTATCCTGTCATATTAATGACCAGCTCTTAATTAGCCTTGGACTCTTCTCTGGTGCAATGCTTTCCTCTTTTGCTGCTCAGAGCTCTGCACCAGACACTGCTGGGTGACTCATGCTTCACAAGACGGTCCAGGTTCTCAGAGGTTCAGCTTTTCATGACAGCAACGCAGTTATGATCCAGCGCGGGCTTTTGTGTGAGGGAGTCTGTGATGCCCAGGGAAAAGTCTCCCTCCATCACAGAGAGCCGCTTCAGCCTCAGTAAACTTTGGAAGCTGATGGAACTTATACCAGCCAAAGAAGCAGTGTGTTTTTCTCTCTCCATTACTTGAGACCCAAAGTGCCACAAACAAGCCCAAAGGGCGGGGGGAGCTGTGTCGGAAGGTTCTCTGAAGGATCAAAGTACTCGCTGTTGAATGAGATGTCGCTGAGAGCAGTGGAGAGGATTTCTGTCTAAGGAGCTGCTACTATTTCAGGTGTGGGAGACAGTTACATCCCTTATAATAAGCTCAAAATGCCCCCCAGAAACTGAAGAGGTGAGGAATGATAGTGACAGGATGGTAACCTGAAGGAAACACAGTGGAGAAGAAGTAAAACAAGCTTGTCTTTGACTGTCTCATACTGCATATACAACAAAAGTGCATTTTAAAAGATGGACAGCACAAAGATGGACATCAAACTTGTCATTGTGATGTCTGTGTTGAGTCTCATTCATCTAAGTCATAGTTACCCAAAAAATAAAAAACAGGAGTCAGTGGTAATTGGCCTAATTTTCCTGAAGAGAAGACTCTTGGAAGAGACATGAAATGCGTCCAATTCATATTTTTTTTGGTTGCCATCACGATGTTAGAACTGACTGCACCGTGCCTTGCTGTTAGAAACATGTCGTCAGCATTTATATTGATCCCCTTTGTTATTCTCTTGCCCACTGCGATGAGGCGTTTGTGAAAGACAGGGTACAGGAAAAACCATGAGATTCCCAAAACACTGCAGAGAGTAACATTCACTAGATATCTCCACACAGAGGTGCTGATTATGACACAAGTGCTGCTCTGAGGAAAAGTAACCGTGTCCTTAGGGACACTAGGGACAAGAAAAGTGTCTGGTGCCTCTTCAACAGTCAGATTTACAGATATTCATTAGCAAAGTGAGTAACTTCTGTCACCCCCCCCGAGGAATTCTGAGTAACTACTAAAACACAGCAGTTTTATGCTGTGTTTCCATCATGGTACGGTTCGGTTTGGAAAGGGTCCGGCTTGCGTTTCGACTGAGAACAGTACCTTTACTTGGTGGGGAGGGCGCGCCCGATGGCCACGTTGCGTGACGTCATACCGGGGCAATAACAAAGAACGGCGACATTGAACGCAACACACGAGACAACAAATGGAGGACATCCGGCAGTTCTTTTTCTTTCCTGCTGGAGACCAGCTGACCAGCTGACTGTCGTGGGTGGAGCTACTCCGACCGTACATACCATTTCACAATGGAAGGGTTCCGAAGAGTGGAATGGTTGGGGCACTTTTTTGGTACTGTTCCTAAAGGAAACGCAATATAAACAAATGAACCAAACCGTTCCACTCGATGGAAACCCGGCTGTAGTAAGACGAGATCTCGCACCACCCATATCACTTTCCGCTTTAAACGTATTTTCACTGTTAAGGAGGCTTATGAATAAGACGCAGCTAGCAACTATTTTTGTAGCACTCCTGCCTGCTAAAGCTTTGAAAGGGGACCTCTGTAAAAGAAGTATAGCAGAGATCCATACAGCATTTATAATGGCTACTGTGATCCCAGTTCAAATGATTACATGGCAAAGTGAGAGAGGTAGAGTGTTAGGTAAACTTGTCTGCTGTCAACTTCATGTCTGCCTTTCAACGTATTGCCAATGCAGAGCCTCATTTTTCTTCCACAACGTTGTCTGCTCCCCCCTACAGTTTCGGAGTACATCCATCCTTTGTCTGCCTCTTGTCACGAGACCTGATTCTGAGGAGTCCAGGGTGGCGGTCCTGATATTGTAAGGCTGGTTTTACAAACAGTAGGTGAGTAGGGCCATTATCGGGTTTGTGTCAATGGGTGGCACAACAGACAAAAAAACCCCCAAAACATAAATTTATCTTGTGAAAATGAAATTTTATTTAGCGACTATACTGTCGGCACCGTTCAGTGATGTCATCAGTGAAACCAGTATTTTAATTCAACATATTTCCCTAATCTATGACACACCATGGTAAGTTTGTCTTGATGTACAGTAACACACCTCTTACATATTGCACCTTTAAATGAGAATAGATGGGGGGAATAGAACTTCACAGGTCACCTCAAGTGTTACAAAGTAAGAAATCAACTCTTACTTGGCCCGAAGAGTCAGCAGAAAGTGGAGTCCAGACGCCTGCCAGGAGTTGAAAAGAGCTCGTCTGCTTCCACTTGCAGCGCCAGGTCATCAGGCCCACTCAGACAAAGGCAGTGTGAATAATTGACAGCACAGCAGTGTGCTGCATTCACATCCAGCTAATGGAGGATGGGAAGCATGAACTCTGGAGAAGAGAGCTTGGCAGAATATCCTGTCCGTTATAATATAGCGCTGAGGTCTTATCAGCTCCGAGACCAGTCAGAGGAAGTAAAAAAATTATCCATATTTTTTCAGAGTACAGGTTCGTGTCTCGACTGACATTTCAGAAAAAAGGAGTGGAAGCAGAGGCATGAGGAGGAAGTGAAGCCCACAAAGTGTAGGGGAAGCAAGAGCAGCATTGGTAATGTTGCTTGTCAGCATAAACATTTGTTGACAGGGTGTGTTCTGAGGACTGGAAGTTGCTGTAGTAACAAACATCCTTGGACTCTGCGTTTGCCGCCTCAGAGGATCCTCCTTGACTTTTAATACGGACATCGTTATGACTGTAGTGGCTACAGTGAAGTGGGACTTAAGAAAAGGCTCTTTTACTTTGAGGTATCATAACATTGAGGTCTTTATTGGTACAATACACAAAAGGATGTTCAAGTAATTTAAACATGGATTCATACCGGCTAATGATTTTGTGCTACTGCATTTTATAATAAAAGCAACATAATAAGACTTTTATATCATGTTTTATCTGCAGCATGTGAAGCAAAGTCTGTTGCAATACACTGTAGTGTAGCTTAATAAAACCTTGAGGGACCTGAAAAGCACAGTTCAGATATAGTTTATACAAAAATTAGAATGTTCCAATGTTAAAACTGGAGATAAATTGTGGCTGGAATGTTGTTAACTAATGGCTCAGTCCAGGTTTAGTGATGTTTATGAGTTTGTCTTGAAAAACACCGTTCATTAAAAGCATCTTTAAAATGGACAATGATAGCATATAAAACCCAGGCCTGTATAAGAGGACAGGCTTTTGATGTACAATCTGTGCACCAGTACAAAAAAAAAGAAAACATGCCCAAACTTCCAAGCTAAAGCAGGTTAATTTGCCTAATTCAAGGTCCATTGTGTATGTATGTTTCTTTAAGTGTTTTTTTTGAATATGAGTAAATAAATATACATTATATACTCTTGGAAAGGGGGACGGCATTGTCTCTACAACAGCCTGAATGGAAAGAGTTTCTACATCCTTTCTGGTGTGTGAGGGCCACCGTAGTTCCCTGACACACTTGGGAAAGGGAGTAGTCCTCTGTCATTTGTTGCAATCTTAATTTTCGCTATTAGATTTTCACACATGCTTACACACTGGATTCATAAAAAGCATGATAAGGCATGTGTATAGAGGTTAGGGTATGAGGTGGAAAACAGATGTCTAAGTGCTCGACTCAAGTTCACATACTTTTCTCACCATTTAGAACAAGTGCATTGGAAGATATATATATATATATATATACACAGTACTGTGCATAAGTCACCATCACCGTCGCCACCATTACCACCATTAGATTTATTGTTTTAGCAATGGTATAATGACCATCCTGTACAATTATTTCTCAATCACTTTATTGGAACACATCCTGAAAACATGGAGAGACACATATGCAGTTTGAAAATAACATCTTTTTTTCAGAAACAACAAAAATGCTTCTATAATATCAAATATTTAGTGTGACCTACATTTACACTTGAACAATAACACAACCGTGGCTCTTTAAAACCTGGAATGGAACCCTAAGGTTATTGGTAAAACCTGTGTTTCTCCTACTATTTCATGCCAAAAAATCGCTGCTGTGAAAAAGGTCTTTTATACCTGGTTTACTCAAGACACGTTTGAGCATTACATACACATGTTGCGTAAGTTAAACTCATTGACAGGTTGATCATATAGTATAAGACTGACTTTTAGTTTGGGTACACTTTCTCATTGAATTCAATGAGAAAGTGTACCCAAATACACACACACACACACACACAAAATGTAAAACAATGTACAAATGCTAGATACGCATAAGTAATACCAGAATAATACCGTCATTCATCACAACCTCACATTTCCAACATGCTGCATATTGTACAGGCTTTTCAGCAGTGTAAATTAAGTAGAATTAAGGAGATTTTTTTTTAAATCAGTGGCTGAGTTTGTAGCGTGAAGCTGAATGTGGTTCTCTGGGCGATTAATGGCTGTGGGACTGAGAAATGGACGTCCCTGCAGAGCACTCCACCAAAAGCTGACTTCAAAAGTTTCATCTAAAAATAAAATAAAAAAAAAAAACAAAAAAAGAAAAAAAACTCACAGCTTCCTGCATTAAAACCAATTTAACGCCATACAGCGGGCTGATATTGAACATGTTGCACAAGAAAGCAAATTCTGTTCCATACAAATGCCCCGGGAAGCTTTGTAGTGACTCAGTGATGGAGACAAGAGAAGATTACTGGTGCCGGGGTTCATTTCTCAGCCGCAGTGAGCTGTGGCAGGCTGCTCGGCATCATGGGAGTCCCTGAGCCGGGGAAAGAAAACCTCAGCGAGCAGGGGAAAGGGAGAGGGGGGAAAAAGCAGTGTAATCAAGGATAATTACTGTTAATTAATCATCTTAACATAATAGTTAAATAAAATTGTTTTCCCATGCTTTTATTTAGGGAATCACTTATGTGCTTATATGAAAGGCTGAGGAGGAGGCTGCTGTCATGGTGTCCCAGCAGGCTTCAGTGTGCAGCCAGCAGGTGGCAGTGTTGCTATCTGGTAAAGTACAGCCTCACTTCACCAGATGTGAAGAAAAAGGCATTAATTTGACAGTATGGATGTGGGCAACTCACACTCCCAAATAAGTATATATACATAGTCATCGTACGAAATACAACCTGTTTAACAGCCAAGTTCTTCAGCGTCTTCGCGTTTATACGTGATTATTAATGCATTTAATGATAAGAACAGTACATTTTATTTGTTTAGTGCTTTTAATGAACGCTCAGTCGCTTGAGAAACATGAAAACCGTAATTAAAATGCAGCATACAACAGACAAGTATTAATCGCATATTTAAAACAATCCTAAATGGCACGGTAAAAAAAATAAATAAAATTAAAAAAAAAAAAATCTATTACATTGTACATTAATTTTCGCAGTAAAATACAATATTTTAAATGTCCCTGAACTAAAGTGGCTGCTAAAATAGTTCCCCTGCTGCAGATTTTTATCATTAACTTTAATTTGTATTCATATCCTCAATATTCAACTATGTGGAAACACACCAAAATACAAAAAAGGGATCTGCAGGATTAGATTGGATTATTTCAATTTTGGTGTGACATCTGATTGTTTCCTCAACCGTTTCTGATGGAAAATGGCTTTAAAGAGCTGCAACATTTGTAAACTTATGTGTATTATTAATATCAGTACTGATATTTGAGGCAAGGCAATTTTATTTGTACACCTATGGCACATTTAAACAACAACGATTCTAACATCTTTAAATCACAGCAGAAAGACATAACCCGGGGCCAATATCTGACAATATTCCCTCATGACATCTCAGTAAAGATATTCATGATGATATTTCACAGATTTCAAAGTGAAAGTGTTTATGTTGATAAACACTTCACATAATTAAAAACACATTTGATGCAAAATAAGTGTATTAATAGAAAAAAGACAGAAATACATCTAAAATGAAGTAAATAATTATTAAATAACTGAGATTTTATGTCAAATGTAAGACATTTAACAATGTGATTATTGCAACTAAATATCTTATTTATCAATATTTTGAAAATGTTTCTGGCCAATATACAGTTTTCATTCGGTATTATATTCTGTCTATATGGCAGCTAAGCCTCAGATACTGTACATGTGCTGTGTTTTAAAGGAAGAGGAGGTTGTGGGCCGTGTTCTCATTATAGCATGACGTAAAGTGGTGGGCTGCGTGTGATCGATTGAGTTTGACACGTCTGGTTGAAAGATCCAAGACAGAGCAGAGGTGTAACTGCTAGGAGTGAGATAAAAGTACTGTATATCACACAGCAGATAAAATGATCAAAAGAACACTGCAAGATGAAAACTAAATACACAGTATAGTAAAATCACTAAAGTACTCAAAATAATCAGGATAAATTACACTGGAGTTGCACCATCTGGAATCAGTGTTGCTTTAAATGCCGCTGCTGTAATTAGTAACATAGCCAATGTTATTAGTAACATCTTTGCACCGAAGTATTGACAGTTATTCTTACAGGGCTTTAAAACTATGTATATACAATTATGTTTGGTCTCTCTGTTACATTTTCTCCTCTCATCTTAAAAGCCACATTTTTAACCATTTTGTAAACTGTTGGTTTATTCCTTTCTCGATCTCTATTATTGTGAGCTTACTATGATAAGTGCCTTGAGACGATGCATGTTGTGGTTAGGTGCAATACAAGTGAATGCCGT
Source organism: Brachirus orientalis (assembly GCA_016785285.1). Taxonomy (NCBI): domain Eukaryota; kingdom Metazoa; phylum Chordata; class Actinopteri; order Pleuronectiformes; family Soleidae; genus Brachirus; species Brachirus orientalis. Next base: position 714,184 of record JAFBJR010019393.1, on the reverse strand, counting down.
GCAGTGTTTAGCATGTTTCCATGGTGAATTTAGCAGGTTGCAAAGTTTAAATAAAGCTAAGCGCGCCTTGGGAATTGTACTTTACTTCATAACTTCTGGTGGTGGAATTAAGTATTCTATATTCAGCAAATCTCAAGAAGCTCAAGCTCACCGACCTCAGAAGAGAGTGGGTTATTTCCTATTTTCATTACCAGATGGGGCCCCTGACTGGTGGAGAAAAAAACAAACAAAAACATTTTTTTGTTTAATTTTATTGTTAAACAAGAACAATATCTATCAAGCAGATGATCCGCTGTGGCAACCCCTAAAGAGAGAAGCCAAAAGAAGAAGAGGAAGAGTTTAGTTATATTCACTGACATCTTGACATGTTTGTGCACTGGGTGAACAGTGTAATCGCAGGACACCAAATAAAATGGACTTAAAGTTTAAATTATTGTTGGAAATGTGAAGAATAACCTAAATGTGAAAAGCTATCCACTGCATATTTAAATAAATCAATGTTGTGAGCATCCCAATCATCTTTTGTCATCTTTTATTTACTGAAGATTGTGTTCATAATTTTGTGTTAAATGATTTAGTAATACTGACGGCGCACACTGATCTTAATAGTGTCGCACACTCACACACACACACACACACACACACACACACACACAAATAAAACGAAAATGCACAAAGAAATGGCAAATACTGTACAGGTACGGCATTAGTTAATGGCCAGTTCATTAAGAATTCAGAAAATGACTTTGATGGGTTACTTTTCCACATATTTAGAAACAGATACAGTTTTATATTAAATAAATGTTAATATTTCTGTTGCTTTGAGCAGCAGAACAGAAATCAGGATTTTATGAGTGCTGGCTCCTTTTCCACCATCACCTCCACCACCATGTCCAGAGCGGTTTATTCTGCACTTCTTTGCCTGTGGCCTGAATCAATATATGGATCAGCTCCATCACTGTTTGCTGTGTTTTGCTGTATGAAATATTTGTGTCACGGGCGTCTGCTTTGATGAAGGCGATGTATCACAATTACGAGACAGACATGACCGTGTCTCGTGAAGGTGCCGGCAAACTGTAAAAACACCTTGTTTACAGAGTCAGTTTGGCTCATTCAAACAATGCAGGCAGCTCACGCACAACCCCGAGAACGCAACAACGGCAGCCATCTGTTTGCAACGCTAACTGCAAACGAACTGACAACAAAATGATGTTTTCAGGGTGTTGTGCTGTGACACGGTGGCAGAGTTCTCTGTCATATCCCATGACAAGTCATATAATAGGGTTATTGATAATCTGTCACCTCTGGTACTTTATGTGTTGCTCTGGTTCAAGTGTGATATTTCAGTGAGTGCCTCCAGTTCTTGGGGATGTTCGCAGCATTCTACTGTACATTTTATCGATGCTACGCTCCATTAATCTGACCTGTTGTTTTCACCCCATCTGTGCCCTGCAGGTTACTAAAATAAATAAATATATATATATATATATCTGTAGCACAGATGAGCTGTGTAGAATTAGCATTAATATCTAAAAGGGGCCAGCTGTTGCATCAGTAAAATCTGTTTAAATATATATGGAGTAGCTGAGTTTATTCTAGATTTTGTAACTCTTGTCCAAACTTTAAAGTTTTCCCAGAATCTGGGTTTTTTTCTTGTAGGCATCTGCTGCCAGTTAGTGGTAGAAGAAGAGGAAGAGTTACCACCAGTGGTTGTTTCAGTGTTTTTCCATACTATATATTTGCATATTGACTTAAAACATATTTTATGTATAAAAAGGCCAAAACATTGTTTTGGGAGGCTGCTGGGTCCCTGGACTGTTTATGCCAAATTTGAGAGGATTCTCTCCAGGTGTTCAAAAGATGACACCTTTCATTCCTCTTCAGTTGTCCCTCTTACTTGTGGTGTTCCCCAAGGCTCCATCCTTGGCCCCATGTAAAACAATCTATTTCTATTGCTGTGATTAATCATCTTGACGAATTGATCAGTTTACCTCTGATTTTTAAATCTTTTATGTAATTTGGGCGAGGGTCTTCTTTTATGAGGCCACCATATTGTGTCGCCAAGTTTCTACAGCAGCTTGAAGGGTCAAACTTGCCAAGTTTCACTCAGATTTATTACAGATCAGACTTGATGGTCCACATCGATATCTTGTATCTGAGCATGATTGAGCTCTCTAACAGCACGTAGACAAATACCTTTCTGCATGCATCCTCAGTAGTAGAAAACATCATATATACCACTTGGTATAATAGTGGGAGATGAGTAAAATAAGATTACATTTATTTTTTATTGACTTCCATCTGGAAAATTCAGAAACAGAAGCTATCACAATGAGTTTGTACTTGAAATTTTACTCTCCAGGACAACCTTCTCCTGCTCTTCTCTTTTGCTGTGGTGCAGGTTGTTGAAGTCAGTGCTTAGTGCATGTGTACAAGCAAAAAGCTGCACGGATTCTGATGCCCCTGTACGCAATCAAGTCACACGGCTACATTTTGGATATAAATTAGTCAGACTTCATTTCTCTTCAGACCTCAAGGCCACGGAGCCAACAAAATGACAATTAGGAGACAAAATATCAAGCAACACTATCATCAATGAGCATAATCATTATCAATACACCTGATCTGGGATGAAATGACTGACGTGACACAAATCTGATTTGAAAATTGGAATTGACAATGGGATTTCTGTGTCGTCATTGCCCTGAAAATCAGATCAGAGTCAGTTGTCAACTGTAAAAATAAGAGTCACTTCAGGCTGTTGATGTGAACATGGCCATAATGTCTCTGGTCGTATAGATGGAAGCATAAAAATAATAATTTTGTCACTTTCAGTTATATGTTCAGGCCTGCTGTGCCTTCAGAAAAGACTCAAAGAGGCTCTGCAGAAAGTTGGGTACATATAGGACGAATAAAGAGTCTCACTGTAGACTGTGACACCCAGTGTGCCTCTGTCAAACTGTAATTGTCCTTCAGTCTTCTCTGCTGTCTGTCCCTGAGCTGTTTAAGTCAATGAAGCCTAACACGTCTTTTGACACGCTCTCAAAAGAAAACGTCAATATGTCGAATGAGTGTTGAGCTCAAGTAAAGATTTCCTCTCCTGCATCGGCTTTCATTCCCCCCCCCATGATCTTCCTAAAGGCTAAAGAGTGAAAGTCAAGGAAATTCCATCACTTTGAGCTGTAAATATCTGACTAAAGGTCCTGCACGTACTGTACGCCATCTTGTACTGGTGGTGTCATTTGATATGTGTGTAATAGTGGAGCCGCAGTATTTGGTGAGCAATCATGCGTCAGTCTTAGCCGTCAATTATGACATTTTACCCTGTTTTTATAACGTCAACTAACCAATCAAACCCCTAAAAAAAGATCTGCCCTTATACATTGCCTGCAATCTCTATATATAAATGATACTTTATGTGCAAAGCAACTAAAATAGGATTTGACCATTTTTATTTGAGTTCAGTCTTGTATGAAGTACAAATAACCCAAAGTTTCCTCTTTTGCATCGATACATTACATCATTACTATGAATCATTGAATTGATGTATTGACTTATTGATTGTTACACTCCTAATAAGGGACAACAGTGGTTCAGTGGTAGAACAAGTCGTCTGTGGGTTTGATTTCTGGCTCTGCTTGTCTACAGCTCTCAGGATCCACCTAGACACTCACACACACACGTCATTCAATCAAACATGCACACCTGCAACCCATCACACGCTCACATGCAGACTCATACATACAAGGAAAAAGGAACCCACGACCCTGGGGTCGTAACACCGAGCTTAACCAGTGTAACGTAAATTCTGTATGTGCCTCTGTATTGCTGCCACAGAAATACACTATAAATGGTAAAGACGACGTGGAGCTCAATCTCAAAACACAAGAAGAAGACAACGATGACGACGATAAAGATGGCGACAGTGAATGCAAGAGGTGGGACTATGACATCATCATTTTCCCAGTTGTATATTGGTTGTACACATGAAAGCACAAGGGTGATTTTTAGATATTTTATTCTGTGCAGGACCGTTAAACCTAAAAATAGCATTTTATAGATGCACAATGTGGGTTCTGTGTGGATAAAAGATAAATCTTTTGCATATTCTACAAAACTCTTTTGTATGGTCCCTGAGTATGACCTACATACAAATGATGCCATCAGTGCCACCTTCATCTGGCTGGCATTTACACAAACGTAAAAACACTGTGCATCGATCTGTTTCGCACCCAACTTTTTTTGAGAAAGCACTAAAGGTGCAAAGTGTGAGTAGGAAAGTTTCGCAAATTGAGACACGGCACATGACTTGGAGTCTTCTCCTCTAATTAGCCTGCGTGATATAAGCTTGCAGGATAAATTTGCAGTTGGTCCATGATAAGCCTGCAGAGGATAATGTGAATAGAAATTTCCTTTGTTATCTTGGCCTGGTACAAATGGTTGTATAGCAAATGTAATTTCCAGGCCATTTCCTTATCTTTGCTTTGCGTTCCCACATAAAAAAAAAAGAAAAGGAAAAAAAAAGCTTGGCATCTCATACTTGAGAAGCAATAAGATCGTGAGATGAATGACAACCACCCCTCTCTTTCATCTTCTATTTGTGTTTCTCTCCTTCCTCTGCTCTCGCAATTCTTTAGTCTCGCAGCGCTAAAATATTCTGTGGAAAAACGTTGCAAGTGATGGACATGAGTAAGTGCCCTTTGCATCAGCTCAAAAGAACAAAGCAGTGGTTTGCCTGATTGACACGCTGCAGCCAACCTCTGAGGGTTTGTTAATCTTCCGGTGAGTGCTGGAATTATCTTGCTGGACCTCCTGCCCTCACTAAGAATATGCCAAGTTTGGATATTACACAGCCCAAGGACACGCTTCACCATTTTTAGCTGCACAAGAGAGGAATCTTTTTTGGTGAAAGAACAAAGTTCCGCAGAATTTATCGACATCTGGGGTGAGGACCTGCCGAATTTATTCTTGTCTTGCACTAAATTTCAAAAACAGGCTGATAAACACTGAGGCCATGGTTACAGATGGGCTCACCAGAGACCAATCACATCTCCTGGCTCTCACATTAAAAAGGAAATTACAGCATCCTTTGTCTCATTTGCACCTTATAATCACGCTTGTTTGTACGTAATTGCTTCAGACGCTGAGGAGAATGCGTTTATGTTGATGCTAAAAAAAAAAAAAAAAATTCCATTTAATTATGTCCGTATCGTCAAACTCTTTCTTGTTCAGATCGTGTTTCCATTGTGTGCTGTTATCACAAGAAAGCAGTCGGATATTAATAAAAAACTGTTTTTTTTTTTTTTGCAATGTCGGAGAACAACTTCACACCTTGTTATGCTGATCACGGAATAATTATTCCGTTGTCACTGCTTGCTGTGAAAACCAAACATGCTCTATTTGTGGACATATTGTGAAACAGCTCGACTGATACATCCCAGCACAGCACAGATCTGGGACTGGGCTACCTGCTAGGCATGGCTAGATGCTAATTAGTGTTGCCAGTGAACACAGTTGGGTTCAGTAATTTTAATAACGCAACATTTCAACAAGACGTTTCACCTGGAAATAATAAGAGGAGAAACCTGCATTTAACTTTACACAACTGTGTTGCTAAATCAACGACTAACCCTGTGGAAAGGATGCTTTAAGTTTGTGTGCAGCAGCATCATTTCTCTGTTACCTTCGTTTCTCGTTCTCAACGCTGTTAAGAAACTTTGTTTTCAAAAGTTTAAACAATGGCCTTGGACTGCTAAAATGCACTGATTCTTGTCGTCTCTTTTATTTACTGTTTATGAGAACTAAGAAAGCATCAGAAATGAAATGGCTAAGTGAAACCTGGAGAGAAATAATTAAATGTCAGTGTCTGAAACCTGTATTATCTTGAATGGCCATCAGGGGGCGATTCTGAAATAAGTTTGTATCCAAGTCTGAGAAAATAAGACTTCTCACTTTATTTATGATCGCAGTGAACATTTTCCTGGCCTCACTCACTAGTGGCAGGTCTTCCAAATAGCATGTCGTCCATTTTGTGAATTATAGTTTAAATTTAGAGACAAACACATGATAAATCAGGTTATGATTTGTTGGCATGACTGACATAGTAAATCCCTACATGGTGACCTTCATCCTCGCATCCAAATATGGTCTCTTCCAGTTAAAAAAAAGCCAAAATAAATACTGAACGGGACGTTCAGTATTGGGTGTGGAGTGACCCCAATGTCCATTGGGTGGCGCTAAAGAGAGGCCACCAATCACTTGTCAGAGTATAGCAAATGACAGCTTCATGTAAATGAAACTAAAACTAATCCTGTCTGAATAATGTTTAAGTCTGTAAAAAAGCCTTAAATTGGTACCAGTATCAGTATCGAGCCATCCCCGTTATTCACTGTTGAATTTCTCGTCATGACTCTCTTCACACTGTTCCATTTGCATCACTTGCTCTTTATTTTGGTGTCAGTATTGACATATGCCCTGTTTTGTCCCAATGATTTAAGCTTTTGCTGATTATATTGTACTTATTGCCTTGATTAGGCTACTTTGTTTTCTTCCAGGTTACACCGTGTGTTGCATTTCCAAAAATAATGTGGAGGCCTATTGTTATTCCAGTCTGTTCTGCGCCTGTGCTTTTGTCTAAATTTCTCAATTTCTCACTTCCACTTGAGAGCAAGCTGTTGGTTAATTGGATTTTTTTTCCCCTTCCTTGGCAAACGAGGATTGTGATGGGGGGGGGGTAGGACACACACAGACACACACACGCATACACACGCATGCACACACACACACACACACACACTCCTGCAGTGATTTCTGAGGAAATTACATTGACATTTCACGTAATTACCATTTGCCTAAACCGAACTCAACTAAGCACAACTTAGTCCTAACCTTCAAACATGTCTTCGCTATGGGGACTTGCTCTTTGTCATCAAAAGGGAAGAGAACACTCAATGTGTAAACAGATCCAGGTCCCCACAACATGACCTAACACTGAAACACACACAGACATATTCAGAGCATATAGAAATTGGAAAAAAAACAAGTCCTATGTCTGATTTTTATCATTGTGATGAGGGATTCAATAATAATTTAATACCACCATTTACAGATTCGGCTGTGTTGATTCTGGATGGATACGTTGGTGACTCGTGTTTTACTCCAGGGACTGAGAGATGACACACTGATCTTTTCACTCATTTGGAGATGGAAATAGAAAGAAATAGCATGTGAAATGATTCAGCAGATGCCAGAAAAAAACATAATTATTATTATTATTTCAGATTCTGCCTTGTTTTAGTTGTAACTGATCGCTGACTTTTTTTAAACCACAGACTCTCACTCAGTGTTTACCGCTTTATCCTCCACATGTGGGTGACCCCCTGGACACATCACCAGTCCAAAACCGGTGATGTGGAGAAAAGACAGGGAGAACATGCAGACTCCACACAGAAAGTCCCTCTGCTGTGAGGCAACAGCGCTAGCCACTACGCTGTAGAATCTGTACATTTAAATGCTGGAAAGTGAGGTCAATTTTGAAGTGCCTGAAACCTGTATTCTCTCAAATGGCCACCAGGGGGTGGAATCCATTGATATGTATGTATATAGTCTATGAGAAAACAAGTCTACGTCCATTTAGTACATTATAGTTTGACTCGAGGCAAATAAAAAGGAGGATATTCAAGTCAATTTTATATAGCCCAACATCACAAACACAATTTGCCTTGAAGGGTTTTACGGTATGTACACGGGTGACACCCTCTATCTTAGACCCTCACGTCGAGTGAGGAAAAACAAAAAAAAAAAACAAAAAAAAAACATGGTGACATATCCATCGACATTGTCTCCAAATATGATATATTAAATATTTAAAAAATACTAAATGAAATTAGAATAAAGAATAAATGCACATCCAAGTCCACGTATATGTACATATTCATACATACTGAGGTTTAGAGAAAGTTGCAAAAAAAAGTGCCAAATGCAGCCGTACAGGAACCAGCAGTTACACTGTTAAGCCAGGCTGACTGTCAAAATAAAAGCTCAACAACATCACAAGAAGTTAGCGGTGGATCTGTGATAGAGCGGGTTGTCTTGAACCCGACTGTGCTGGCAGAGTGTGAATGGCCAAACTAGTATAAAGTAACTTTGAGTGTTCATCAAGAATAGAAAAGTGTCAAAATAGAAAAGAGTAAATACTGACCATTTACCTTTCAGCTTTACTTTCTGCGTAATTCTTATCCAGAGGCTTAACTGCATTCACCAAAATAAAGAATTTCTGAATTAGAAAAGGTAATTTTTCCCTCATAAAAAACAAGCAAACAAAATAAGTTTGGTTCAGTTTTTCTACCTTAATGAATTGAGTTCAGCTCCTGTATTTATTTCAAATCTTCAAACTTCCTTCCAAGGTTACACCAAAGTGATTAACTTCCAGTGTCTCAGACCCAAAAGACAATAAGAATTGATTAAACCTAGCAAGTGGGACATGTTTCCTTCCATTTAAACAAAATTCTCTTTAAAAATCAGAAAAACTGCTGAAATCAAATCAATTTTTTTGATTAATTTCAGCCTGATTATAATTTTCTTTGACAGGGGGAGCATTTCATTAATTCAGAAAAAAGAGAATTTGCTTCCGCATAGTGTTTCTATATACGGGGACAGACTTTCAAAGACTAATAAATTACAACTCCATTTGATGCATGTTATTTAAAACTTATAGACCAAAATCTTAATTTAAAAAGGTTGGGAAAATTCTGCAAACTTATTTTGGGGACCAAATAAAATATTTCATGTCCCATATGTGGTTCCCGACTCAGTCTGAGGGAAACACATATATTTATGTAGATATTTGTCTCTGGACATCCTGTTAGGCTGAATGTTGCATATGCACCTTTTTTTAAAAAAAAAAAAAAAAATGTTATTCCTTTTCTCTGGCAAATAAATCTTTGCTGTACAGTTTTACAACTGGGATATGTATCTTCAATTTTTAATGTGAGCTGTTATGCTCTCTTTTCATGTTTTATAGTCAGGGAAACAACATTGTTGCTGTCTTGTGGACTGAACCAGACATTTATCGCGGGACGAGGTTAGCCTCGCCGTAAACCTCGCTGTTCCTGAGCCTCGTCTCTGCAGTCACCCTCCTTCCCGAGAGCAAAGAGATAAGAGACTGTTGCAAATAAATAAAACAAACACAGCGGGCAGGTTCCTGTGTGGGGCGGGGAGTGTGCTGTCACCTGCAGTTGGTTTCAGCTGAGCGGTCTGTTGTTAGTAATAACCTTCTACTGTCACTGTTCCAGCAATTTAAAGCCCTATTCTCCCTGGGTTTATTTTTCTCTCGTGGAGCTTGGGTGGTTTTACCGTTACCTTTGCTGGTCAGTGATTTTAATCCCATTGTGTGTATATGAGGGTGATTTTTCACTTCCACCCATGTAATTATTACAGCTGCAATTACCTTCTGTTTTTTTTTCCTTTTTGTGAGCTCACTGGTCTGCTTGTAATTTAAAATCCATCTGGAAAGAGGTCCTTGTATTCTTCTGAGTTTGCTCTCCATGAAGGACTGCGTGTCCTTGTATTTTCAGTTTTTTTTTTTAATCATCTCAGTGTAAGAGCAGAAGAAGCAGAATAAATCAGAAATCAGATTTTTTTTGTCATTTATTAAAAATCCCATTCTTTTTTTGTATGGTTTGTATGGTTTCTCTGCAGATTTATGAAACAGTGACATCAGACAAATCCTCTGGAAGCCTAACGCCACATCCACACTGAAATGGCACAACACGTATATAGTCCTTTTCTTTGTCGTTTTAAAAAAGTCCCCCCCCCGTAAAGACGTCATCGTTTCAGGGAATATCTCCGACTCAAAACGCTGTAGTACATATGCCAGGCCTGTAAGTGGCACTGTAACGCTGCACCAAAACATGGAGAAGAAGACGTGAAACAAATTAAAAATAGAATAACAGAAACTTACTTTTATCCAGTTTCACTTTTATTCATCAACACTAGTGATGCGAACAATCGTTCTTTTTAGGTGTACAGAATGTTTCCAATTCATTTATCAAAAAGATTTGTTCAACAAATCGTTCAGTTCTTCCTGCATGACTCGCCGAACTGATACACAGCTGAACGGGTTGTGATTCAGCTCACTATCACCAGCTGTCGGCAGTGCTGTCGCTAAATACACCAGACTCCACTGTTAAATGTTAAGATTTTAGGAATTTCCTTAATAAATATTGGAGATTAACAAATCTTTTCAGGTGTTTTGGTTCTTTTTTTCTACAGTTTCTACAGCAAGAATCAGCATTGTTTCTAGATTTACTAAGGCTGATTCGGAGTCAGAATTTCTGACAGTTAAAGCCGCTGATTCACCCATATATTGGGCCCTAATTTCATAGACCAGCCGCAGGCGAGGGGGTGCGTCCAGGTGCATTTTGCAAGTTTTGTCCACAGCGCAGGGGGCACAGCCTGGTGCAAGTACTCTTTTGTCCCGCCTCTGTCCCTCCAACAGGCACAAGCAACAAAGAATAGGAGAGAAGGTGTGACTGGGTTTAACACCAATCAAATAAGCTCCTCTCCTCACCTTTGAATGTGCCATGAGCGAGGTGCAGTGCAAGTTTCATTTCGCCATGGACGAAGGGGACAGCAGCAGCAGCGTCAGACGGCCAAACTTCTCTGAGGGGGAAACTGATGTTCTGGTCCGGGAGGTCCAAGCTCGCAGTGACCAAATATATGGTCACGTGAACAGACCTCCATGGGCCGATGATGCAAAATGTTACCAATGGTGTTAATCAGGTTCGCCCCGACATACTGAGAACCGTTGCCCAGTGTAAAAAAACGGTCCAATGATGTAAGAAGAAAGCTCTCACTGGGGGCAGATGGTGGCCATGATGCGCGTCACCTCACGGGATAGATGTAATCTGTTCCTGTGTCATGGATAGGAGAAAAAGTGACAATTACATTAAAAAACGGCGGTAAGTTATTCCAGGCATTATTCATGTGGTCCACCTGCACTCCCGCTCTGCCATCCCCAAATAGGAGGACCTTTGATGGTATACTCTCTCCCCATATCTCCTTCTCCTCCTCATCCTCGTAATAATGTACTCCATCTTTGTAGATCACGTTAAGCATAAAAAAGGGCAAACAGGTAAATCCTTAAGACACCATTTCAGCGTCTCTCTCTTTTTTTCTTTTCTTTTGAATTTTATGAGATGAGAAAAGCCGAATATATACTCACTATCTGATGTCGAGGCTGTTTGTGGTGGCCTGAGAGAGATGCGAAGTCGTTAGTTTGCATCACAGTTTCAGCTGCGTTAATGAAATTCCATTACACATGCCAACCGCCTTTGATCTGACATCAGATGTGACGGGACGGTCAATACAGATATAGATTTATGTGCTGATTCAGATGGTTATATTAAATAGTGGTTGTTGTGATTATTAATTGCATTGAAATGTGCCTAGGTAGACCAGGTTGGAGCTGACTCTTTCAGTAAGTGAACGAATCACCTGATGAACCAGTTCACGTGCTGTTTCCTCTCAGTGAGAGGATCTGTTTCAGTCCACTGTTTTGTTCATATTGTAGGTTTCAGCAAACTATGAAAAAAAAAAAAAGGTGGTGAGATCAGAGTTCTGCACTTATAAATATAATTCGATCTCGCATTAAATGATCACAGAAATGTTTTCCTGTGTTTGTTATGCTTGAAACATACAATAACTTTACTACATCTATCTATTAGTTTCTGAATTGCCTGAGTTAAGTTAAATTAAGATATTTAAGTAATGTACAGCGTCCTAATGTTTAAATTTGTGTTGACTGAGAAAGTCTGTTAAAACAACGGGGAACTAGATTGTGTGCATTAGCTGTTAGTGCGGGGGACACACGGAGACTCTGTCACTGACTAGGTGAATGTGTCTATAAATAAACCATGGATATTTATAATTTTTTATGAACTGGTGGCTTGTACTCCAAGTAGTCCACACTACAGTGTATTACCAATATGAATCTTAATTCCTATTTTGAAGCCTTGAGAGTCATGATTGGGCTCGCACCATGTTGGGGTGTTGCATCTCAAACTTGGCACACATTAAGCTTTTAGCCAGGCTCTTGTATGCCAATACTAACTGTCAATAACACGTGCCCACTTAATGGAAATATAATTTACAAAACTGACATAATGTTCTATTGAAGATGGCCTGAAACCAGTAAATCCTCAGGAAATGCCCATTTACCTATAGACTTCCATTTAAAAGTAATTTTTGAAATGACTATTCAATACATTTGACATCAACAAGGAAACTGGAAGACATCAGCCATATTTGTCCTATAAAAAGGGCTCATTCCAATGTAATGAAAACACATTTTCAGGTGATAACAAATAAGTGACTTATATTTAAATATTGTATTCAAATTCTGTTCATACCCATCCCCTATATTCTCCACGGTCGACCAACATGTGTTTCTGTAGTTTGACCAAATCTCACACTAACCACTGCAAAGACCAGGTTATCTCTGTTTTTGAGCCTAGAGACTTCAGGTCGGTTGATCTCAGTGAACCAGACAGAGCATGAATGTGTAGAAGCCTGTTACGATTTCCCATAAACAAAACCTGAAGGTCAGTGGTCACGGTCGGTGGAACTAACAAAACGAAACACTAAAAATCCCCACAGCCACACACTGATTCTATCAAAATGATTAACGGAGAACAGAACTGGACCCAAAATTAGAGGTGAAGCAGGAGTCACTTGGACACAGAATGAAAGGCTAAAAGTATAAACCCACTACCAACACACTCAAGTCAGACTTCAGCGCAAAGTAGAAAACACACAGAGTTGACAGAGTGTGTCGACTCTCTGGAGACAAACAACAACTGAGCAGGAAAATGCCAACGTGCTTTTATACTGAAGCTTCCCTGCCAGGCTGATTATCCTCAGCTGTGACAGAACAACACAGGTGCACACAGTAGCTCCTGATTAGCACTAAAATTGGATCTAAACTCACTTGGCCACTTCATTAGGTATTATGTGGACATAATAAAGTGTGGTCAGTGTGCCGCTGTAGCCCATCTGTGAGTGGCTGTTTGAGTTACTGTTGCCTTTTTCTCATTTCAAACTCTTCTGCTCTGACCTCTGGCACCAACGAGGCATTTTCTCCCGGAGAAAATCCCAGTAGATCAGCATTTCCTGAAATTGTCAGACCATCTTGTCAGCAGCAAGTAGTTCCAAATCTCAATCCAAAACAAGCGCAAATACATAAAGTGTCACCAGCTTATTTAAACTATTTTCAGCCTCGTGAACTGATTTGACTTTAAAGTGTAACGAAAAACCCCTTACTCACTTTTTTTCAGGCCTAAACCAGTTTATATGTGTCTCTTGTAATGTTATTTGTTGATTCAGGTGAAAATATTCACAAAAAAATGAAATTATACATATTGTAATAAAATTGGTGCATTTCCTGCCCCTCTCTGGTCAAACACCAGCTGCTGCTTTCACTGATGATTAAAGAGTACACTCTTTCCTCAACCTCTTTCCACTTTTCCTCCAAAGCTGAAACGTCATTGCCTTTCTCTTCTTGAAATGCGCTCGATATGGTGTCAACGCAAAAAATAAACGGTCGGTGTTTGACTTCCAGTCCCACTCGTGCTGAATTCCACTGAATTGAAGCGTTGTGGGCCGCCGTCCAGCAAAAATAAAACTCTTGTATATTCTCTGCATAAGCAACAGCGCCACCGGTACCCGACGCAGAAGAAGTCAGTGGATGAGAAATGGTGTCAGAAGTCACAATGACTGCCTCCCAGTCACAAGAAAGCACATTTGTGTAGATTCTGCAGCTCTGAAAGTCATATAGTGTAAGCTTGACTTGACTGCTGATACGGGTAAGGCAGTGTATCCAGTGTGACTATAATTATTATACTGAATTACTTCCTTCTTCCTATTCCAGGACATTTCTAAAGAAAAGTTGTCAAAACTTTGCGTCTCATCTTTCTTTCTCTTTTACATTATTTTTATCTTTTTTGTATTTCCTGTTAACAATCAGTATCACCGGGTTTGTTTTCCAAACTGTTTCAAGGATTTCTCCCACTGTGACTATAAATTGAAGTGTGCTTAAGTTGCTGCATGACAGCACACCTATATAGTAACACAAATAATGAGGGCAGGAGGCTTTCATACATTATAGAAATAAATGAAGGTGTTTCTCTTCCAGGCTCACTATTTTCCTCCTTAAATAACTCCAAACAGAAGCGGCTTCCGCGTTATTCCATATCGCCGTGAGCAGGAAGAAACAACAGTGAAAGCAGCAGTAGATTGCATTTGAATTGACAGCTCGATGGATCTGCCCACAGGCCGTCGAGTGTGGGAGTTGTCAGGGACTCATGGTGGCCTCGCTCCCTACTGTCGGTGCATTTCTGCTCTGATGGCGGAGCTTCCTCAGGAAGCATTTCATTAGCAGAAAAGTCCCACTCTCTTACTTATACTAGCCTCCGTTCCACCTGCATCTCTGCACTGAGGGTTTTGTCATTCTTTCCAAAAAGCTGCAACACATCCTTCCCTGCCTGCCTGTCAGTCAGCCTTCCCCAAAAGCTCTACAGCTCTAAATAAATCGGAAGCAATTCCACTTGCTTCCTTGATTACTTTTAATGTTCTTAAATTGTTCTTTTAATTTGTTCCGAAGGTCTGCGTAATCCTCTGCCCTGTTGGCTCAGTAGCTGCAGGCTGTCATTAGATGCATAATGATTACCTGAAATAACTGTTGAGCAGCAGCAGTCTCGGAGATGCTGCTCTATTGCATCTGTGAGTCACAAAACCTCGGCACTCATTTCATAAGGCTGCATTACGAGCCGGTGTTTGATGGAGAGATCTACACCGGGAAAACACAGCAGCGTTGCAAGTTGTCAAAAAGCTTATTTGGAACAACTCACCCAATAATTTAGTTTGCAAACTCAGTCATGTACCTCTTAAGTGGGAAGTTAAAAGAGTTTCCTTTCACACTGCAGCTTAATAACTCAGGTGGAGAGAAACTTTCCCTGTAAGTTTATACAATGCACAGACTCATAGGACTTTGTGTAGGTGGAGCGAGAATATTAAAGCACGGACGCTAATGAATAAGCAGCAGAGGTGTTTCTAACATCTTATTGTTTTGACGTGTCACCATCTCAGGACAAAGGAGAGGCGCACTGCAACATGATGAGGACAACAGTCGGTGAATGGGACACATGTTAGTTCCTCTGGGATCATTTGCAATGAGTAGCAGCTGTGAGGCTGTTGCCAACACGGAGTCATTACTTTATTACATTATTATTTCAATACATCAAAGTGACAGAGATGCACTTATCACAACTTGTGTGTGGCGCTGTATATTTTCTGCCCAATTTAGCATGATTGGTCGGGATGATTATGCGTCCTAACCTCTACAATCACAGATGGAGCCCACAGTCGGCACAGCTTGTCTCTGCAGAGACGAGTGTTGACATTAACACATATCAGTATCAGGGTGTATTAGTAGCATGACATTGTGATGTGTGGCCCTAGTGTGAGGCCAAAATGGGGCCATGATTTTCCACCATGTGGTTAAAGTGCAGTTCAGGGCAACTGTCATCTGGCTTGTGTTTCTAGTGTGTGTGTGTGTGTGGGGGGGGTATAGGTTGGACTATGTATGATAAATTGAGTTAAGAACAGTGCAGAACACTGACATTATTTGTTTAAGCTGTAGTGCGTAACCTTTAGATATAAACAAATGTCCAAAAACATTCAAACCATTGTCAGATTGGTTGAGTTACTGCAATGCTGATCAGCTCCAAACAAGTCTGTCAGTGTCTCTCTGTAAAGAGACCTTTTTGTTTTTGTGTTTTTACTGAGAAAGATAGGCTGTGGTTTGGAATGGTAAAGCCCTGGGTCAGGCTTGCTTTTCGACTGAAATCAGTACCTTTACTGGGTGGGCAGGGTGTGGGCTATGCCCAATGGCCATGTAGAGTAACGTCGCACTGGTGCGATGACAACGAAGGATGGCATAGAACGCAACACCATGTACAACAAAAGAGTTTGTGTCAAGGTTTGTATGAAAATAGACTGTGGACATTTGCCTCAACTGATATTTACAATATATTTTGTAATATTTTCTGTGGATCCAGTCAGCTGACTGTCTTGGGTACCGACGGTACCATACCATTTTGGAAGAGTGCAAAAGAATAGAACAGTTGGAGCTGGCTATTTTGGTACTCTTCCTAATGGAAATGCAAATAAATTACATTCTGTACTGAACTAAACCAAACTGTTCCACTCAGAGGAAACAACAGGTTATAGTGCCAGTGAATGAAGGCATTTTCATGCAGTTGGACTATGATTGATAACACCAAGAAGCACCCATGAAAAGTTACTACTAATTTAGAGCTACTGCTCTAAATTAAATTTGGATGTTCCACAGGACTTCAGTTGTGTTTTTATCAATCAATTTTCAATCAAATCAATCAAATATCAATTTTGGCATCTCACAATGTGATTGTCTGATATTGAAAATGCATGCTTCACCAACTGAATGCTTTCCTAAACACCTGCCCGCATTTGTCAAACACAATGTAGCTTCTGCTGTTCCTGCCCCATGCAGCTCCAAGTTTCCTGGACACAGTCTGGACAGATAGATACAACACATAACTTAACAAAGTACAGTAGAAGGACATTTGCATTTTTGGTCATTTGCATACTGTTTTTCCATTCCATTGTGTCGGGTTCCCCAACAGAAGGGGGCCAAAATATCTGACAGTACAGATCAGTTATTTTGGTACCACATTCGAAAATAAAAATGTCCACACCACTAAGTGGAAACAGGGTTTGACCAGTTTGCTAAAGAAAAAGTTATCTAATCTTACCTTGATATGCAGGCTCAGTTTTTCCTGTTGTCAAGTCGCTGTTAGCAAAATACAGGAACCTAGCACTGACTTAAGCCCCTTTTCCACCAAAATTACCAGGTACTTTTATTACCAGGAACTAATTTACCCGGGTAATAACTTCCTGTTAATCTGTGTAGTTTGCATTTCCACTGCACCTCAAAGTTCTTCAGTGCTGTTGATGATGCACAGTCAAAACATTTAACACGCTGCCGGATCTCTTGATTGTGTTTCTTTCGCAAAACCTGTTTTATAAATAATAATAATAGAAATAAATTATAAAACATTTACAGACGTGTGGAGGGGGGCTGTAAAGGTGCTTCAGTGAGACGGTGGGAGTAAAAATTAAGCTTCAAAATAGTTTTTTACCAACATCTCTCTGCTCACAGAGAGAGAGAGAGAGAGAGAGAGGGTGATACTATTTTTTTTTCACCTCCTCCTCATATTTATTAGTTTCTTCGCATCATGCTTGATGTGCATTGCTCTTTGGCTCGTCCATTCCATCTGGTGTGCAAAGACCTTTAAAACAATACGTGCTTTCACATCAGTGTCTCCAAAAGTTGCAAATAACACAAGAAAGAGACACTAGATTTGTTGCTAGTTGCTATTTTGAAGAATTGATAGAGAGTCTGAATACTTGTAAATATAGCAACAAAGTTGCTACATTTGCAACACAGAAACAGCTGCAGATGTGTTCCTCACAACCCCGCCCTTCCATAGTTCCTGGTAATCTGATAAGTCCCTAGTTACTAAAGGTACCCTGGTAGATTTAGTACTAGGTACTAAATCTACCAGGGTAAGGCATTTACCAGGGTAATATTTACCCAGGTAATTTCGATGGAAACGTGCTGAGTTTTTTTAATTACCCGGGTAAATGAGGAAAAGTTCCTATGGTGGAAAAGGGCCTATTAGGTTCAGAAAGTAAAGTCAAGGTGGAATTGTCTGAAAGTGCATTTTTATTAGTCTGGCTATCAGCTGGCTCATTGCAATAGGTGCATAGTTGAAGACGTGACAATGAGGATCAAAAATCGAAATTTGCAAAACACTGGATGGCGCCAGGATCAGGCTACATGTTATTTTTGCCTTTCACGATAGTGACCATCTAAGATTATCATTGACAGAAGCATAGATTCTTGCTGAGTCTTGTTTGGGGGAGTGGCAACACTACAAGTATGACCCCGTCCCATCATCATCGTTTCTAAGTCATCGGAGCAGCAGGGCAAGGAGTTGTCAGTCATTACTCACCAGGTTGCTGAAGTGCGTCCACTATTTGTTTTTTAACTTTGCCATGGTAGTCCACTGAAGAAATAAAGAGGCATTCTTTAGTGTCACCACTTCACCTAACAGCAGCAGCATCCCTCGCCCTCTGTGTTACGCTGCGTCAGAGAACTATTTGTCAACGTCCAGTAGCGTGTGATATGAGATGTCAGACGGGGCAGGAATATTTAAAGAAAACTCTAACATTGCTAGACTTCTCGTCTCGGTGTGTTGCAGAGTGTCCACGACACCAAATCTCTGTTCTTCATTTATGCTACACTACACATCCAATCATAGCCAATAAATCTAGAAATTCTAGACACTGATAATAATATTTGGCATCCATGTTGCTGTTGCCAAGCAACAATCTTTTGATGGACATCTTCAATGCAGGGATACTGATGTGACTCACCTTATATTTTTGCAGACTTCGGACTCGAACTTGAGTTGGACTCATTTGTCTTCACACTTGAGGACGAAAAGCACTCGATAGTTTTGAATTTTTCCAGCGCGGCCAAACAGCCATGAACAATTAATGTTGCTCATTAATTAGGCAGGAATCCACATGCAATGTTTCCACAATGTCATAAATAATACATTAGGGAGATCCTTTTTTTTCATGTTCCACAGCACAGCACAGTTAATTTAATGAACCCACATCTCCATGTGAAGCCTTGTTTAATTGTATGAGGAGCTCAAACCCAGTGATTCTGGGGCAGACTCCTTCTGTAGCTTCAGCAGATAAAAAAACTACAGACTTGGTCCTGACTTTATATTTCATTCTTCACGTCCAAGCCATAAAACAAACATTGTCTCACTGTCTCACAGAGAATTGATTCCCATTGGTTCTTGTCTCTTGACAAATCCCTTCATGTCTTGGCTCCACAGTTCCTGTCTGACCTCCGTCTGAGGACCTGTGGTCCTCACCTACACGTCTGTTCATGAGCTCCATTCTTTTCCTTGGTTTGCTTTTATTTTATTTATTTATTTTAGTTTTCTTTCTGAAAAAAAATTATTATTATTATTATTATTACATAATTATAGAGTTTGAAAACGCTGAATGAAAGTGCCTTGAAAGGATTTTCTCCATCCCTGATGTAAACTCAGGCGATATACTGGTATAATTTAGTACATTATACTGTATAACAAGCAGGGAAAGTCTCTGTAGTAACCACTGCATTTTCTCTATACTGTGTCTGTGTTGTTAAAATCTCTGCCTGGAAGGAGTTGGACTGGACTGTAAGTAAATTAAATTAAAAAAACAACAGTGAAGCATGATTTTGGCAGCAAACTGTGATTCAGTTTTCTTCAGACGTTTGACTATGAACCTTTTGCTTCAGTTATCATTATAATTCAAATGTTTTTGTTGTAGTCTGTGTTTAAAATCTGGCAGGTTTGGTTAAAGTGGTACAAACACATTTAAGTATTTCTCAAGAATCACCAAACGTCCAAGCCAATATGTCTCACGGAGAACCTGTTTTCATTCAGTTTTTATTTCTGTTAATTGATTTGGTCTCCTGGTTCGTCTGTTCTCTACCTGTTTGATTTCTGACAGGACAAGATGGAGGCAGATGATCCACCGTCTTTTCTTACTGACACTGTCACAGGATTATGTTAAACTGAAAATAAATAAATAATAAAAATAAAACCAGGTCTAATAAAAACAAAACAAAAATGTGGCACATCACCACTGTGTTTAATTTAATTTCTCTAAATTATCTGTAATACTATTTCCATTTAACTTTAAATCAATATACAAAGTAACTTTGTTTACATTTCTGTGTATCTCTCTCTCAAAAAACCCCTTTCATTTTGCTTTTCACAAACATTTAAATGTATCTACTGTGAATTTCTTTACAGTAAACAAAGAAACTGTGATGTTCATCAGCAACAAAACACAACCAGTGTGTCCTCAGGGTGACACCACCGGAAAAACCTAGTATTTATTTATGTTTTTTTTTTTTATTTTTTTTATTTTTTTTTTTTATTTATTTACTATTTTGTTTTTACCTTTTACAGCACACTTCCCTTCTTTCCCATATTGAACTATTTTGCCATTTGTGTTCAGTTTCTTTGATTAAAGACTCTTTTTTGTTTAAAACTTTCCTTGGATTTACCTGCAGAGTTTTGGAATTTTAACTTAAACTAAGTCTAACAAAAAGAAACAGTGAAAACAACACTGAAGACGAGAAAAGCTCTGCCAGAACATACCACCTCTATGCCTGATTTAATTTAGGTTATTTGACCTGAATATGTATATATTTTATTGTACGACCCCAATTCCCAAAAAGTTAGGACACACCGATAAATATAGATTATCTTCAAATCTTTTCTACAACTTTCCGTGTATCTCTTTAAAAACTTAATTTGTTTAAAAACAAACTGTGCTTTTCAACTTTTAACTTCATCCACCCTGAATTCCTTTACAGTAAACAAAAAAGATGTGATACTCATCAGCAAAAAAACACACAACCTCTGCGTCCTCAGGGCGACAACACTGGAAACACATGGTAAGAAGAAATAAAAATAAAATAAAAAAGAATCCACAGAGGCCCATTAATCCCAGCCCAATTAATGTTGTCAACAAACAACAGCAAACTTAGCAGTGGATCTGCATGTGAAGACCCTGTTGTTGAGCATGTTTACATTTTCATTAGACACCAGCTCTGCATTTCAAAGCTCCTCCAAGTCGACCGCGGCTCCGGAGCCAGATGATGATGCGATAACGGGAACAACACATGCTGATTTAGTGGCTTCATCCTGCTGGAGACTGTAATCAGATTTACTGTTTTTTGAAATCAGCTCCAAACACGACCTTATGTGTGACCTGAAAGACAGGAAGCGAGCACGGAACCTGCCAACACTGCAGTGATTCACATTTCCTCTGGTGACATTAAAACAGCGCGTTGTACCCGAGCTGTGCAGATATCTGGAAAATTGTTTGGACAAATGGCCCGCGAGGAGAGAGAGTGAACAGTGAGAGCCTTTAAAAGCAAGAAAGTGTGACATTTTAGTCGCTTTTGTTTGCGCACACAATACAGGCACTGAAAGCCGTACAGGACACAAAAAAGAGCTTGGAGTAGCAGATACTCACACTGAATAGTTTGCCTTTAAATTACATGTGTAGGCTGTTTTCAACAGATAAGTCGAACCAAATGAGAACATTTAACTGTAAGCCGCAGATTGTGTGGGATCCTTTTGAAAGTCACACCCCCGACATCCAGCGTCAGCTGAAGATGAAGCTGTATGTGTGAAGATACAGCTGCTTTTAAAAGGTCAGCGGTTTATTGGCCAGTGTATGTCGCTGATTCTAAAGCAGACCTCACAGAGCGGGTTAAAAAAAAAGAAAAAGAACATAATGCATCCGCTTTTAAGAAACTGAACATTACATGTTACATTGTTATTTGGTTTAAGAGTTCAGATGGGATGAAAGGAAGTAAATGCAAATGACCAAGAGTAGAACAGATTTATTCCCAATAAAATAATTTAAATTAGATTAAGATGGAGCCAGAGATACACTCTACTATTTTTTTTTTTTTTTGGTTATTTGTTTCATTTTCTACACACTCCAGTCAAAATTCCTCAGCTCTTCTCACACATACCCTGGTTTATACAGTTGAGCAGTATTTCTGATTTTCCTTCCAAGACAACTGTACTACAGTTTAAAATAAAAAAAAATATTCATATAATAAAAAAAAAAAAAACTGCTGTACCACTAATCTCAGTTTGTGCACATTACTCCATTTAGATCCAGACGGCTGCCATTTTTTTTTTTTTTTTTTGGACACAAACTCAGGTTTAACATTGTCCTACAATTCATAGGGATGTACAGTATGACGTTGAAACAGATGCATGACAAGGTTTTATTTATTTATTTATTTGCCACATTCGTAGGATTTTCTCACAAAGTCTCCTTAAAAAAAAAAAAGAAAAACATGATTCACTTTTAACAGAAATGAACGGGATAATAGTCTGTTTGTGTTAAGAATAGAAAGCACTGATGCTTGTTGTAGTGTCTACTTAAGTATGAACTGTATGAACTTACACTTGCAGCTTAATTAATCAAGAATATTTGGTCAGTGACATGAGTTTTAGTCTCTGGGCTCTGACAATAAATCTTAGAGAAACTTTTCCCAACAACCCTCACTCCTTAACCAATCGGGATCCAAAACAGTTTCTTTTAATGAATAAATCACCTTTGTAGAGAAAAAGGAGGGGACTGCTAATGGCAGTGTCAGACTCAAAGGTAGCCAAACGGTGACATTATTGACAGCATCTGTAATTTCCATTAAATTCACCAGTAGGCTAAATACAGTCTAATGGCCTTTTACATTATAGATGGGAATGTCCATCCGTCATTGTTAAGGAGAATAATGAGCATTGATTCTAGAAAGAATATTGCTGGGTTACGATTTATTCTGTTACAAAACATTCAAAAGCCACTTTATTGGGTACAACAAGACACATTAACATGGTCAAGACGACCTGCTTGAGTTAAAATCAAGTGTCAGAATCGGGGAGAAAAGTGATTTGGGTGACAACGTGGTTGTTGGTCTGAAGACGATCTTCTGGGATTTTCATGCAAAACCAGCTCCAGACTTTACAGAGAATGGTTCAAAAAATATTCAGTGAGCAGCACTTCTCTCTGAGAAAATGCCCTGTTGATGTCAGAGGTCAGAGGACGACTGGTTCGAAATGATAGAAGAGCAAAAAGAAGGTTTGTATAAGACGGTCTCTAGAAGCCGAAGCTGATCTACAACAGAGCACCAACTCTTCACTTAGATTTGACTTATAATAATTGAAAGCTCTTATAGGAGCTACAGTATGTTTAAATTAAATTAAAAGGAGGGTGGGTTGTTCCACAGACTATATCAAAGTGCAGGTGCAAATTCCAAACAATAGGCGGCACTAATCCCGCCACATTGATGTGACTCCTCTCTGGACCCACACTACAGCTGTGTCTCATTTAAGGTACTGCATCCTGCGGAGTGCGCGGTCGACGCAGTCATCTCCTCCTGAGTGCACATGAGAGGCGGTCCAGCTGACGGAGGGTGGAGTGGGGTGCGCGTGTGTGTGTGTGTGTTCCCTTTCTTCTTCTCCTGATAAATTCCAGTAGGCTGCACACCGAGTGCTTAAATACTGCCATCTACAGTTCAAACTCCTAAATCAGAGTTCTTCTACTCCTTGAAGTCTGACTGCTGATTTAAGCCCTAATCAGCCAAAACATCCTAAAAATCTGATACATTTAAACATATTTGATGTAAAATAAAATAAAATATATTTTATTTCAAACTAAAAGTATTATTATTTAGTGTTTTTTGTCAGTATTAGTGTTTTTTAAATTAGTTTATCAATTTTGTGATTATTTATTAGTTTTGATGGACCCTCCAGTTAATATATATATATTTTTTTTAAAGTCATGTAATACTGGAGTACATGTAGATGACACTGGTGTGTGATGTATCAAAGGCTGAGAGACAAACACAGGTTTGACCAGGTCAAATAAACCTGATTAAGACTCTTTTCTTTAATCCACAAGTAATAATATGAAGGTGAAGTTACTTAGTAAATCTTAGTAAGTATTAAATGAAATATACCTAATTATACCAAAATTATATTTTATTTTGCATTGTTATGGAGTTAATGGTTAATTTTATTTATTCTTCTTTTGCATTTGGGTTTAGTTTACTATTATCCAGGCTCCACCGGACCTGTTCTCGTGTTGTCGTAAAAGAAAAAAAAAAGGATCCACCACAACTATCCTTCCCAGCCAAGCCAACATCGGCTGCATTCGTCGGCCGCATTCGAAGGAGTCGACGTAGACCGGTCCAAATGGGACATCCTATGTCGCCGCGCTGTGACGCATTTTGACGACATCCGGCCGACGAAGCCACACTCAGGAGGATGCAGTACCTTAAATGAGACACAGCCCTTATGATCATCCTGAACAACGTCCTCCTGCTACCACAGGAAAAAATTAGACTCTTAAGAGAAAGTTAACCAATATATTCACTTTTATTAGTAAATTATACATCTATACAATAGATCCTTAATAAAACTGCAGCTATACAAATCATTAAGAAGTACCCACATGATATTACCCTTTGCAATATGACCTAAACACTCTGAGAGGTATGTGTTCATTCTCTGATACTGGAGATCTGCAGACTATCACATTGTGAGACATACTTAGTTTACAAGGACATGCACAGATCAGATCAGGTCCAGAGGCCCGGGACCCCCATCCCCCCGTCCTTCCAGCAGACCACTCGTGATCTTTAGGGCTTCGGAGGAGGGGTAATAATTTTCCATCCACGCGAGTTCAGCATCAGTGCAATGGTCCAAGAACCGGCGTGAGACGTCTTCTCCTCTGCTGGACTGACTCCTTTGAAATTTTGTACAGACAAAGGAATAGACTATAATGACTTGTCCGACACTTTAGTTCGTGTCAACAAACTTAAAAAAACAAAAAAACAAAAAACACAACTTAAAATAAAATAAAATAAAAATTCCTGTTCTTGGAACTTTTTCAGAGGGAGGAGCTTAACCGAGAGTGTTAAACTCAAAGTATGACTAATGTTGATGACAACAGCTAACCTGCGGAAGATCAGCTGAGGTTGAGGAGCTAAAGCTCAGAAATACAGAGCTGAATCCGAAAAGCAAACTTCGTAAGACATTTTGGAAAACACCCTTCCTCTGGCTCCGTCGTCTCTGAAGTTTGGTGGTTTGATCGCTGGCTACTCCAGTCAGTACGTTGATGTGACATTTGACCCGTGACGTTACGTTGGATTAACATGTGCACAGTGGGGGCATCGACTAAAACACTTCTCATCCACTTCTCATGAAGTAGCATCAAGCGTTGCAGAACTGTGTTGTGGGTCGGTTGCTTCACGTTGCTTTCAGCAGATTGTTCAACTTGTGCATCAGCCAATTCAATTGCATTATGCAAATATTCCAGCAAAATCACGTTTAACATTTAGCTCAAACCCCCCCCCCCCCCCCCCCCCCCCCCCCCCAAGTCCTAAGCCAGGACAGACCCTGCAGTGCTAACCTCCGATAGCTTGTGAATCCAGCATTAGAGAAGTGTGAACGAGACCTGCAGTGAAAAACACTTAAATTAAAGCACTGTATAAATGCTGTCTCTGTGTTTAACATCTCTAATGGTTAACGATTTATAAAAGTTGTTTTCAGGTGTCTTTTCTGAAATCCATGCTGTCATTTTTTTTTTTTTTTTTTTTTGGATGTGTAATGTCCACTCTGGACCTGTAGGTGGCTCTAGACTTGGTGGTTTTATTTAAACGTATGGTTTTGTTACAGTGTATAAAAAAAAAAAAGGTTTTCCTCTTGAAATACTTAGAAAACACTCCGTGTCCCTGTAATCCACACGGTACATAAATTAACCAATGATGTCAAGCCTTTTTTGTCTTGGTTGCAAAAAAATAAATAAATCAATAAAAAAACAAACAAAGCACAATTTTAGTCCCAGTATGTTTACAAGTTTGGCTTGCACACAGGTCTACGATACTTCCAGGACCTTCTGTTACCTGGCAGATTGGCTTTTGCATATAACTACGTTGGCAAGTGCGTTAAAAACATTTACGAACTTTAGCCGTGGTGCTCTGATTGTTTTGTACTACTGTCAATGTCGTACGCAACGTGAACATAACACTCTCTGTCAGTACGATACAAAGCTGCTGCCTGTACGTTAAAAGACGTAACACCAAAGAGACCATCGCGGACAGTTTATCAGGTATGTTACCATCCCAGTATGAGACGGTGTATGCAGTGGTTTGTAGCCTGTGGGGGGCGTATGAGTCTTGTAGGCATTTCAGAGGATAACGCTCCTCACTGAACCTAGTTTTGTGGGAACTATACTTCTTTTTATTTTAAAAGGTAAAAACTAAAATCCTCTCCTCTAATTTCGTACTTCTGCTACTCCCATGGTACAATATACACAAGATTTTATAGATTTATACAAATGGACAAAAATATGCAAAGAACTTTAGCATCATTCAATAAAAACCTAGAGGGCTTGAAAGCGTCAAGCTAACAGAAGAACCGAAGACGTATCCAGGCATGATGGGACTTCTGACAGCTCTTTAACCCTTCGTGCTACGTCAAACATCGGAAAACAAGTGGAAAAACGCTGCGAACTTTGGAAATTCCACTTTCCTTTTATTGTATGAGGCGACGTTTGCAAAACTTAAACTCTTTATGCAAATGTGACTTCCTTTTTGTGCAAATCATGGGGGATAAATAATAAAATAAAACTCATATGCAAATTAGGCACTCATACAGTATAGGCAGTATTGTCCCCGTTTTCTTCTTCCACAACACTCACCTCTACCACAGGGGGAAAAAAAACAACCAAAAACAAAGAGACAGCAGTGAATCTTCCAAGCCTGGCCTACATTTCGCCGACTTGTATTTATTCCCACTGAAATGTGGAAATCTTCAGCATTTGAGTTTTCAAAACCAAAGAATTTGTGTCGGTTGTGCGCGTTCTCACATGGAGCCTGTGCTCACTGCGTCCCCCTCGTCCGCCGTTATGTTCGCACAATGTCCATCTTTTTTTTTTTTTGCTTTACACAATTTTTGCAACGACAGAAACCACAGCAGCTTGATTCGGACAGTTTCACCAACATCAAAAACACTAACAGCTGTAAGGAGTCAGCCACTCGCTTGCACTTGTACAGAGATGTTTTAGTTGTAGGGAAAAAAAAAAAAAAAAAAAAAAAGGAAAAATGCCGCAGCAGCACGTTCCGCCTGTGTACAGAGATGTTTTAGTTGTAGGGAAAAAAAAAAAAAAAAAAAAAAGGAAAAATGCCGCAGCAGCACGTTCCGCCTGTGAGCCCTAAGAGCAAGGTACGTTCACAAACTCCGGGCCTGCGAGAGTCCACGCTGTGGTCAGATGTAGTACTCCTTCATGTTGTCCCTGATTGAGTTGTGGAGTTGCAGCTCTGTAGTCCTGTAGTCTGTGTACATGCTGTGTCTGTGCTCCTCTTTGATGCTGCTGCTGCTGCTCCTCTGCGCCTGCCGCTGATGGTAGAGGAGGCGGCTCATCACGGCGAGGGCGCACACGGCGATGAAGACCACGGCTGTGACAACACCTGAGAGCACAGCGGGGGGGTTAGGTTAGGTTGAGGTGTCATCAGTCACCACATTCTCAGCTTTTAACTCAAAATGTCATGAACATGGCACTAAACCCGTGAACCACTTTTACTTGTTGATCCAGAGGTAATTCGTCAGGTTACTTCACTGAAATTATACATTTTGTGATAAAAACCTGCGTAGCTACTGCTTATCTGGTCAAACATGAGCTACTGCATTCACTCTCTCACTCATTTTCTACCGCTTTATCCACTAGGGGTCGCGGGGGGGCTGGTGCCTATCTCCAGCTAGCATAGGGCGAGAGGCAGGGTACACCCTGGACAGGTCCTACTGCATTCAAATTTTGGTATTGATTTTCTTAGGCCACACTTTCTTCACCCGCTTGTCTAATCAGCGCGAGGCTCATTGTCCCAGACTCTGAGAGGCTCGTCTTCACTGAGGATTTTGTCCCTCACAGCACGACTTGAAAGACAATGACAATAAACATGATAAAGGCATGGAAGACAACAGCAGACTGCGGGTGGACAGGGAGATTTCCCCGCTGCCGTTCCAGCAGTGATGGTCTAACCCTGGTGACCCACTGCTCCAACACACCTGGTTCAAATACATTTGTCGTCAGGCTTCTGCGGAGCTTGATGACGAGCTGGCCGTTTGGATCAGGTGTGTTGGAGCAGGGCAGTGAGTCACCAGGACTAGGGTTGAGAAACAATGGACTTTGTCTGCTTCCCTGCCTTTTAGATTACTTTAGTTCCACCTGTGTCTTGTCTCTCCCTGTTATGCTGCCTGTTTGCTGGTTTGCTCCTCGTGTCCTTTACTTCTGTGCCGTTATGCTTTAGTCTGCGTTTGCTTTCTACATTACATGTACCATAATTTAACCTGCACTCAGGCCTGAGTTGTCCTGCACTTGGCCTCATAAGACGAGGATTGAGTTACCTTTTAAATTAGTGTGAATATGTGTTTACAAACACATCTTTTTACTTTGACAACTGCCTGCGTCTTACAAACTCATTAGTTAAAGACAAGTTTATTTATATTGGGCTGATTAGGAGTGTAATTGCTGTGCTCTTGATTGTTTCGTCTTTCAGGAATTACAGTATTGTAATTAAATTTGAGAAGAAGTGATTAAAAAATGTAATATGAGGCATAGAATCACATACTTGGTTGTGACTGAGGAGGATGATTTGATTCACTTAAGTGCCCTGAAACATCATGTTGAACAAGAACAATGTGTAGATTTTATTGCAGGGAAAATAATTAAAAGAAGGCAGTTTACTCAGTGTTTTGATTTGCTGACATGAAATGTGATTTGTGTCGAATCAGCTTTTCTCCAACCCAAGTGTCCTTCAGTTTGGGGCTGCAGGATATTAAGTAAAACATGCAGTATGTGATAAGTTTGTTTGAATATTGTGATGACAGTATAACTTGAGATAAATAAACAAATATCCTGCTTTGGGTTTGCTGTTATTACATTACCAAAGTTATTTTGTGAACCACTTTTCAGTGCATTATTTCCATTTGAATAACTTTTATTCTAAGGAAAAAAAAAAATCTTAAAACATTTTCTGCTGCTTATAACCTGGATTGTTGAAATGAACAAGTTCAATTTTAAAAGTAAAATCAATCACAGTCAAACATCTGCAAACTTCTCTCTGTATGGGGAGCCACATTTTAAACATGGCAAACAACTGTGACCCAAAATAACAATATAAATGGTGACAAAGAGCAATTGTATTCATATTTTACTGACAGCCTTACAGCCATATCTGTAACAAATTAATAATAATAATAATAATAATAATAATTAAAACTTCACTTTATGCATGCTAATACAGATAAATCTTGACTTAAAGGTTGGGAAAATGCTGCTAATTTGTTTGAGGACCCAAAACACAGACTTTAGAAAACACTAGTCTAACAAATTTTCTTCTCATTTCTCTGCCAACCAAG